>JAIUCT010000007.1:19765432-19815547 GCA_021307375.1 Tetraneura akinire | reverse complement strand
TTACCTGTACTTTCAATGTTATATATAAAAATTTCAAATTTGTCCATTTCCTCCAATATATATAAACTAGGTAGAAATTTTTTTTTGTTCTTAGCAAAAAACAAAATACGCAATTTATAGGGGGACCGCTACGCAAATTTTTTTTTCGAATGAAAATACTTAGAATTTTTTATATACGAAATTTACCTGTACTTTCAATGTAATATATAAAAATTTCAAATTTGTCTATCTCCTCCAATATAAGTAATCAAGGTAGAAATTTTTTTTTGTTATCAGCTAAAAATTAAAAACTCATTTTATTGGGGGACCCCTGAGCAAATTTTTTTTCGAAATGAAACACTTTAAATTTTTAATATACGTAATTTATATTACCTGTACTTTCAATGTAATATATAAAAATTTCAAACTTGTCTATCTCCTCCAATGTATATAATCTTGGTAGAAATTTTTTTTTGTTCTCAGCTAAAAACTAAATTCGCATTTTATAGGGGGACCGCTGCGCAAATTTTTTTTCGAATTAAAACACTTTAAATTTTTAATATACGTAATTTACCATTACATTTAATGTAATATATAAAAAATTCTAATTTTTCTAACTCCAATATATATAATCTAGGTAGAAATTTTTTTTTGTTCTCATCTAAAAACTAAATACGCATTTTATAGGGGGACCGCTGCGCAAATTTTTTTTCGAAATAAAATACTTAGAATTTTTTATATACGAAATTTACCTGTACTTACAATGTAATATATAAAAATTTCAAATTTGTCTATCTCCTCAAATATATGTGATCAAGGTAGAAATTTTTTTTTGTTCTCAGCTAAAAATTAAAAACTCTTTTTATTGGGGGACCCCTGAGCAAATTTTTTTTCGAAATTAAACACTTTAAATTTTTAATATACATAATTTATATTACCTGTACTTTCAATGTAATATATAAAAATTTCAAATTTGTCTATCTCCTCCAATATATATAATCTTGGTAGAAATTTTTTTTTGTTCTCAGCTAAAAACTAAATTCGCATTTTATAGAGGGACCGCTGCGCAAATTTTTTTTCGAATGAAACATTTAAAATTTTTAATATACGTAATTTACCTGTACTTTCTATGTAATATATAAAATTTTCAAATTTGTCTATCTCCTCCAATATATATATTCTAGGTAGAAATTTTTTTTTGTTCTCAACTAAAAATTAAAAACGCATTTTATTGGGGGACCCCTGCGCAAATTTTTTTTCGTAATTTAATACTTAGAATTTTTTATATACGAAATTTACCTTTACTTTCAATGTTATATATAAAAATTTCAAATTTGTCCATCTCCTCCAATATGTATAATATAGGTAGAAATTTTTTTTTGTTCTCAGGTAAAAATTAAAAACGCATTATATAGGGGACCGCTGCGCAAATTTTTTTTCGAAATGAAACACTTTAAATTTTTAATATACGTAATTTACCATTACATTTAATGTAATATATAAAAAATTTTAATTTTTCTATCTCCTCCAATATATATAATCTAGGTAGAAATTTTTTTTTTGTTCTCAGCTAAAAACTAAATACGCATTTTATAGGGGGACCCCTGCGCAAATTTTTTTTCGAAATGAAACACTTAGAATTTTTTATATAGGGAATATACCAGTACATTCAATATAATAATATATAAAAAATTGAAATTTGTCTATCTCCTCCAATATTTATTATCTAGGATGATTTTTTTTTTGTTCTCAGCTAAAAATTGAAAACGCATTTTATAGGGGGACCGCTGCCCAATTTTTTTTTCAAAATGAAACACTTTAAATTTTTAATATACGTAATTTACCATTACATTTAATGTTTTATTTTAAAAATTTTAATTTTTCTATCTCCTCCAATATATATAATCTAGGTAGAAATTTTTTTTTGTTCTCAGCTATAAATTAAAAACGCATTTTATAGGGGGATCCCTGCGCAAATTTTTTTTTGAAATGAAACACTTAGAATTTTTTATATAACAAATTTACCAGTACATTCAATGTAATATATAAAAAATTGAAATTTGTCTATCTCCTCCAATATGTTTAATTTAGGTAGAAATTTTTTTTTGATCTTAGCTAAACATTAAAAACGCATTTTATAGGGTGACCGCTGCGCAAATTTTTTTTCAAAATGAAACACTTTAAATTTTTAATATACGTATTTACCATTACATTTAATGTTTTATTTAAAAAATTCTAATTTTTCTATCTCCTCCAATATATATAATCTAGGTAGAATTTTTTTTTTGTTCCCAGCTAAAAACTAAATACGCATTTTATAGGTGGACTGCTGCGCAATTTTTTTTTCGTAATGAAATACTTAGAATTTTTTATATAACAAATTTACCAGTACATTCTATTTAATATATAAAAAATTGAAATTTTTCTATCTCCTCCAATATGTATAATTTAGGTAGAAATTTTTTTTTGTTTTCAGCTAAAAATTAATAACGCATTTAATAGGGGGACCCCTGCGCAAATTTTTTTTCGAAATGAAATACTTAGAATTTTTTATATATCAAATTTACCAGTACATTCAATGTAATATATGAAAAATTCTAATTTTTCTATCTCCTTCAATATGTATAATTTAGGTAGAAATTTTTTTTGTTCTCAGCTAAAAATTAAAAACGCATTTTGTAGGGGGACCCCTGCCCAAATTTTTTTTCGAAATAAAATACTTAGAATTTTTTAAATACGAAATTTACCTGTACTTTCAATGTAATATAAAAACAATTTAAATTTGTTTATCTCCTCCAATATTTATTATCTAGGTTGAAATTTTTTTTTGTTCTCAGCTAAAAACTAAATACGCATTTTATAGGGGGACCCCTGCGCAAATTTTTTTTCGAAATGAAACACTTACAATTTTTTATATAGGGAATATACCAGTACATTCAATATAATATATAAAAAATTGAAATTTGTCTATCTCCTCCAATATTTATTATCTAGGATGAAATTTTTTTTTGTTCTCAGCTAAAAATTGAAAACGCATTTTATAGGGGAACCCCTGCGCAAATTTTTTTTCGAAATGAAATCGTTTTATATTAATACTATACTATTATTTTATATTAATAACAAAGAACTGAATAAAAAGTAAAAATACTTAGAGAGTAGAGACCTAGAGTCTATACTCAATTCGGGATTAGATTAGAAGTTTTTCGCGCATACGACTGACATAATTTGTAGTCCCTCCATTATCAGTCGCCGGCTATTCCCTCTACGCGACGAAATTTATAGTATACAGAGCGAATAAAAGATGCTTGGCACGCACATCAGTTTCAGTTATCAATTCCCTATCATAATTTATATTTTATTTTACAACACGTCCATCACTATAAAATAAAATACGCTGTATAACATACCGGAGTAATGGAACGAAAATTGGTTTCTGCGCACTCCTAATCTTATCCCGAATTGAGTATATGTCATAAGCATAATTCATAAACACGCATTACATAATGATCGTACTATAATAATATTTGTAATAAAGAACTAATAATGATAATATTTTAATAATAAAATAAATTTAATATCAAATCAGGAATGGGTACCGTAGAATAAACACATACTACATGGACACAATAACATTTATCTACAAATAAATTTAAATTATATTTAAATGTGTTGTTCAGTTTTATTAGGTGAGATAAGGAGATAAGGTATTTATACCTACCACTCGATTTAGCGATAGTTTTTGTCTAATCTAACTAGAATCTATTTATAAATTATTGGAAATCTAAATGGTCGGCGGAACGTTGGACGTTGCTCGTCAGTCGGCATTCGTCATGTCGATAATAATAAATAATAATTAATAACCGGAAATCTAGTATTATAATTTCATATTAGATAATGCCATAATATGCAATAATACATTAATATGTATTGTGTATTGTCATGTTGATATAATAAAGCTAGCATACACTACATATTAACTACTAATTTTTCACAGTCATTGGTCTACGACACCGTCGTTACGACTCTTCTACTTCCACCCACAAGGCCAAAGGCCACAACCCACCTACCACCCCAAAAAGAAGTGGAGCCGTTGCTCCACTTGGTATATGTAATCGGCGCCACTGCTAATATGGCTTTATACAATAAATAATTAAAAACATAAATATTTTCGTTGCTGAAATGTATAAGTAGGTATTCAATTGACAAGCATATAATAGGTACTAAGTACCTATATCTGTTATTTGTTAATAATATTTAGTTATTACATTTTATTATTTTAATCGTAAATGATTAAAAAAAAAAACGAACTTGTTCTGTTTATTTGCGTTAATTATGTAATATTGTGTAAATGCGTTTAATAATATAATATTAAATATAACGAATAATTAACACAATTTTTGTCAATTATGCAATTACCTACAATGAATACGAAGGACGTTTTTTTTGGTTCAATCCCCTCTCTCGATTATTGAAATATTTATTTGACATAATATTAATTGACTATTTTAATTTTAACACCTAAACTAACAAATTAAAAAATATGAATTATGAGGACTAGATAACTTGCAGAGTACCTATCAGATTATATACCTAATGATTATAATTATAGGTAGGTACTAGGTACACAATAAACGTATACATAATATGTTTAATTTTAAACTTAGGTACCAATTAGGCATATTTTATTATGTTACTGTGTACAGTGTACCTATACTGTACTACTATGTAGCATTTATAAAATATAATAGATAAATGTCGTACATTTAAGGATAAAACAATTTCTAATTTTCTAAAATAAACGATATATGTTCCTACTTTGTAACATACTCGTACTGTCACAATCAAATAAATTTTAAGTTATTTTAATTATTAATTGTAGTTTTTGGTATATTGTATTATTAAAATATTATACTTTTTTCTAGCCACTATTGTCTATTGGTAATATTATGAATCTATATCAGTGATTCCCAACCTGAGGGGCACGCCCTCCAAGGGGGGCGTAAATACATTGCTGGGGAGGCGCAAGTAGTCATTACGAAATACATTGTTTTTTAATTTTTTTTCATTTATGTGGAAAAACTATAAAATTAATAATTGTCGATTATCATTCATCGCTAAATACTCGTTATCTGCGTTAATAATTAATAATAAATAAACTACATTTTTATACTTTCTACATTGTAACTTAAATAAATATTTAAAAAAAAATTATTTTTACTTATTTCTATATTTTAAACCAAATAAACCTTTTTTTGAAAATTTACAAAGGGGGCGTAGAATAAAACAGGTTGGGAAACACTGATCTATATAATACTTATAATATAATAACTATATATAATATATTAATATAATAATATATATCTAGAATCTTGATTAATATTAATATATTATGAATTTATGGTATATAGCTATAGGTAAATATTTACGTAAGGTACTTATTTAAATATTATATTAGGTTAATATTATTATTAATTATATTTGTATAATGTATAATTATTTATATTTTATAAGTTCACATACTCGCAATTATTTAGTAATGTAGAAAACACGTAGGTAAGACATAAATAGTTAATTAAATATAAATGGCGAATATAAAAGCCGAATATGATGTTTTGTCTAAACTATAAAGCACTGCTGTACACAATTTTGACTTTTGATTTTTAACTGTAACAATTAATAAACGTATAGACTATAGGAGTATAGGTAATATCAGTATAATATCACAGTATCCGAGTATCATTTCTATATTAGTGAATAATGATAATAATTATTAATAATAATAATAATAATAATAATAATAATAATAATAATATATATTATGATTATGTATAATAAAAAGGATAATGTTAAATCATCGCAAATCGCAATCGAAGAAAACGATTCTGAGCAGAGTCCGGTCAGAAATATTGATAATAAATTTATTAGGTAATTACTCTTTTGATACATTAAATATTAAAAAAACATTATATTATAATTTATAATAATATAATATATTATAATATATAGCACTTATATTAATTTAAAATCAACATTTTTATGTGATATAATGTTATTTTATGAATTTATGACTCATATAATCGTATTTATTTGCAATTTAGCGATAGTATAATATAATAACGTTGGTTTTGTAGGTCGTTTTAATAGACCTTGAAGTTTGAATGCTGTATGGTTTGGTTTAATTTATTTTGTATTATTTGTATTAAACAGTCGTCAATTTTGTACATAGGTAATTGTTTACAAAATTATTTTTATAAAGTTATATATGTATTATGTAGTTATATAGGTACAATACAATTAATTAAATTTGTAATGTTTATTTAGCTGTAGTAAAAGTATAATAAAGTAAAATTTTATTTTTTTTTATAGATATTAATATTTTTACCAATTATTCCGTTAAGGGGCCTCTCTACTCCCAATATTTTTGTTAAAAACTACTTAAACGCTTGACAATATTACTTGTAGTATTGTAGCTGTGATCGGATTTTAATTCTGAAATTAGAATTGAGAAATAAGTCTTCTAGAATTCGTACGTCGTACTTTTGTCAATTTTTATTTTCTACTCACTTAAAAAAATGATTGAATATTGTAAAAAATACGTTTTTAAAAATACAATTAATAAATTATAAATTTAATTATGTAAAAAAGTACTTCGTACGATCTCTTGTAAATTTGTAGATGAATCTAAATATTTTTTCAAAATTTAAATCCGATTATTTCAACTACATGTTTTTTTGTCAAGAAAAACTACTAAATTGTTCAGTTTTTTTTTTCATATATTTCTCCTTGTGTTAATAACGACATGTGCATGCGCGTACTACCTTCTTGTTTTGTATATGCGGCACTGTACAACACACACACTAATATTCATTTACGACTACCACAATGACAACACTGAGGATATTTTATGAAAATTGCCTATATTGAACTCCTTAATAAATGGCAGTAGAGAGGCCCCTTAAACTTTGATTTTTGATAAATCGTATATTCGTATTTATAATGATATAGATACCCACTGTTATTTATATTACACTAATGTACACCAACTAACTAACTAACTCCTTAATACGTCTCAGAAAGTCAGAATGGATATCTTATATTATATATTTAACTAGACAGGTCGTAAGGGAATACATAAAATAGGTAATACATCATTGATAATTAATTAAATTTAAAATTCTTACATAGGTACCTACAATATAATTATAATTTGTAAGCTTGTACGTACCTGTATTTAATAAAATATTGGTGGGAATGATGGAAATTAAATACTGATAAAAACAAAAAAAATTTCAAAAATTATGTGGTAGGTCACAGTTCGTAGGTACATATAAAATTATGTAAAATAAAATTATCACCTAATGCAATTTTATTTGAAACTAGGAAGGGATTAAAATTTTAAATCAATGCATCATACTATTTAGGCGCTTAAAATTAAAAATTAAAATACACTTTTTTTTTAAAAAAGAACATTGCACGTCTATCGTTAATAATGAATATAGTTTACAAATATTTATTCTATTATAATTACAAATAATATTAGTTTTATTTTAATTTGATAATTATTATTAAATTCACAGATATTTCTGATTAAATATTATAATTTAATAATAATACAGATAACATTAAAATAAATATTATATTAATATATTTATTTTATTATTTATAATAATCTGTGATAATATGATCAGACATTTGTGATAAGCTTATAACATATCACGATTTATAATTGTTATCTGTCCGTTGTCTGTTATCTGTTTTGAGTTTTTTATTCTTGACGTTGTGTTTTTAATTTTTAGTTTTTTTTTATCCATTTCAGTTGATAGTTTGGTTACAGAAATATAGGAATTCATTTTTATTTTTTTAAGAAAACGTTAACGTGTTTATTATTTAATAATCGTTTATTGGTTCGAGTTTATTAGGTAATAAGTAATAACTAATAATAATTATTATAATTTATAATACATTTGTATATTTATAATAATCGTAATTTTATAAGAAATTATTACTTATAATAAACTAATCATTGTGATTTTTATTAGGTTTTTTAGTTATCAAATAGTTTATGAACACCGATGATTCTATAGTTATATAGATATTTATTTTATATACTATTTATTATTATAAAGAAAAATATGAATTCTGGAAATTCAGAAGCCGGCATATCATTTGCTGGCAATGTTGGTGAGAAAATACCATTGATGAATCGTCGACGTCAAATGTTTGATTATTTTGCTCGTATATTTCGCAACTCTACTAGCAACCAGGGAGAAACGTTTAAAGATGGATATATTGAATTTGGAAATATTAGTGAGGCAACAACTGGTCGTACTTTAGGTTTATTTGCTGGAGTATTTGCACCTGTTTGTTTATCAATGTTTAGTGCCATGTTGTTTCTTCGAGTGGGTATGGTAATGCATGTAAACGTACGGTTTTATGATTATTAATATTCTAAAATTTTCAACATATGTTGTATTTTTTTTTTATTTAGGATTCGTAGTTGGAAATGCTGGACTTATTGAGACACTTTTTCAATTCGCTATTGCTTATACAATTATTGTTTTCACTGTTATGTCTGTTTGTGCAATATCAACCAACGGTGCTGTTGAAGGAGGTGGTGCTTATTGTATCCTTTTGTCATTTAAATATTAAATATTGCTATTATTTAAATTATTAAATTAATTTAGTTTTTTTAATTTTTATAATTTTTAAATTAATTCCTTATGATTACTAACAGTTATGATTAGTAGGACATTAGGACCAGAACTTGGAGGATCAATAGGGACATTATTTTTTCTTGCTAATGTTGTAAGTAGTGCACTTTGTCTCACAGGGTGTGTTGAAGGACTTATTGACAATTTTGGAGAAGCTGGTGAGTATAGTTTTATATTATTTATGAATGATTGAACAATATGATTTATTATTTTACCTCATTCTTTAAAATTGTTTTATTGATTTTGTGTCAAATAATTTTCATCAACTTATTTTTTTTTTAAATAATAAAAAAATGCACTATATGTTATAAATTATTAAATATATATTTATAATTTTTTAGGTTATTTAATGCCAAAAGATACGTATATTTTAGCTGATGGTCATTGGTGGAGATTTACTTACACATCATCATTAAATTTTTTAAATTTATTAATCTGTTTAATTGGTGCATCGTTATTTGCAAAAACTACTGTAATCATATTTGCTGTAGTAGTAATTTGCTTATTGTCATCTATAATAAGTTTCTTTTTAAAGCCTCCTCTACAAGTAAGATGATTAAAAAAATTTCATTTCATTAAATAATAATAATATTTGTTTAGATTGAAGTGCCTGCAGCAAATGTTTATGTAAATCAAACAAACACTACTATTTTATTAAATTATACAGGATTTAGTCTGAATACTTTTACAGAAAACTTGGGCCCTAGTTTTGGTTTTGATTATACATCAAATAATATTGCTGTATCTTTTTCATCAGTTTTTGGTGTACTTTTCTGTGGTGTAACTGGAATTTTAGCTGGAGCTAATATGTCAGGTATGTACAGGGCTGATTTAAAAACTATTACCACTCAGTATAAAAAAAAAAAAAATTGCCACTACTAATTTATTTTATTTACTTACAATTATAATACTTTTAGGAGGAACTACAACATATTTGTTTTAGAAGAATAACATTTTTTTTCTTTTTCTTTTCCTATATTAGGAATCCGAGAGGTGTTATTTCCTATAAGATATTCTTCTATATTTTATTAATTCGACTGTAATGGAAAATAATCAATACTTAATATCTAAATACTAAACTAAAAAAAAAAAAAAAAAAATGATATATAAAATGATATAATAATAATATGTACAATTAAAACAATAAAAAGAAAGTAATTTCAATTTAATTTTCTCAGTCTCCTTAATTATCAATACATAAATAATTATTTGTATATGGCATATTATAATATGTATAAGTAATTATACTACCTATATATAAGAAGAAGAAAAAATAGTAATTATAATAAATTTTTATTTAATAGTCAAATGTTGACAAATAAAATACTTTTTAATATAATTATTTAAAATAAAATATCACATTAGTTAAAATCATATTTTTAAATTTATTTTCATCAAATTATTAGTTTTTTCTATTCATATGTAAATTTCATATAATAATTAAAAATACTTTTTAGTAATAATACCTATTTTGAAATGTATATTTATTATATTTAAGCATTTTTAAAGAATTTGTATAATAATATGATGGCTAACTTTTGTTAGAATGTTTAGAATATATATTAGTATGTATATATAGTTAATATATATCAATCTAAAATTCTTTCCTTATATTATTTCTAAAAATATTGCTTTAAGTTCAAGTTGCACTTTTTACCATACAGTTTGAACTGGGTCTGTGTGTTACTAATATTGACTATTTAAACAAATTATATGCACTTTGAAAATACAATAATTAAAACAATATTTAAAGTAAATTTATTTAATTTTAGGAAATTTGAAAAATCCTTCGTATAGTATACCTCGTGGAACATTAGGTGGAGTATTATTTACCTTCATATCATACATTAGTTTATCTATTCTTGTTGCTGCAACATGTTCACGGGATTTACTTCAAAATAATTATGTGTTCCTAATGCCTATTAATATTTGGCCTCCTTTTACGTCTATTGGTATATTGACTGCCACATTTTCAGCTAGTCTTAGCTGTCTGATTGGATCTAGTAGAGTGCTTGAAGCATTAGCAAAAGATTGCATATATGGTAAGATTTCTAAATTATGTAATTATTCAAGTATAAATTATAGATAATATAATATATATAGAAATACATTATTTGAATAGTTAATTTGTATTTTTTTGGAATAATTTTTATTAATTGTTATGTTTAGTTTTACATGTTTAAGTATTAATATTCTGATTAAATTTATTAATATATTGTCAATATTAAAATAGTTATGTAGTGTATTTTTTCTATATAATTGTTTTAATTAATTTTCAGGCCGTTTATTACATTTTGTCAATTATGGAGTGTGGCATTCAAATCCCATTGCTGCAGTTCTTTTTTCTTGGACATTAGTACAAATAATTTTATTTATTGGATCACTAAACACAATAGCTCAGCTGAATTCTATTTTATTTTTATTGGCTTATGTAGCATTAAATTTAACATGCTTAGGTTTGGATCTTACATCAGCCCCTAATTTTAGGTGTGCATTGTATTATTAACTAAAGTTTTATAAATATCAACCATATAATATAACATTTAATTGTAAAAATTAGGCCATCATTCAAGTATTTCTCTTGGTGGACCTGTTCTTTAGGATTAATGGGGAGTGTTGTAATGATGTTTGTTATAAATCCATTTTATGCTTCTACAAGTTTTGGTTTATGTTTGGCACTTATACTTTTGCTGCATTTTTTTTCACCATGTGAAGCAACTGAATGGGGATCAATATCTCAAGCATTAATATTCCATCAGGTATGATAGTTTTTTTTTTTTTATAATGTTGCTAAATTAATAAAAATCTATAAACCTTATTCATCTAATAACTCTATGTTATCTTAGGTTAGGAAATATCTACTATTATTGGACTCAAGGAAGAGTCATATAAAATTTTGGAGACCTCAAATGTTATTATTGATTGCTAATCCTCGGTCATCTTGTCCAACTATTACTTTTATAAATGACCTGAAAAAGAGTGGTTTGTTTGTATTAGGGCATGTTAAAGTTGGTGAAACAGAAAACAACTTAGATTATACAGATAATCACATATCTTCTTGGCTGTCTCTTGTTGATCACGTGAAAGTAATAAATAATTGTTTTAAATAATAAAATATTAAACTAAATTGATTTGATATATGTATATTAAGGTGAAAGCATTTGTTGAACTAACTGTAGCAAATAGTGTACGAGAAGGTTTGCATCATCTTATAAGATTATCAGGCATGGGAGCAATGAAACCAAATACTGTTGTATTTGGATTCTACGATGATAAAGTGCCATTTGATTATTTCACAAGGTGAGATACTAAGATGACAATGTTTGATTTTCTTTCCTTCTTGTACATTATGATAACTAAATATTTCCTAAACTGATGTATATGTTGATTAAAGCTGAAATATTTTTTTTTGTATGGAATAATAATTTTAATAAATTATTGTTGTTATTTTTTAAAATATTGTTAATAAATAAATAACAGTTATTTAAAATCAACAAATATTGTAATACATTAATTTCTTTATTATATTAAATTAGAATTTACCAAAATGGCCAAACATTTAATAATATTAATATTAATATTAATAATAATAAATAAAATATTAATTGAATAATTGTTGTTATAAGTTTTAATTAACGTAAACGTTGTAGTTTGAGAAATGTAAAGAGTTTTTTTATGTATAAATTGCTTATTTGATAGATAATCAGGCTCTGATATTTACTTTACAAATTTTAAATTTTTAAAAAAATATAAAGTATTGATTACGTGTTTTAGGTTGGATTCAGTTTATAAAACTGCTTCATTCCAAGGGGTAACAGCAAATGATGAAAAATTTCCTCTAAGATTACATAATGAGGGAAAACAACTATCTGCATCAGAATTTGTATTAATGATATGTGATGTGTTCCTAATGCATAAAAACATATGTATATGTCGACATTTTGATTTGTATAATAAAACTGATATAATCAAGTATGGATTTACATTGTTAATTGTGAATGTTGATTTTCTAAAAATTAATTAAATTTTTTTAGAAACATTAAGTATAAGTATATTGATGTTTGGCCTGTTAATTTCTTTGTTCCATCAACGAACAATGCATATGATACTAGTAGTTTATTTATGTTGCAATTATCATGTATTATAAAAATGATTGCTGTATATAAAAAACACACATTGAGAGTGCATTTGCTCAATACTATTGATATTCTAAGCCAAAGATTACAATTAAAACAATTATTGTCTACACTCAGAATAAAAGCTACGATTCATGAAGTAAGTGTTTACTGTTTATCATTAGACATGTGAAAATTAATTTATTGTGTGTTAGGTTACTGATTGGTCACAGATTGATGCAACAATATTGGATAATGATAAAAATACATATATTTCTAGGTAATTACTTTAAATTTTAAATTTTTTATTGTTAATATTATTTACACATTAAAATAATATAATTAATTTTATTTTAGGGTGAATCAATTAATTAGAAATCACTCGGCTGAAACTGCTGTATGTTTTGTTTATTTGCCAATGCCAAAAGAATTAAAAGGATCAAATTTACAAAATGTATCTTATTTAAATGATCTGACTGATTTAACTAATAATTTACCACCTACAGTTCTTGTACATGGAGTGAGTGCCGTTACATCAACTACCTTATAAAAAAATTCATAATTAATTTAAATATTTATTTTATTCCTTAATTATATCACTGTTTTTGTGTATATATATATATTGCACTTGAATTGATAAAAATGCATAATAATATAATATAAATATTAAAAATTAAAGTTTATAAAATATTTTTTATTTTTTATAAATATTAAATTTATGTATTGTGATACTGTTTAAAGATAATATAATGTATAAATATTAAATATATAATTACAATGTAGTATATTATTGGTTCCTTTAATTAGATTTTATTATTGATTCCTCGTTTTTCAATAGATATATGTTCCATATTTTTATCAAGAATAATTTAGGTTAGGTAGTATGTTTTATAACAGGGATGTGCAACTGACGTCCCGCAAACAAATTTTATTTGGCTCGCAATATTTTTTAAAATTTAATTTTCCTTAGTCCAATAAAAGAAAAAAATATTACTGTATAAAAATATAAAATTTTGGGAAAAAATTTATCTTATATAAATTATGGTATATTTAATTTTACGTGAGTTGTAGATCAATATTGTTTCATTCACTTAATTCCCCAATAAAAAATATTTTAAATATTTAAATTAATATAAGATACCAAAGAAATTATAATACGAATATAATATGAAAAAAGAGTACAATTCATGTACTTGTCACTATTGTAAGGATACAGATTGACTAGGACAATACATCAAGAAAGAGTACGTGTGGTCACCGTATTTATAATAGAAATATTTCACATTATTTATATTTATAATTTTCATATAGGCGGTTGTATAAAACAGAAGATATCTAAATATAAAGTAGTAATATATAAATACTAATCACATTTTAAAACGCGTAAAAAAAAAAAAAAAATTCATAAAGACACATCTGTATTTCATTAAATTTCTATAATTTATATTTAAAAAATAAAAATAAAAAAATGTATAATTTTGTCCGTTTTAAAGGTGCAATAATTTAGAATTTTTCAATTGTGCCATCATAATTTATGTTTTTAATCATTTTTTGTTCAATAAATAAAAACATTAATGAATTAATTATAAAAATAGACTTTGTCGATTAATTGAATCACGACGTTTAAATAAAGTTTTAATAAATTTAAAAGGGAGCTGGATTTTGTAGGTCTATCTTATTGCCAATAGCAGTAAACACGCCTATATGCTGTTGATCTATCTTTATTATTTCCTGGGGACAAAACTTTCACATGCGACATGCCATTTTATTGACAGGAGGGACGAAACGCAATATTTTTATACTTTATCAGTGATCATAAATAAAATATTATGGTAGTTGTACTGTGTACACTGTACAAACATAATAATTATACAATATCATATCTGTACGGTGACAATACACAATGTTTTAAGAATTGAATAATTGATAGTTATCCATTATCCATATAGAATAGAAACGAGAAACCGCGTTGTTATTTATAGTTGATAACGTTATTTGCCAAAGTAAATAATAAACCGATTTTCGAAAAATTTCGAAATTCAGTCAGATAATGTAGATATTGATTAAAATTTTGACATTTTTTTTTTTTTATTAAATATTTAAAACGCATTATAATTATCACACATATAGAACATAAATGAACACGGAACACTCTATATAGGTACAATTTTCAAGTCAATATAAAAATACTCATAAAATCCCTTGTCACCTAAACGCCCATATCTGATAGAACTTCGCTCAAAATACTTTTTTCGAATGATAAACCATTGCGTTCAAATTCTAATTAAAATTAAACACTATGATTTGCACACCTGTATCCCTGCGGCAGGATTATCAGCTTTTCTTTTTTTATACGTTAAACAGCTATAAAAAAAAAAAATCGTAAATGTAATAATTCACAATTAATTGGAACTGAGTTAAGTAGGATGTATTATTTAAGCTTCAATAAAATTTTCAAAATTTTTAAAAATTTTTTGTCAATTTTATTTAACATTATTGTAAAATATTGTAATATATTAAGAAAAATCTATAATATGAATATTTTAAAATTGATTTTACTGAAATTTCAAATTTAAACAGCTATAAAAAAAAAATTGACTTGGGATTTTTCTAATATTTTGATATGATGTTAAGTAATATGCAAGTATACGTCAGTAAAATTTTCAGACCTTAATGCCAAAAATTGCCAATTTTATCAAACGTTATATCTTATATACGTAAAAACGAAAATTTTACGAAATATTCAAAGTTCTATACTTTGTAGAAAAATAAACGTAACTGTTCCAACATTTTATCACTTATAATATACTCGTATAGTAGTATAATACCTACAGTGACGGCGCTACATATTTTGGGGCCTCTGGCAATTTCTTTTTGGAGGGGGTCTCGATAATTATACCTCAAAATTAGGTTAGGAAAAAAGTTATAAATATAGATTTGGTCAAAATACGACAAAAATAAATTATTATAGTTTTATAGTAAATAATATAAAATAGATAAGTATTTAGAAAAAGCTGTCTACAAAAAATTGTGTGTACTACGACCCTCCTAGTGCAATACGAATAATACATTTTAAACATTTAAACTGTGTATAGTTGATTATTGTCTTTTTTTTTTCATTTCTGCATTATAAAGAGATAATATTATTTGAAATACCTATAATGAAATTTCAAAATTAGTAGCTCGACAAGCTCATCTTTTTAACATTGATTGTTATGTAAGAAATTTAATTTCTTTAACATAAATGTGTTTTTTTTAACAGTGGAAGCTACTTCTCTAACTCTAAAATTGTCCGAGTTATTGTGAAATATTCGAATTCGTCGAAATTTCAGTTTTCGTGAAAAATTCCGTTTTTTCTATCGCATAGGGTCAGTTTTGAGAAATTCGAAAAATTATCTAAATAAAGCACCAACTAAATTCTTTTCTGTACTTTTCTAATTAAAATTAATATGTTCTTATTTTAAACATAATAATTATAAATAACTCCATTATTAAATAATTTATATTTCAAATTTCCTTCTTCTTATTTTTTTTCGCTTTTTTCGGAATTTGTCCAACTATACTCGCATATCTTCCACTTCAATAACACCTGAGACCTGACCACCAAAATCTCAATCACACACCCACTACACCAGATATCATCATACCTTCACTCTCTATTCCAACCAACCACCTCTTATTTGGTCTTCCTCTCCTCCTCTTACCATCTTAAATTCTTCTCCATAACAACCCTGACTTCCTCTGAATTACCTTTTACCTATTCTCATAAGTCATAACATGACCAAATCAACTAAGTCTATTCTCTCTAATTTCCCCCACAATCGAAGCATTTCTATACTTCCCATTATACGTATTCATTTCTTATCTTCTCTCCTACATTCACTCAATACCAAAATATACCTTAGCATTCCCATCTCCGCTACACTCATCATATGTTCCATATTTTTATTCACTGTCCAACAATTTGAACCATATAACATAAAACATAATTAATGTAAACAAATGTAAAATACAAACTTTTATTTTGTAAAACGAATTTTATTTATTAGGTACATAAAATAATATATAATATTATAAATATAAATATTATAAGACAATAAATTATATGTTTTTTAATTTTTTTTTTTTTTTTTTTTTTTTGACGCTTTGATTATATAATGTATATAATACGTAAAAATAGTTGTACATAAAATATACAAAAAGGTGTAAAATAAGGTTTTTTTTTAGAGATTTGATTTCATAGTGAAATAAAACTCGGGAAGAAATAAAATAATTGAAATTCCATCATATTCATTGACTCGGCAGTCGTGTAATGGTCAGTGAGTGCGGTTGGTCAGGCGAATGAATTTTGGACACGAGATTATTTTGTTATTACCATTTGTTGTAACCATAACCGGTGGAATGTGGGTACGAACTGTAACCAGCGGAATATGATGGGTACGAGCTATAACCCTTATTGTAACCACTGTAACCGTGGTTGCCGTAGTATTCGTTGTCGTAGTTGTTGTGACCGTAACCGTACGATCCCGGGCTACTATATGCGTTACTGTACGAGTATGAGGTAGGGTATTGTTTATTGTAGCCGTAGCCCTGGTCGTAACCGGAGTAATAGCTGTTACCATAACCGCTGCTCGGGTACTTTCCATATCCGGACGAGTATCCGCTGTATCCGCTGTATCCGGTCGGGTAACTGCTGTATGATGGGTAGCTGCTGTAACCGCCGCTACTGTAACCGTTGTAGCTGTTGTACGGGTAGCTGTTGTAACCACTGCCGTAGCCGGACGGGTAACTGTTGTAACCACCCGAAAACACTGTGTGAATAATAAAAACAAAATCAAAATAATTGTCATTCGTTCGATATTAAATTGGCAAAACATTAAATACATAATAATGTAGTCACATATTATTTGAATATTATTGTCATTTGTCAAGCGTTTTGGACGTTTTCGAAAAATTATTTATTCAAAAATGAGCCTGACTCGTTCGTAGATATTGTTAAAATAAATATTAGGTATATGAGAGAGAAAAACAATATGAAACATCGTATAATATAATATATTTCAAAATAACCGCTCGTACGAAGGTCACGATGGTCTAATGTCTTGGAAAGAAAATTACTAAAAACTAAAAAGACACGGTTCCGTAGACATCACGGACGTTTACGCGAACGCGGTATATGTTTCCGTTTGTGAACATGGTATTTTTGTTTACTACGCGCGACGGATATTTGTGCGTGTTTGCATGATTAACATTGTGCAAACGCACATTGTTATGACGTCGTTGACGTATTTTATTGTATAGTCAGTTCGTACCTAGACCTTGGTTGTGGTAAGTGTAAAACGCACGTCTTTCGTATTACTATACGACGCACGGACGACATTTGTGTGCAAGCTAATATTATAATGACTGGAAAAACTATATAGGATAATATTATTATGAGAACGAAATGCAGAAACAGCGCAGAAGTGTTAGCGCTCCGTTCGAGTACCTATATAATATTTAAGGTGTATTATGTATTGTATTTAAAAACGAGAGTCTTATAAATATAATATAATCTACGTAAATAATAAACGATGCGTTATCATATCTCAAGACATTAAAACTTACTGATTATAATGTGAAATCGATAATATTAACGAGATAATGTATAGAGGAGATCGAAAATTGAGGAATTGATAAATATCGGGAAGGACGTTATAAAAATAATTTCGAGAAAAAACGGTCTAGAATTAATAATAGCGGGTTGTGCAAAGAAGAAAATGGGAGGCAAAAATGAATTGATATAAATTATTATTTATTTAATATTTTGTTTTTAGTGTAAATAATAAATACGGATTAAGTTGATATACGTAAAAAGCGAAGTGTAAAAAATTATTATTTAAAACACCCCCAAACGATAAATTTATACTCTAGTAGAAATAATAATATATTTTGAAAATGAAACTGATGTACTTAAATAATTTTGCACGCGAAAATAACCAAAACAATATACCTATACCTAGGTATACTCGTATTATTACCATCATCATATAATATCATAATTCATAATATTATTTTATAAGATTATATTCTATAAACATTTTTGTATAATGAAAAAAAATAAAATGATGAATACTCGTATTATAATGAAGTGTACACTATAATGCATATAGGTCGGAAATATTATAATATCACGCTTATTGTTCGATTTTGTACTCACGTCGTCCGGATGCTGCCGGCTCCAAGTCAGATTTCTCCTGCGACCGTTTTTCTACGACTTTGGATTCTTTTTTCGCTTCCTCCGCGGACCGAGCCAGAGCTACGGCCACGGCAAGTACGACGAACACTTTGACGAAGGTATTCATGTCGGTTATATTTTGATGGGCGACTGTTCGACTGTAATGGTACAGTGATGGGATGATGAATTCGTTGTGAAGAAAAGTTCTCCAGCGCGAGTTTATATATACGATACTGGACGGCGACCCCACCAGTCAGCGTAACCCTGGGACTTTATGTACTGCGGTTACGTTACACACACATACACTGTCTTTGGAGACCCGCGGTATAGATAAGAAATACTGTGAGCGCGCGCGCGTGTGAGTGTATGCGCGAGCGTTTGTTTTTTGCATTAAAGAAAAATATATTACAGAGAAGAAGTAGAAGAAGAAGAAAAAAAAAACCAAGCGAGATTTATTCAAAATTAATATATTATTTCGTTATGTCGTCGAAGGCCGCGTAAGAGAACCATCATGGTTCCCTGTGCGAAAATTTACGGTCTCGTATACACCATTATTATAATAATAATAATAAATTATATACGCGAGGTTTCAATATTCGTCGATCGTCAACGAATCTCGCGGATAACCGAATATGATGTAGAGGTATACATAATAAAATATAGTCCGTGTAGTGTGTATAAAACGATTTTTTATTTATTTTATAGTAGTATAATAATAATAATATAAATATTATATGTTTCTAACGTTTCATTTCTGAATATGAAAAATATAATATCTAATTATAATAATATTAACATTCCCTGCGTTCAAGTCACCAAGATATTATATTTATTCGTGCGCGCGTTCATCAATAATATAATCATATTGTATTGTTTTAATTTTTAATAAATTGTATCAAAACGACAATTTACGATTTATATAGGTACGTAACATTAATATATATGAAGTTTTGGTTTTTAATAAATAAGTTCGAAAAATTTGCGACGTTTCGCAATACGCGTTTCATATTATAGGTACGTTCAATACCGCAGTAAATAAATATTATCAAACGAATGTGTCGAGTGATATAATGAACAATCAATATACTCGTATCTATAATAATTTATAATATTATTTATATAATGGCATTATAGTTCTAATACGGATAAATGACGGATGTAATTTTATAAATTTTCTATTTCAAAACGTTTCATCTCATAATATAAACACATTATTTCAATAATATTAAAATCAATAATTATTAGTTGTTAAACAAAAAAAATTTTTTATAAATTTTTGTAGAATTTATTTAGATAATAATTAATATCGTCTATCATAAATCATAATTATCCATCATCAGACAATGTAATTATTATATATTCAAAAAATAAAATTTTTATTAGCATTAATAAAGGATGATAGCGAATGCAATATTCTAACGTATAAAAAATAGCGTTAGAATAATAAACGACCGAAGTTGTTAAACATCATTTAATATTCGAAAATAAATAATTATATATATTATGTAGGTACTTCACGTATTATATATTATTTTTTTAATACAAGATTTTGTATTATTATAAATTGAAATCGAAGTACGTTTAGACGTATATAGTTATTTAACAATGTGATACACGTAATAAGAGAATATAAATTGCGAATTAACATTATTTAAATATGCATGGTACACAATTTATTAAGTATTGTATACGATATATATATATAATATATATACAACAATAACAAGATATAAATGTAAATGGATATAGTATTTTTATAAAATTATAAAATATAATTTTATAAATTTACTATTTCAAAACTTTTCATCTCATAATATAAATAACACACATTATTTCAATAATATTGACAAATATAATTATTTAAGCAAAAAATTTTTTTGTAATTAATTATAAAATATATATACCTAACGCATCTTTTTGATGCAGAAAACGATAAAAAACAATGTATATTTTAATAATTATATATCATATAATTAATCAGTGTATTATTTGTGAAAATATAAATTTCAAATAATTGCCAAACTAAAAATTTAAGAATATAAAATTCTCGTGAATTTATTATGTTCGCTAAAAATAATTAACACTTATATTCATATAACATATTAATACAATTTTATAAAATAATTGTACATTTGTACCTATATATACTTAATTTAA
The DNA here is from genome assembly GCA_021307375.1 of Tetraneura akinire. Classification (NCBI taxonomy): domain Eukaryota; kingdom Metazoa; phylum Arthropoda; class Insecta; order Hemiptera; family Aphididae; genus Tetraneura; species Tetraneura akinire. The sequence continues at coordinate 19,794,368 of JAIUCT010000007.1, read as the reverse complement.
TATTTTTTTATATAATATACGTTTCTGTTAATATGATGTATTTACAAAAGAAAAAAAAAATTCAGAAACATTAATGAGTTATTTAACGTATTATTCTTATTTTTCGGTCTTACGCAAATATATTTATTTATATATTATTTATATTTTATTAAATTTTCTATAAATTTATGACGCGTTTTATTACAATAATAATAACTTAGTAAAATTGTTGAAATTAATTTTTTATAAATTTTTAATCATTGTGACAAATTAAAAACTATAAAGAAAAGACAATTCGAGCAATTCATATAGAAACTATAACGCGTATAACATAAAAAAAAACAAGAATATATAGTTTTAATTGGATTATATTGTTTGCAGACTTTGTATATATTTCATAAGACAAAATAAATTCCTAACGTAACATTTTATGATATTAATAAATATATTTTTATATAATCACATAGTAATTAGTAATTAGTAGTGAGATAATAAAATCACAGATTATGTGATAAAATATATAAAATTAATATAATATAATATTACTAAAAATCCTTCGAATTTGTAATGACAATATAATATAGTGTTTATTTAAAATACGAGTAGTATGATTCACTCACTCACTATGTTATTCCCACCCACACGCTTATACCAAAAATGCCTTCGGGAAACATAAATCATAAAAATAATTAATCATTTATATTTTTTACAATATTATAGATTTGAATATAAATATAATATAAAAAAATTTAAATTATGATTCATTTTATATGCAATTTTAATATTATATTAATATGTATTATATATGATTTATAAAACACGAGAAGCCGAACAAATGATTTATAAATAAAATTATTATAATATTTTTCATGATATAATAATAAATTTATACATAATACATGTTTCAATATTTGTATACAATTATAAATATTACAATTTATTAATCTATTAGATAAATAATAATGTTCCAAGTTTCAAAGCGATACCAGGAAAATAAAATAAAATACAATATTTATTATTGTAATAAATTCATTAAATATTTACTTAAAAAATTAGGGGTATAACTTATTAATTATTATTTTTTTTTATTATAAATTGAATACATATATAACTATATAATTATAAAAGTATAAAAATAAAATGTATTACGCGTATTCGTAAAACATTCGAATAAATAAAAATGAATTATTCTAGAGGACATAGTCTTATAACGAAACAGTAAAATATGTAATAATATTATATAAACTATAGTCATTTTGTGAAATAATAATAATTTTAAAAAAAACCTTTAAAAATGTTTGAAAATAATTTATAATAAAAATATATAGAATATTATATTGTATAATTAATTATGGATTATTATTTTTTAAATTAATATTTATCCAAATACTGGTTTGCAATGGTATATGTTTTTATTCCATACGACTTAATAATTGCTATATTAGTGGAACTAAAATAATAATAATAATTATACATTTACTGTATAAAAATGATAAGTATACGGTATGAATTCGCATAATTAAGAATTAACACACATCACGTTATATATTGACATATTTATTATAATAATATATGATTATATATTGTACACATGTTTGTATGAATTTTTAGTACTTTTATCGTGTAAGGTTTTATGATTTTATATTAATATACCATCGTCGCGACTTTTGTAATATTGGTATATAATATAGGTATAAGACGACCGAAACAAAGCATATTTCGAACGAGTTATATAAATAATTAGGTATAATATAATTCATAACGCCTCGAAATCAAATAGGTATATACAATGAATAATAAACGATAAATATGTTTTTATATCCAAATAAATATATTTTAAAATACATTTAAATAATTTTAAGTTTTAACATTGTTAGGCTAGGTTAAATCCATCGCTGTATTATGATATTATTGACCGCGACGGAAGACTACCTTAACCTGTAATAATTAATTAAAGTGTTAACCGACTCGGAAAATAATATGCATTTTACCCAAATACGTAGTTATTATTTATTGAATAATGAGTCTTCAGACATTTGAATATCTGATAATAATAGAATTAAAATCATGTATAGTAAGTTTGAATTTAATTGTTTCTCGATAATAAATAATAATTTTTAATTACCATAATTGATAGTTTATATTATAACCGGGTATATATGTATAATTTCAAAATGATTTTTTATATACCTAGGTTCCGTATAACGGTTCAAACAGTTAAAAAATTGTTCTTTCCATACGTATAGAATAAAGATAAACACAGAAAATAATTATACACGCGCGGTGTATTATAATACGCTTAATATCTATTAATATGTTAAATAAACATCGCATAACGCAAAGAAAACAAATAAAAAACATATACTGCGTTCATTGTTCATAATATTTATACATTACACATGCAGCGTAATTGTATGACTTTAATTATAAACTAAAAAAGAATAATCGCACGATCACACTTAAACATATAAATAATATATTATTATTAAAATCGATCGTTTTTAAATATTATAATTATTCTTAGTGTGATTTTTTTTTTGTTTTTTTTTTAAAAATAATTCGTATTTATTATCAAAAATATATTTCATATAATAATTTATGCATTGTGCCTACTATATAGTTATAGTACTCGTATTATGCATGTAAAGAAATAAGTATAATAAAAATGATTTATAAAATGACGCGAAAAATATACAAATACTTGTGATCAAAACAATACACAAAAAAAACCTACGCAAGGTATCCAATTATTTTTTTCAATCGTATTGATTTTTCAATCGGTACACATTTTGTTCTTTGTCTACGATATACACTAAACCGCAATTTCTGGGTTTCGTTGTATTGACACTCGACAATATACCGCGGTTATAATAATACTAACAATTAACAATATTATTATAATAACATCATTAACATCTGCAAAAGACAATGCAAACACGCGGTATTAAATTTTAACAAAACAGTATAGTTATATATATATAAGTATAATATAGTTAACAAGCAGAAAAATCAGAGGGTTATATTATATTAATAATTATTATTTATTCTTTTAATATCACCATTATCTCGTCGGATTGTTATTTACAAGACGCCATTTACAACCCAAAGAAATTGGGCGATCGTATTATTTTCGTATTTACGACTTAATATACTCGTATGTATTATATATGTAATAAAACAAGTGTCCGTCGTCGTCGTCGTCATAAAGAACAGAAAGAAAAAGGTTGCCCCCGAGCGATGACGAACTAGACTTCTAGAGGCCAAGCCCGAGAGGCTATGCGAAATATAATAATATAATATATTATATATTATATTATATTATCTTTGTTCGATATTATAATAAGGACCTATATCGACGTCCAACTCGAGCGCTCAGACATTACATATAAAACGATATTCCTAATAAAAAAATTAATTTATGTACCTATACCGACTTATTATATATAAAATACGTATAAAAAGAATATTATATTGTATTCGTGTTACAGTAAAATAAGCGAACTTTCAAGTTTTCAAATTTTCACCCTTCATCCCTCATCCATTCTTTAAGAATATTAAATACTCCAGAGAACTCAATGTTTTACATTAAACATTAGTATTGGAATGTGTTTCGTATTTATATAAAGGTATACAATTTTTTTTCTTTGTTCGACATAAAAAGTACTATACATGATACACCTGCCGCAGGGATATAGGTGTGTAAATCATAGTGTTTAATTTTAATTAGAATTTGAATGCAATGATAAACCATTGCATTCGAAAAAACGATTTTGAGCGAAGTACAGTCAGATAATGTAGGTATTGATTGAAATTTTGACATTTTTTATTAAATATTTAAAACGAAAAATTGTATTACACATATAGACATATGGTACATAAATGAACACTCTCTAAAATTTTCAAGTCTATCTAAGTTCAATATAAATGTTCACAAAATCTCTTGTCACCAAAATGCCCATAACATAAAAATTTTTGTCAATTTTGTTTAACATTATTGTAAAATATTGAAATATAATAGGAAGAATCCATATAAATAATATAATATTAATTTTTCAACTTTAAACGCTTATAAAAAAAAAATTGAACCTTGAGATTTTCCTAAAATTTTGGAAATTTTTTAAGATATATGTCAGTATCTTCAATAAATTTTCAAAAACTTTCCTAATTTTTTGGCTTTTATATTAATTTTTATTGTAAAAGTATTGAGAAATAATAAGAAGAATATTAGTATGAATTCTAAAATTTTCGTTTAAACTAAAAATATCAACTTTAAACAGTTATAAAAAAAAATTGAGAGTAAAGTAATATGTAAGTATATACTTCAGTAAAATTTTCAGACTTTAATGCCCAAAATTGCCAATTTTATGAAACATTATATAGGTACATAGAAATGAGAATTTTATGAAATATTCAAAGTTCTATATTTTGTAGAAAAATTAACATAACTCCAAATTTTACCACATATATATAGTACTTACCTATGTTAACACCCAAAAAAATTTTCACGTCTCTAACTTCGAAATTGCCTGAATTATCGTGAAATATTAAAATCGAAATTTCAGTTTTCGTGAAAAATGCCGTTTTTTCGTCGATTTTTTCTTTTTTCTATCGCACAATAGGGTTAATTATAAGGAATTCGAAAAATGACCTAAATAATGTGCCAACTACATCATTCGTGAAAATCGGAGCATTATTTTGGGTAGTAAAAGTGTTTTCAGACATAAAAAAAGATCACATGTCACTGTAAAACCAATACATTCTTCGCTTCGCTCAGAATTTAAAAATGTCTATGTTTAACGTGAAATTATTATAATCGCTCATTGCATCGTTTATATGATATTACTTATAATATTATGTGTCTGATATATTATTTAGTAAATGTGTTTTTATTTTACATTTATACGATAATTGATGTAATGCGCATACATCACCGGACCCCAGACGTATACTTAAGACTTAATATGGTTATACGAGTATTATGTACCTATAAGCACAAAAACAAGCAATGAAATTTATGACTCATAAAAATAGACAAAAATAAATATCAAAAAATAATTTTTCGTCCAAAAGAAAGAAACACTACGATTATTGCTATTACAAAATAACTCAATATACAATAATTCATATATTATACTTATATATACTTTTCTATTTTATATCGATTTATTCTTTAAATCATTGAGCAAAACAAATGAAATCTATACGCAAAATAATAATACGTTTTTTTTTTAAAAAAAATTTTATCTACTTGTGACGACTGAGTACTGAACTACTGACAAATCATATCAAATTGATCCATAAATCAATAAATTAATAAATGACGATAAAATAAATATGTATATATGTGCGATGATAAATTATATGTTATTAATTTATTATTATGTTATAAAATTAAAACGCGTTAAAAGTATTATTTTTAAATTAAATTAATGTTAAAAATCGTATCTAGATATTATATAGGTATATAATTTCGAATTATTTTGACAATTGGTTTGCGGGCGAATGCAAATTATGAAAAACGAAAGTAGGTAAATCATAATATATAGATTACTATATTAATTTATTGGTCATTGAAACGTATAATATTTATCGTATCTTGCCATTTTCTATACATATGAATGAATACGTATAAAATAACGTTAAATGTATACAACGATGTTTTTATAATAATATTATATTATAGTTATTACACACTAAATAATAATAATGCACTATAATAATATTATAAATTACAATGTAATATGGCATATGCGGATACGCATGAACACCTACGTTATATGAATTTCACGAGGGGGGTTAATTTTATAACGCGTTATATTATTAATTTATTATAATCAACAAAAAAACTGTGATTATTAAATTTTTAATAGAATATAATTATATGCGCTATATGAAAAATTAAATTTATAATAATTCGTATTATGTAGGTACTCTTCTATGTAGTTAACAAAACATATCGTGTATAATAATATGAAAGAAAAAAAAAATTGTAAAAATAATATTGATATTTATATATGGAATATTCTAATCTAAGATAATATGTTAATATTGAATCCAATTCCGACACCTGACAGACAATAATACAATACACATTAACACGCAATGTCGATGATAAGCGTATTTCATTAAAAACAACAAAAAAAAAAAAAAAAAAAAAAAAAAGAATTAAAATTACTTATTATTATTATTATGACGACTGTCTATTTATAATTTTATATAATAGGCATAAATAAAATACAATATACTTGTGATGATTTTTATGAGATATACCTTTTTCAGAATTAAATCACTAAAATAATCTTTATATGGCGCGTATAACAATATAATAATATAATTTAATTAGGTATAATTATTTAAAATTTTTTTTGTTTTTATTATGTAACCGTCTGTTTCTTCGCTATCGAATCAATCCTCGTATGTAATATAGTAATATTCAACCTCATTGAAACTGTTAAGTATATTTATAGTAACATAATGGACTGTTTATCAGGATTTATGTAATATAAGGTAGGATAAAATATCTCTTTACGTTTGCTATTTTCAACATTTTTGTCCGTTGATTCTAACAAGATATTTTTATATAAATATATACTTAACCCATTAAAATGCAATTATAAATTTATAACTCAGCATGTGCCGGTTTAACGTACTAAAGGTATAATAATATGTCGAAATTATATATTTTAAAATGTGTGTTTTTATAATATTAGTTATTAATTTATTATTATAAAACGATGATTTAAGTCGAAGACAAAGTCCCAGAGTCAAGAACGTTAAAATATATATTATTTAAGATAAATATCTCTAATGCGTGACTTACAGGTACAAAACCGGTACGTACTTTTAAAATAATTTTAAATACATTTTCTTATTATTTTCGTATTATTATCCTTGAAAATTTGCATTATTTATCAATATGATATAATATGGATTCAACACCGCATTGGGTTCTTAATTTCTTATTATAATAATTATATAATGTCCATGCCACTATTATATAGGTACATAATATTATATTTGTACGATATTACGTGCCAATTTTAATTATTTTTATTTAAATATTAACGTAAATTTTATATATTTTTTTAAAAATTTTTAATACCGGACTTATTAATTGTTTAATATTTTTATTTATACGATAAAGTACGAATATATTATTATATAGTTAGCGTAAACGTGACTAATGATAGATATTAAAATTTATATAAATAATATTATTGTATAATTAACGCGGAAAACAGTAGAAACACCCACTGGGTCCGTTCGCCTAACAATTAATAATTGTTCCGTGTTATGTAAAAAAATAATAATAATATAATCTTGATAACATAATCCGAATTAAGTAAAAAATCGTATCGTTATTATAATATATCTATTTTGCGTTTTTTCTTTTTCGACAAAAATTAATTTAGCAATAAAAAATATATCCAATAAAAATATAATATAGTTTATACTTATCCGAAACAAGTGTTTATTATTTATACATATATAAAAAGAAAAAATATTATTAAATCGAAAATATTCAATATTATTTTTTTTTTTTAATTTCAAACGTTAATTGCATTTAAAATTGCGATTTTCGCGAGATATTTTTTATGTTTTAGAGCCATACATCATAAGAATAAAATATTTAATTTGGAAAATGATATATTATATTATTTCAGACATTTTTAAGCAATAATATACACATTTTGATTTGACCGGTCGGTCACCTTCACAATTATATTATATATACGTTTATACTACCTAAGGAAGCATATCGAGTGAAACGCGTACGACTACAAAACAAATATATTATTATACTTTTTTCTAAGACTATAATAATAACGGACATTACTCGATGACAAGTTTGTAATGTTTTTTTTTTTTTAGTATTATATAGATGATATATGTTTTAAATTACGAAACGTGGTCCACGGACGTATGTGGACATGTATTATTATGGTTACTGATCAGTGGTCAGTGAGTATTATAATATTTGACAAGGTCCAATATAATACAATATTATAATTTATAATAATATTACAACAGTATATCATCCGCCCATTCGTATTGTAAAATATTACTATTAAAAATATTGTATTGTTTTCAAAATATTATATATGCAGAAAAACGTAATATTACAATGCTAATGAATTATCAATTTGTTTCCCAAAACACGGAACACTGTATATATTTTTATTATTATTATAAGTTATCACTTTATCAGTAACTTCCGCGATAGGCGTGTACTCGTTGAATAAATATAATAATATTATTATAACAAAATTAAACTGTTGGAAACAACTACTTTGATTTAACTATATTTACGTGACTTTCATCATGATAAATAAAAAATATTTAAATGTCTGTGGGTCTGTCGTCTTTTTATCAATTCATACACATCGACATCACACATAATATAAATTTCGCGTGTATTTATTTATTTATTATTTTGATAAAGGGCTAAAAGGAAACGAAGTATAATTCATTGTTTTTATTCGACCAAAACGAAACGAACCGTACGATTAAACTCGATTATAATTACATAAATATGCGTATTATTATTATGATTTCCCGATAGAATAGTATAATATACTTGCACGATCGGTTTGAACAACCTCAGATCTACGACGAACGGACGAAACAGAACAACGAAATTGCATTAATAAGAATCAATAACCTTAACAACAATAACAATAAAATAATAGTCACGACTAGATCGCGACCTACATGGTTTCAATATGTCGAAATATTTATATTGTAATGAATGATCCGTATATTAGGCAGAGATTTTTTTTTATTATTATATTATATCATGAGTCATTAATTATCTCATATTCAAATTTATGTTCGTATATATATATAAAAAATAAAATAAAAATAAAAATCAATGTCTTACAAATTATTATAATAACATAATATAGGTACCTATCAGAAATGTTAAATATATGCGTAATAAATTGGGTTTAATTTTCAAATATCTTAAAAACAGAAAATCATTTAATAAATTCTCACGATTCAACACGCAGATAATATTATTTTTCCGAAAATTTTAATTATGTAATATAATTTCTTAAATCATACTCGAGCGTTTTAGCGTTTGAATTATAATATAGGAGGTATATTATATTATAAATACGAGTGAAACGATTTTGGTGAAGATTTTTGGCTTGTTACAACTTACAAGTTACAACTGATAAATAAAAAAAACAATCATTCTATCTACACTCCAAAAACATAATATACAGTGACGTAATTTGGGGTCGCAACCCCTTAGGATCCCCCTAAAAATAAGTAAGGGTAGTAATGGCATAATTTTTCGACTTTTAAAATATCAACTTTTTTAAATTAATGATTTAATATTCGAAAAATAATCATTTATATTTTAATTCGCCATCAATTCTTTCAATTTCAAATTACAAAATTACAATATAAACATAAAAGTCAGATAATGATTATATATAGTGATTACATATATTAATATGTAACATGCAATGTTAAAATATTATAATATAAATATACGAGTATATTCATTGCGTTCGCTCTGTAATAATATATTTCCTAAAATAAACATAAAATTATTAAGCTCAGCATAATTTAAGTTCAACGCTTGGTAAAAAAATTAACTTCGACATGTTTTTTTTAGTAAGTATATGCACAGAGAGTGAAGTGGGATGACTGAAGAAGAATCATTTGGTCATAAGGCTAAAATTCGATAAGATCATTTTTAAATATTGTAATCTATCATTCTATCAGAAATTCGCTGTAAGTTACGCCGCTATAATAATATACATAACTGCTGTACCCATAATATTTGTGGTTCTCTTTGCCCGCTGTACAACATCTCAGTGCGGTTACACATTTTTACCGTTCAAAATGCATGGAATATAATATATAATAATATAGACTGGGTAGAAAAAAAAAACAAAATCTAAAAAATGGATCGGTACAAGTTGGTCAAGGATCAACCCACAATCTATACGAACGTTCATTGTTTTTTTCGACGTGCCTTTGTGTGTTCCATTATAAAAACGAATTATATTGGATCTCATTACTGCGAAAAATATATAGACAAACATTTCTCCCTCTTTTCGCCATACACGTGAATAATCTAAATAAATAATTGTTACCGCGGTACTTACGATATACGTACGTTCAATTGCTCAATTATTATTGTAACTTATTTCGGTGCACGTATATATTAAAATAATTAATAATATGTCCAAGGCGGTATTGTTTATATTTTCCCAACACCTTTTATTCGAATCCGCACGATCAGAGGTTATATGATAATACGTATATATTATATCATATTTGACTCGAAAACTCGATGAAGTTTAATATTTAATGCACTACGGATTGTCTCGTCTAAATAATTGAATGTCTGCTGTATTGATTTTGTATACATTTTTCTAATATGTTCGTTCTTAATACCGAGGAAAATAAAATTTAGAAACCACAATTTATACAATTTCGCCGTTACTAAACAAAACTCGAGAAAATTTCACGTTACAATAAAAGTGAGAATTATGTATGATAAATATATTATAATATTAAGTACGTTATTTCGTCTCCGTTATACATTTGTAACATAAATACACATTTATAGTCATTATAATATTCCTGAATATATATTATATACTTAATAATTTCCCGTCACAAAATGTATGCCTTATTCTCATTTTAAGTTATGCACACGCATCGTAAAATTGTCTTTAAAACTTAAATTTATTAATGTGTTAAACGCGCAGCCTTGCTTTCATTTCATATAATTTGTATACATATAATTTTTTTTTCGTAACTTTACCTAAAGTATGGCGAATAAGCTTACCGAATACAGAATGATCGTTATATTTTATATGTCACAAAAACGTTGAGAATTACACGTTATACGACGCCGCGTATAGTTCAATGTTATTTCCATTAATTTTATAACACTATATTCCAATCACCCTGTGTGATACTTGTTAAAATAATATATTTTGCTCTCTCTCTATCTGTCCCACTCGATCCCGCCAACTGGGTTTTTTTTTTTTTTGTATTCAAGATGGCCATGGGTCACGCTGTAAACATTATTTTAATAATATGTATTTCGATGTTGTCTTTGTATATGCATTTCCATGATATTATATACATTTCCATCTCGTCAAAATAAAAAAACCAGTAGACCTTGTTGTCAAACGTTTTGAACTCGTTTCTCTTGCAAACGGTTTTGGGAGTAATTTTTATAGGCCTATTATATTATATTAACTATCTCGACCGTTTAATGAATTCAATTTTTTTTCTTCAAAATTTATAATTTTTTTTTAATAAATTATGGCGTCCAAACAAAATTTGTAATATAATACGTATACACAATAAAAAACAAACGACCGATTCAATAATATCGTATTATAATTTGCATATTATTGTATTATTATTTGTTAGGTCGAGTTGTATCTAAATACTAAATACTAAATAATATTATTTTATTAATTTCAAGTTATGAATTATATTGTCCTTTTGTTATTATTATTATTTTAATTCTCCCGGTGATTCCTACGCTTCAACTTCCACGGGCATTCAGGTCATCGCGTTAGACGTATAAATTATCGATATACAAAGTGATGGGTTATGCGTAGGAAGTCTTCGAGACGCGTATTAAATGCATTTATACGGCTTCGGACGAGGTACGAAACTATGAAATAATAATATAATTACTACCGCGGTATAGCAATATATATAATATATAGGTATATAAACATGAATCTATTACCTGGGTACATGCCAAAACTTAAATACTAATTTATTGACATAATCCAGCGGGCATAATCATAATACGAGTATAATAATATATTATTATTTATCTTATAATATTTCGATGACTTTTTATTTTACCAATTTTATTTATTATATTGTTCGCTTCTCTTTATACATATAGCGTGTGGTAATTTTATTACCGATAAATTTATATATTTGCTATAGGTCTCTTATACGTATATTATATAACGCGACGTTTTTTTTTCTGTTCTTAATTATTAAAATATGAAATTCAATTTATTTTCGAGATTATTATATAGAATAGACTATTATTAGAATATACTCGTAATATACTATTTGATGACGTAATAAAAATGATAGTAAAATATAAATAATCAATTAAAAACATTTCAAAAGTCAAGCCAAATATTTTTAACGACAATATTTATAGATGCTGTGGGGTCATACACGCGACTATATAAACAATATAATTATATTTTTACGTGTCTATGCATTCTATATATTATATATAAAATAAACGAGATCGGAGTAAAAAATCAAAAAAACACAATTAAGTTTATTAAAATTTTTCATCGACTATACTTCACGCGTAAAAATTATATTATTTGTAAATATAAATCGTGTTCGATGTCATAGACGAAAATTCGTATATATTATATAATTAATTATTTTGCTAAATGTATAATTTTTTGTATATTTATACTTAAAAAAAACATAATATTCATTAACACGTTATATACGATTGAATTGTATAAATAAATTATCCGTATATATAAATATTATATTATATAAAATTAAATGTTTCAAATTATTTTACTAAAATTTCTATATTTTTATATTTGAAATTAAATTCTATCATTTATCCGAGTCGATCGACAAATATTATAATATATATAAGTACTCAATGACACGATTATAGTGTTTTATATATTATAATTTATAAATATCGTAATATAATATGCCCACGAATATTATTATATGCATTTCTTCTTCCGCGTTAAAAAAATAAAAATAAAATGTAAATAAAAATATTATTTTTTCTTTCGTATATATTAATTTTATATTATTTTTGATAAAACCGCAAGTGATAAAATCGCAGAGAATAATATTCTGTTATGAAGTGGGAAGTGCGGTGACCTTCGGGAAAAAATGTAAGTTAATTGTTTTAAACGTGCACTCGAAAAATATAACGCGTATACCATTGTAAATGCAGCCAATTACCCATACCTATACCTACATAAATTCATTATATTAATAAAATATTTCGTGTTCCTTTTTTTTTTTCATCTTTAATTACCACTCCGCGTCCGAATTTTTTATAGATTTCTACAAATTATTTTGTGGAGGAGATATTATAATTTGTTTTTGCGATTAATATTACATAATTGACAATTTTATGGAAAATAAAACTGATAAACTTAAATTTATCCTTTTATATTTTTCAATAATAAATAACGCGTGCCTATAAAATTTTTATTTTTTAATAATAAATAATAATATTCGACCTCGATCACAATAATAGATATTATAATAATGTTTTGACTATCGTGTGAACAACATATTATTATAATATATAAGCCGATGTTTTCAAAGTTTTTTTTCAAAATTAATTAACAACTTATTATTTCTGGGTATAAACTGCAGACAACCTATATATTGGTTGGCGGTATACAGAGTGATCGACAAACGTATACTATACGAAAACGTCAGAAATTACATAATACACAAAAATATGTTATCGGCGTATTATTTTCGAAACTTATAGCATTTTCTGATCGGCCTGTACAACTACTTAAATTATTATTTTATGGGTGCCGACCGTCCGGAAGAATCACGGCGAGACGGGTCACGGTCTTCTCGTTTGAGGTCAATACGGTCTGTCGTTGCGGGAGCGGTTATCGTTTTACACGTCTGGAAGAAGGAAAAAAATAAATATTTTTCCCACTCGGTCGTGTTCTTTTCCCCGCGTAAATTATCATCCTATTATAATTTCATAACACAATAATAATATTATAATAATGTACCTATACGAGTATATAGGTAATAATATTGTATTCCATGAAATTCCGCGGACCGTCATCATAATTAGCCTCTCAGTCGGGTCGTTCGCGTGTATATTTGAAAAAATTATACATTACTTGTATGGTATAAGTATATTATTGAATATATTGAAATCAAGGTGATGCACGACGTCTTGGCTAGTGATAACATTCGGTACGGGATTAATATACGGGAGATTTTACGACTTTGTCTACAATAAATAATAATATATTATTATTCCCTCTGAAGTATTATTGTCAAAAAAAAATATATATCTAACGAATATTGTTTTTACATCTTACGTAAAATGTCCGCTGAGAAAATTATTGATCATAAAATATAAACCGTTTTCTCGTGATGTTAAACTTATTTTAAATGTTCTGTTACTGTCACCAAAATAATATGTGCGAGTACTGACGGTTGTCTTACAATACGTCGGATAGTGACTATAAGACTATAACAAATGCAAAATACGCGATAATTTGTAATGGAAAAACGCGAAATACTGACGAAACATAATTTTGAATAGTTCTTATTTTATAATTTGGTAATTGGTAACTAAATTATAACTACAGGGGTGGCCAATGACCGTGAGTCGATCACGAATTTCAAAGTCGACATTTGTTAGAATTTGTAAATGGAAATTGTCAATATTAATTAATAACTAATTATTAAAAATAATTGGAATTATTATTTTTTATAAAAGTCGATCTTCATTAAATATTATATTCTCTTATTATAGTATATCATATTATCATTACCAAAAGATGTTTGGCCACTCTACTATAATGTTATACAAGTATATTAAGTATATTATATATCACGTTATGATAATATTATATAATAAGGTATAAACTGACGTACCCTGTAAATTCGCGCACGCGGTCGTAGCGGTTTGATGATACAAGTATTATATAGTAATTGATATCTACATTACTACATTAATATACCGATCGTTATCGTTTCGTATTTGTCCCATCTACTCGTATGTTCTATTATGCGGTTAACTTTTGTGCATAATAATATTATATGCGCGTATCGCACGATGCAAAAATAATAAGACGTTAAAATTTCTATATATTTTGATGTTTTATTTTAAATTTACCTATTATACACACAAGTATGTACTAATAACTTATCAGTTATCATATTATAATTGCATTGTTATTATAATAAAATTGAAATTATAAAATTTAATTTAACGAAATTGTGTATAACTAAATATTATTTTGCAGTTTTAGATTCTGTGCGATGCGAAGAATGTACCTATTGGTTTTACAATGATGTGTGATTTTTTTTTTTATTATTATTATTCTGTAGACAATTTTATTACTCGAAATAATGCTCCGATTTTCACGAATAGCATTTATTTCCGGTTGGAAAGTGGATGTAGTTGGTACTCTATTTATATCATTTATCGAATTTCTCAAAATTGAACCTAAGCGTTAGAAAAAACGACGAAAAAACGTCATTTTTCACGAAAACTGAAATTTCGACGAATTCGATTTCAATATTTGACGTTAACTCGGGCAATTTTGAAGTTAGAGACTAGAAAATTTTATAGGGTGTTTATTTATGTATACTATATGTGTACCTATATGGTTCCTATATCTATACGTGTGATAAAATTTTGCGTTTTAAATATTTCACATAAAAAATGTCAACATTTTAATAAATTCCTTCATTATCCGACTGAACTTCGCTCAGA
This sequence comes from Tetraneura akinire, assembly GCA_021307375.1. Taxonomy (NCBI): domain Eukaryota; kingdom Metazoa; phylum Arthropoda; class Insecta; order Hemiptera; family Aphididae; genus Tetraneura; species Tetraneura akinire. Next base: position 19,778,899 of record JAIUCT010000007.1, on the reverse strand, counting down.
ATCGTTTTTCGAATGCAATGGCTTATCATTGCTTTCAAATTCTAATTAAAATTAAACACTATGATTTGCACACTTGTATCCCATGCGGCAGGAGTATTAACTCGTCTTTTTTAGTTTACAATTTTACATAATATTATATTAATAAAATAATATTTTACCACCAAATATACAGTGAAATGCGAGTATTTCATATCTTATAATATCGTGGAAATAATAAAAATGCCTAAAATCGAAAATGATATTTTGTGTATCTATAACAATAATATTATGAAATAATAATATAATCCTCTTTTATCTGCTGCTTTATACACTTCGCGATAATTATAATATACGTGACGGCCGATGTGTCAAAGCATGACGGATAAACAAAATACAAATTGCGGTCATAATAATAATATTATTATTATATCCACAAATTATAATTATTTGGTCGAGATGTATATTACACAGACGTATCTTACAACAACTAAAATGTGTACGCTGTGCAGAGGGACACTGACCAAGACCATGAGATTTCACCAACCATTACGCGTCTTTTATTATTCATCATGGCTAAACGAAGGACTTTTTATTGAATTATACACATTTTACTATATTATGGCGCCCATACAACGTATAATATACACTGTTGCAACGATATACTCGTATTATAATAAGACAATCGTCTAAATCTGCGAAAATTCTCATATTATAATAATATCATTACTTATCACAATAATAATTGTTATAATATATACTATAAGCAATTAAATTCATATTATATAATATTATTATGCCGAACATTGTTTCGCAAACGTACGTGATTAATACTTTATATACATATCTTGTAAACGTATTATTATTTTTTTATTATTATTATTATTATTATTTTTATTATTATATTATTATAGGTACGACAAATCTCGATGCGAACAAAAATCGAATTCAACGACGTAATATATATTACGTTTTTAAATAATATTTTTATATCGCATATATATAAATAGGTAAGTTAGTACGTATATTATAGTACGTTATATTTCAATGTGTATATATAGTTAAGTTCGACAATTATATCAGAACAAACAATATTTTCGACGTCATTGTACTTTGTTTGTTTGTGATACACGATGACTATTCGAATATTTTTATCATAATAATTGGTGTACCTACGTTTGAATTATTATTTTTCGAAATAGATATATTATAAATAATATTAAAGTATGTATATTATAAGTAGTTTCCTTCAAATCTGCGCGCTAGCCTCGCGATCTCAATGTTGAACGAAACATTACCTACGATAATTATTTAAATCATCCAGTCGTAATTTACGCCAATATTATTGTGCGCACGGGTGTGATTATAAATGATAATAATATCACGTCCGTGGGTAATTATTACTGTTCATAAAAATATTCAAATCGAAAAATTGTATAACGCTTTCGTGAAATTTAGGGTGTACGCAAATCTCGAATAATTATTATGAATAATATCGTAACATTCGATGTAACTCCCGATAATAAAATGAAACACAGGCCCACCTGTAATACCAGTGTTTCATAGGCCCATGAAGTTGGCCCACCCACTTTAACCTGCAAACTTCTCAAAATATGTGCCAGTATATTTTGCAATTAATTTGCAAGTATTTGCAAGTCCATATTTACCGCCATTTTACAGGATTAAAGGGATGGGTGGGCCAACTTCAGGTAGCCCACCCTACTTGTCCTAAAAATCTGAAAATGGTGTCAATCGACGTGTTATAATTTGCAACTAATTGCAAGTCCACTTTTAGAATTTTCAAGTCGCTCACTACCCGTCACCGAGCTTTTAATGTACTGAAGTTGGCCCAACCCCCAACTTGTCCAAAATATCTGAAAATAGTGTCTATCGACGCGTTATAATTTGCAAGTAATTCCATCCCTTTAATCCTGTAAAATGGCAATAAATACGGACTTGCAAATACTTGCAAATTAATTGCAAAATTCTGGCACATATTTTGAGAATAGTTTGGTTAAAGTGGGTGGGCCAACTTCATGGGCCTATGAAACACTGCATGGTATTACAAAATGTTAAACGTCGATAAATATTAATTCGCGTTTCAAAATCTGAATTGAATTTTCTGACGTGATTTTTCTAACAAAATAAAATATATAATAAACGCAGATCGCGCAGTGTGTAAAATGTTAACATATCAGACAAAAAATATTATCGGTTTTTAACGTTAAACGTTTGACACCAAATTAAATTTTATATTTTAGACGTATAATATATTTTGGATTTATTTCGCCTTTTCACTAGAAAAAAAAAATAATTGTATTATTAATTTGAAACAAAATACATAATTATATTATTATGTAATATAAATACGATTTAAACGTATCCGCTTATAGTTTGTAGTTTTGTATACCTATACATAATATTATTATTATATAATTGATATTTTTGTACAATTAAAATACGCGCGTGTTATTATGATTATAACGTAACGTACACAGTTTGTTTATACATTTTCTAATCGTAAAAAGTCATTACAAACGTATATTAAATTCTCAATGAAAACCATATTATACTCCCTAGACGTGTCGTGTAAAACTGCAAAGTTAATAATATTAATAATAACGTGTACGGTTAATAGTTTTATTTTTATTTTTATTTAATAATATAATAATATAATATACTTAAATGTAATACCTAGGCGACCTTATATAGCAACAACACATAATCCGTCTGTATATTATAATAATGTACCTAGGTACCTACGCCGCGTTTCACGTTAACGCAGAAAACTCGTAAATAAACAGATATAGGTACTTATATTTTAACCTTTTTCTAAATAATAATTATATAGACGTTACAATAATGTAATACACGTCTAATTAAACTTAACCTATTTAGTGTATTCGATCGGTTCGTATAATAATAATATATTATTTTTACGTACACGATTTTTGAACCGCACGAAGAGGATGATAAAACAAAATGGGTATATTATTATAATAGTAACAAGTAACGCGCCATTACAATACAATATATTATACGTACCTACAATGTTAACGCGAAAATTGCCAGATTCGCATTAGTCGGGTTTTAAATAGTTTCACATTAAGCAACGGTCGTATCGCTCTCGGTGTAGACATATAATAATATAATATAATAATATTTATTAGATATATTATTATATTACATTGCATTTTGACGGATTTATGTCCTCATAATAATATACCTACATTAACGATCGTACTTTTAGTTTAACCTCAGACGATTAGCAACGATTAAAAATGTCATTATAATCAATGTAAACTGCGAACGCGGTAATGTTTTTATAAAAGTTACATCTATACAGCGGTATCCACGCCATACCTAAATACAGAGAGACGCGCGTTTCAAACGAACAAGAAATTATAGGTTCGCATTTATTATATTATTATACTATAGCCGATAACATGTTAATATCATATTAATATTATCAATACCTGGGTATAAGCTTGTTATGGCATATTATTTTGTGTACGGTATAAATGGTAATAAACTAATTACCATTGTATTTCTATTTTGTCTATACAAAAACAACATCGATCGTTTTATCAAAATTATTATCGATAGTCGATGCGCCATTTTTATTCATTTTAATTTACATTTGGTTTAATCTCCTGTAATAATGTAGAGTATTTTTGCAATATAATATTATGTTAAAATATATTTTTTAAAAACCGAATGTAAATTACATTGAATAAAATATCTTTTATTTAATAAAATCCATTCACCATTACGATGTATAATATACAATATACATATTATTACATTATGATGACTCATTATTATATTAAAGACGATTAAAATAATATAATATGTTTGCAGTTTGCAGTTTGCAACATAATGCATTTACATAAAACACGTTTAAACAATTTAAACCAAAACCTTCGTAAAACTGACGTGTACATACTTACTTTAATATCGTTTTGAAATTTCACTCCTTTACGAAGGACTATAGAAAATTTGAAATTTGAAATTTTTGTTTTAAGTAAGTACAATGTATTATATTACGATTATATTTGCGAGTGCAAAATCTTAAATAAATAAACTTATTGACCAACACGATAATTTTCATAAACACAGGTAAATAGATATGATATTATTTTATTATATTTTAGGCGAAAAATGTATTGGTTTTACAAAATATGTGCATCTTTTTTTTATGTTTTTATGGTTGAAAACACTTTTTCGACCCGAAATAATGCTCCGATTTTAACGAATATAGTATATATGTTTCCGGTTGGAAAGTGGATGTAGTTGGTACTTTAATTAGGTATTTAAATATTGGTTAACGTAGTTCCGAAATATTAGAAAAATCTAAAGTATCAATTTTTTTTTTATAGGAGTTTAAATTTGAAATTTGAATAAAATCGATGTTTGAAATATTTATAAATGCATTCTTCTTATTATATTTCAATATTTTCTAATAATGATATATAAAATTGACAATTTTGAAAAATTTATTGAAGCTTATACATATTCAATTCCAAATAATTGTGAATATTAAATTTATGATATTTTTTTGTAGCTGGTTAAAGGATATATTAATAAGGCCAATGACTGAAAAATCTCATTTTTTGACTCACAATAAAGCAATAATATTATTAGGTACTTTATTTCAGTTTCAACTCAACGTTATGCAATAGAAACGACATATATTATTATGTGATAATGTCCACGCTGACGATAATATCGTTTTACTTTTTATGGTTTACCCCGTGCGGTTAACCAATATCTGATACGTATAATATTATGTAGACGTGTATGGAAGATTATCATATAATAATATTATGATTAATGACACGTATTATAATTATATTTGGTGGCCTTATTTTATTTATAAATAACCAATAACAATTCAAATTGACGGTATAATATTATATTATATAGGTACACATTAATAGTAATAATAATAAGTAATTTGTATTTACATATATTACTAATTTATTTATTAGTTATGTATATAATAATAATTACATACATAATAAAATATATTTTGCATTTTATTCATATGATTATGGTGATTAGAATTTTGTGTTACAACGATATTGGAAATAGCATAAGGAAAAAGTATAAATACACCTCATCGATTTTGAGCACATCACATTTTTATTGCCTTATGCCCCTGTATATTATTCATAAAAATATTTACATAATAGATTACAATATATAAAATATATTAACTAATTTATTTCCTCCCAATTTGTCTATATATATATATGAGTGTTATTATAAATCGTATAAATCTTAAGGGATTTGACTAATAGGTTTAACGTAAAAGAAAAATAAATAAATAATATGAAAACAAATATTCATATTCGAGTTTTTAGTTGAACAGTTAAGCTTGAGGTCAATATAGTAATAAAATATTATATAGATATGAAAAACCATCAGATTTCGAAACCAGTCAGAATGATCACTGCAGAAACTAACCAGTTAATTAAATCTATATATTTTATTCTGTTTAGTTGATTTCATCACTACATAATTCAATACATGTTTAAATATATCATTTATATTACAACCGCAATGATTATCTCGCTGTTATAGATCACAGAATAATCGCTTATATTATATTATATTATATTATATTATATTATATTGTATGTTCGTATTATCATATATATGTCATGATCGACGTGATCCAACGTCACCAGGTGTCAAAATTTTATTTTGGAAATTATATTTTAAGATTAATTATTGACTCATTGTAATTACGTATAATGCATAATATGATTAATGAAATGTCTCTTTTTTATCTTATTACAATAATAATAAGAAAAATATATAATTTTTAATTATTATAGTACCAACTATTTATTTCTACGGAGAATGTAAGGAGGTAGAAGTTTGTAGTTATAAATAAAATGTACAATATTGTCATCATTAACAAATACATTACTCAATAACTTAATAAGTAATTAGTGCGAATTTAATTTTACATTTTTATGACGACACCATCATCGTCCGAAAGTATAATATTATACTATATAATATATTATTATGTGTCGTATCAAGAGATTCGTTTCAACAGAATTATTCTATTCTAATATTATTTGCGTATTATGAGCGTGTCGTTTTGTGTGTGCCCATAAAATAAATGTAGAACAAAATTAAAAAGATATAAAAATATCGAGAAAAATATTGAATACTATTTTATATTATTATTTTATTTTTTACGAATGAATATTATTCACAATTTACAACAAAACTAACTTTTATAAATATAAGCATCTCAAAAACACATAATAATATATTAATATCATATTATCGTAGCATACGAACATGACGTGTGCCGATTGTCAATTGTTATTATTTACATTTAAAATTCTTTATTTCACTCTCTTCTTTGAACCTAACCTATAATTTGTAAATTATTATGTTTCGTATAGTACCTACTTTGCACTTATACTATTATAGTGTATAGAAATACGTATTATTAAAATAAATTACCATGTTAGGTAAGTAATAAATACTAATACCTAATATGCCGAATGGAGAAAAGTTTACTTAAATATTTGTCGTTTTCGACTTCAAATAACTGATCATTAACAAAGAAAGTCAAAATATTGTTTAACCTTGGATTATGATTTAAAATTTTAGTACCTATACGTAAAAGGTAAAAACTATGAATTTTATCAAAATTATAATAAATATTAAAAAATCGACGGCTATTAGATATTTATTTCAATAGGTAATATAATATATATTATTATAATTATTTGTTTACCTAATTATTATTATTTTTATTTAACATGACAAATGAGTAAGTGCACAAAACTGTAATATTATTATATTGTTTAAAATAATATTTTAATTTGTAATATATTGTAATAAGAATAACACTATAACAGTAAGTACAATCATATCCCGATTTATAAATTTTGGAGCCAGGGTTTTGATAAAAAGAAGTCACTTATAAAGTTGTTAATTATCTTATTAAAAATATTCATTTTATTCATTTTATTTTATTCCTGTATAAATTTAATTATTAAATTATGTTACACTTGATTACATTAATTTTTCCTATGGACAATCGAAAACAACTCGTCAATGATGTCAATATATAATATTTTTTTAGTTATTTCATGTTCAACTGTTAATAATGTCAGATTATCTAGCCTATTTTGGGATAAACACAAATACACGATCTTAATCTTTTAATAAAATATTTTTTTATTGCTTTAAAAATTAAAATAATTAAAAATTTTGGTCTTCAAAATAATTACAAACGAAAAATATGAGGCCTCTCCAAATTGAGGCCAGGTGACTATAAATAAGTCACCTAGGTACTCGTTTAAATCAAGCATGGGGTACGGCAATACGATTTAATACATTTTCCTTCTTAATAATCGTCTTGTCCACATATTATAAAATGATCTTTAAACATTGAAATATTCCATTTTTAATATCAATAGTTAGAGGAAATTTATTAATAATGATATATTATTATTAGTCTAATAAGTGCTTAGTCAGTGGCCAATGCACACAATTATTATTTATCATATATTATTCACATGGACATATTTTTTTTATTATTGAAATCATTAATTAATTTGATTATGGTTAGGTATATACAATTGAAAACGAGGACAACGAGACCGCAAGTCACAATATATAAATAAATTTGTGATCTTCGTACTTGATCTTTGATAATTTAAATAATTATTTTTAATTATTATATTATATAGGTATTAATAAAAATCGACTTGAAAATTGTTAAATACAAGGTGGATAATAATTATTATTCATAATATTATGGTGTCTTAATAACATTATTTCTATCATCAATTTAACATTATATTGTTATACTTATAATTATACAACGAATATAATCCCTAATCTAATCTATATACGTATGGGGTATGGAAATAGAACTGTATAGACTGTATGAAGTAGAAAATATTATCATAATATTATTTTAAATAGTTAAAAAAATTATAATACAATAACAATATTATCGTTAAACATAGAAATGATTAATATTCGCAACTATACGTTTTACGAAGTCCAAGTACCAGTTGAATGTACCAATTCTTTAAGTTCAAATTTTCGTGTTCGAAATTCAAATATTTTTCTGATTTGTAAATTATAACTCATCGAATGTAATAGATTTGATTTAGACGAAAACTTTTATGAAGTCCATTCTGACTTTCTGAGTGAACTTTACGCGACGAATTTGAATATTGCGCCAAGACAAACAAAACACGAAAAAGGGTATGAGAGCTGCTCGACGAAAATATTTACGATTTTATCGATCGAGATTTGGCAAACGATACTATGTATTTATATATAATAGTATATCTATTAATAATTATATTTACGTCGTCACTACATCGTTTGTTTCGTGAAGTAAAACGACGGGCGGCAGACGGATGAAAAAAATAAAAAAATAACGCCAATACGCCATTAATAATCCGTTCTTGTCGGACTTCGCCATCTCGCGCGCGCGCGCGTGTCCAAAAAGGATTGACAACCACAATACGAGTTATACAGATAATTATTATGAAACATAAGTATATTATGCTGATGAGACAACAATAAGGCGATCGAAGAGCTGCGCAAGACCGGCCTCCGATTAAAACTCGTCGACGAGATGGTAATCGAATGATTATGCCTCGTAAAACGAAATATCTCGAATCGACGTTTCCGCGTTTGTTTTCCTTTCATCCTGCGCCGGACAACGCCTTCAAAGTCTTCTAAATAATAATAATAATAAAATATATCAGTAACACATCGTCCTCGGTATTGTTGCCTCGTTTAAGTTGTTATTATTATTATTAGTTTAACGAACTCCAATAATAGAAGCCACGTGTTGTAGGTATTCGCAGTCGCCACAGTGTTTACTTGAAGAATTATAATACCGTGCGGTATACGCGGTAAATACAAGACCGCGGTACACGGAACCACATAAAAAGACAATAATAATAATATACTCGTAACATATACCGATTACCGGATACGAGCTATACGTATACGGTTTTAAGAAATACTACAATATTATTATCCAACTAACCATTCGTCAAACGCAAATAATATAATTATAATAATAATAATATAACCCTGCAGATCCGGATGTATATACCTCCAGTCTAAATTCTATTGAACGTCATGATTACACGGGAAAGAAATAATAATTATAACTCCTATACGGACTTACGTCGCTATTATCTTAATAGTTAATAAATTGTATTTGTCAAATTAATTATTATCTCACGAATTAGTAGCAAATTTCATTAACTTATTATTATTATTGATGTATGACATTCGGATTTGACCTGGTCGACAATATTGTGAAACATAACACGATGCTAAAGTATACGTTTAATATTATTGTTTTTATATGAGGATACTTAAGACCTGGATAATGATTACTATGATATCCAGGTTCATCGTGACTGCAGCAAATTGGTAACAATTTTTAAGAATAAAAACAAGTTTAAAAAATACATTAAGTAGGTAGCATAAAGCTAAGCCGGAAATACACGATCGTAAAATAAATAAATGAAAATATTAATTCCGACGAATTTATGTTATTTTATAACTCGTAGTGTTAATAGTTAATGTGTAATAACGTTCATGATAACATCATTACATGATATTATAAAAAATCGTCCAAAAATTAATATAATATTTAATGTTCAGAATCCGCTGACAACAATAATTATATTCAATGGTAAATATTTGACATGAAATTTTTTCCCAGGGAAAGAAAAAATATCATAAATATATAAATATTGATAAATGTCTTTCCGTTTTAGAGAAACATACATCGCCATAATGTTATATAATACGTATAGGTACCACACGGAACAAGCACGCGTGATAACGCATATAAATACATTTTTTTTAACTATATTAACTATTTTATATATTTTATATATTTCATAAGATTTTATTGTACAAATAGAAGATTATTTTTCATGACCCACATTGTGTATACAGATTAGATTAGAAAATTAGAAATCAAGAAATGAAGAAATTATTGTTGAAGTTTGGAGGTATTAAATATACATTAGATATAAATTTATGTGTGAATCGGACGATTTAAATATTATATAAAATTTCAAATCTATTCTACCACAAAATAATATATAACATCTACATTATACAAGCAAGATGAAATTATAAGTTTTTATATGATTTCGTTACATTCGATTCCAACAATTATTGAGCGTATGCAAACATTTAATTGCACATTCGCACGTTTATAATGGTCAAACAAACAAACAAACAAACACGTATGATGGTATATTGTCAAATGTGAGAAATTTAAAAAAAAACTATACGTCATCAATGAGTAACATCGGGATATCCATTGAAGATATTTATTTATTTTTATTATTTCTGTCATCAAACATTACGAATATGAATAAACTAAATAGGTACCTATACGTCATATTTTATGTTTGTTATGCAGAATAATTTTCAATCTCACTTTTTTAATAAATATTGAAATTTTTTTTAAATTAAATTACCAAATATTTTTATTTTTCAATACATACATACATTTTATGTCGCTTAAAACGAATCCTGTGATAATATAAAATCAATTTATTATCAATATTGAAAACTACCCATTTTTCATTCATAAATTTTATTTCGTGTTTCTTCATCCATATACATATTTAATGAATCTCCCTATATCATATTATTAGTTATACGTATTTAATTATATTAAAATAATAATATTTAAACATTTTTATACAGAAATAATTATAACATACTCGTATTAATCTTTATAAATTTTAGATTTCGAATGAAGCAAAAAAATGCATTGGTTTTACAATGATGTGCGTCCGTTTTTTTATGTATGTATACACTTTTTCGACCAGAAATAATGCTCCGATTTTAACGAATAGCATATAAGACTAGTTGGAAAGTGAATGTAGTTGGTATTTTATTTAGGTCATTTTTTTAATTTTTCAAAATTGACCTTATGCGATAGGAAAAACGATTGGGTTTAAGGGGTAAGAAAAACTACCAAAAAATAATAAAAATACAGCATTTTTCCCGAAAACTGAAATTTTGACGAAATCGATTTCAATTTTTTACGATAATGGGGCAATTTTGAAATTAGAGACTTTTATAAACGTATATAATAAACGTCTCATTTTTGTTTTATATAGCTGTTTAAAGTTGATATTTTAGTAAAATCGATATTTAAAGTATCCCAAAAATAATATGAAAAATCAAATTTAATTAATAATATATTAATATAAACGTCAAAAGTAAAGTTAATATAAATGAAAATGAACATCATGGTATAAACTATATTTAACTATAGTTTACACGCGAGATTTTGTAATATTTCCCCTCACCCACACGTTATGAGACTATATATTATGATGTAAGCTTAAAATTTTGTAATAATATGAATTGTAAGTTTACTAATTTTTCGAACTATATTATAGCGAATATTCGAAAGTAAAATAAAACATACATATTATATATATATATATTTATATTTATATATATAAATATATAACATGACGAAATATAATTTTCACGGGGATAATATTAATATAATCCACATTTTGTATAGATTCTACGATTTATAGAGTTATCTGGTCAAAATGTTACAATGATCTAATCGATATTAGGAACAGAAAAATTAAGAAACGGAAAAATTTTTCTGCGTTTTTATAGTGCGAAAATATACGTTATAATGATATAACTATTGAACTTCGCTTTCATTATATTACTTTAAGTAAACTAAATTTAAATATAGTAAAGTAAATTTAAATGAGACATGATAGTACCTATATCGTACTTTTCGTTACAGTTATTTTTATTACGATAAAATTATTAATAATTTAATAATATTTATCACATTCGAACATGCCTATGTAATAACACTATACATTTTATCGTGGTTTCTTATAATATTATATTATATATATATATATATATAATTAACAAACGTGCGAATGTGCAATTAAATTATAATATAATATATATATATATATAAAAAGTGTAACACGTAATTTTATAACAAATCGATTTGTATTTAATGATAATAAATAAATTATGTATTTATTATAATAATAATTATATATTATGGTAATATTGTAATAAGTTTTAATAGTACATACAAGAAAATTATTTTATTATTATATCCTTGAAGGATTGAACATTATTATGCGTCGATTGATTAAATCAAATTGATAAGAATTTTTAATAATACCTTCGAATCTTCGAGATTATAATTTATTATCAATTATTTATAAAAAAAAATATACTATATTATAATATATAACTAACGTAGAGGAAAATAATTATTATATTTGTTTTTGGCTTGTTTATTTTTCTACACTTTAGGCGTATTGGATTGTGTTTACTGTTTATGTTATTTTCGCTGTCCTTTGCCGTTATGTACTTAGGTGAGTAAGGTGTGTCAAAATTAGTATTATATTATTTAAATTTGTTTTTTTGTGAAAGCAAAATTCAAAACATTACTTTCGATTTAATTATTAATAAATTGCAATTAAAACATATAGGCCAAGCATATAATTTTCGATTCTGAACTAAATTACGAATATGAATATATTAATTTTACAATGTGTGTGCTGAGAATCACTTATAACAAATTCTTTATTTAGGTAATTTTTCAAATTTCTTAATATTTTATTAACCGATAAAAAATTATCTATACCTCAAAAATTAAGGAAAAACGTTACAAATAGTAATTATAACGAATTTAATGACATTTATTTCAATTATATTATGATAAATATTGATAACTAAAGAGACATAAAACGAAGAAAAAAGTAAGTGTTTTTTAAAAAAATAATTATTAAACAAACTTAATTTAATTTTAATATAAAATAAAGGTACTATCTATAAACAAACATTTTTTCATTTCTATAAGGCAATTAATTATAATTAAATTTAAAAAAAAAATTTAAGTGACATTTATCATCATAAATTTTTATCAAAAAATATGGGCATTTTTTTGTGCCAACCACAACAATTAATTATATAAATAAGGATCCGAGGCTGAGTAAATAAAATAATATGGAAACAACGATATCACACTATCCAAATTCACAGAAAGTAACAATAATACAAAAATAATTCATAAAATATAATAATTTTGATGCAAGTATATATGATTTGAGATTAATAATAATTAATTTTCTTCGTAAAGTGCAATTTTTTAGTAATATAATAATAATTAATGTTTTATTTTTATTCTTTAGGTATCTACAACATGAGATAACATTTTAATTTACTTTTTGGTGCAGATATCATACCAATTATTTATAATCTTCATAGAACATTGTATTTATTTCGTATCCGAATAAAATGTCTTCCAAAATATTAATGTAATTACTTTGAACTTTACATGAAAATATTTAGGAATTATTTACTCCTTATGTATAGATAATTTAATATACACCATCAGTATATTTAGTTGCGTTTAATTAGGCGAGGTCAACTTATTTGCAGAAT
>JAIUCT010000007.1:19732094-19756204 GCA_021307375.1 Tetraneura akinire | reverse complement strand
CAATAGGGATTAGTGTTTATTTGTTTAACATACTTAATATTTTATTACATGTGTATTTCTGTAAATTTATTTTCTTTGACGATACATGATCTCTATAGTGGAACATGTTTATTTTTTTATATCTAAAACAATTTAATATTTACTGCATCACGCATGAAACACTAAAATTATAGTAGGTACGTAGTTATCCTATAAACGATAGAAATACACAAATGTCAAAATGTAAATATTTACCATAAAGTATAAATTAAATCTGCAATTAACATTCCACGAATAGAAATTCGTAAAATTCGCTGAGTTGTTGGCGTTTAAAATTTTAAATATTATTTTTCTCCACGAATTTTGTATTTAGAATAATAGTTCGTAATATAATGCGTTTTACGAAAATCAAATTTTAAAATAGAAGTTATAAGTGTATAAAATAATATCAATCTGATATGTGACATTGTGACGTTTACATTCGAAATAATAATTTGCACTAACAAAATACACAAATTAAAAGAAAAAACGTAAATAAATAAATAAAGTTTATTTTAAAAAAAAAAAAAGGAATAAAAATTGATACCTCTTTAAATGTCTATCGTAAACAAAATTTATAGTCATGTACTTGATTGGACATTTATAATTCTACGTTGAATAAATATTTGCAAATATGCGCGTAACACGTGCTATAAATAATATTAATATGTATATAACGTATTATTTATTTTATTTAAAAATAATGTATAATATATTATACTTTAATTAAATGAGTCACGCGTATCGAACCAATTTGTTAACACTGACGTGATGACCGCTGAATGCTAACTATACTATGCATAATTCTATATTTTTATTACGAAAACTGTAAAAGAGATAATTCAATATTATTCTAAATATTTATATTATAATGTTGACATTTCGAGAAAATTTCCGGTTTCTCGCTGAGAGATGAGATCTATAATCTGTCACCAGCACCTGCAATTTAATTTATACAATATTACAAACATGATTTATAATCATTGTTAATAAAGTAATAATAATAATGATACAAAATAATATTCACCGTACATACAAAAGTAATGTAATTAAAACTTATGTCGTAAAATTAATTCTACGACATTACAACTCGTATTATTATTATTATTATTATTATTATTATTATTATTATTATTATTGTTACTGTACTTACCGGTGTCACCACATGGTGTACGATTATAATAATATTTATTGTGTCTTGATTTTCGATATTAAAATAATAATAAAGAAAATATATTATATTATATTATATTATATACGCATTATATAAAAACGTTAACAATATAACAATTTCGAAAATTGAAATGTTGGTAATAAAAAAAAAAAAAAGAAAAAAGAAAAAATTGCAGCTTAACATCCGTTATTATATTATTATATAATCGATATACGACGAACCCATCAGTTATTAGTATACTTAATAATTATTTAGACGTAGAAATATTGGGGAAAAAATATATGAAATTCCGTTCATAAAATAACTATGTATAGAAGTATCGATTATTTATCGGTGTTTTTAAATAATTACAATAATTATACGCATACTTTCAATACTTTAAAAATTAAAATTACTTTATAGAATGGGTAACATATGTAAAACGATTAAAATATATAATTTGTTACGCGAATTGCAACATCATTAATTCTAATTTATATTATATATATATTATATGTATATTTATTATTTACATTAAAGAGTGATCACTCTGTATATCATAAAAAACTAACTCAATTTATTTTGACTAAAAAAAAAACACTACCTATTACTTATAATATGTTAATTATATTTAAAAGCGGGTATGCCTATATTATTTTAAAAATATAACGTATTATTTTATATTTTGATATACCTACATAGGTAATAATATAATAATTATCGTCTTTTTTCGAATGATGTTTTACACGTTAGAGATTAGGCTAAAATTATTATTTTGGGCATATAGTTATACAAAATTATATTTATAAATTTAAATTTTTTATAACATTAATGCAAATACGTGACCATAATTATTATTCTGATCGTTATATCGTTTCCAAATTATAATAGTGATCTTTCATTTTAATCCGATTGATAGGTAAAAAAAAAAAAAAATGAAAGTATAATACAGCCACGAGCCACTTAATGAATAATATTAATTTTCTAAAATATAATATATTATTATATTATGTGCGGATTTAAAGAAAATAAATTTGAAGCGAGTCTTCTTAAATCCGAAACATTCCGTTTAAATTGCCTTCGAATATTCTAATAATGACCTAAAAATTGAAAATTTCAATCAATAATTAGATATACATATAATAAATAAGAATGTAAAACTGCATTCAAATTCAAAACGTAATAATAATTCTAATTCAATGTACATTACAAATTTACAACTGATGTTAACGATCATGTTAAATGCGTATCTAGTAATTAATATTTCAATACTAATAACGGATTAACAAAATTTATAATCAATTTAAAATCATACCGACTACAAATTTTCACCATAATATCAATTATATTAGGTAGGTATTTGTATATCTATAGGTGGATAATTTGGAATCTCAATAATAATTTTATCACATATTTTACTATCATAATATATTAATATTAGACCATGATCTATAATCTATATATCATCGGAGAATTTTCAGTAGACGATTCTGGTCCAGCAAGTTAACATCCCTACAGATATGCGTAATATATACGCTGAACAAAATACATACGCTAAATCGCCTTTTTTCAGATATCGAATAGAACTAGGACATTTTTTTGTCAACAGGTTTGCCATTTTATCATTTAAACATATATAAAACTATATTTAACTCTTGACACCTCTTTGACGATAAAAAGCCGACGACCGTTTTCCGTAATGATAGACTCGTTTAATATTTATTTTAACCGTTAACCCGGTTAGGTTAGGTTTTACATACCTACGTGTGTGAATTTTCTTCTTTTTTTTTTTTTTTCAAAAAGGCATTTAATTGATTTATGTGATTTACAGTGCGATACGGCATACTTTCTCCGTATATAAACTACAAATACTAATCGATTACTCCTTTTTCCTTAACCCCTTCCTCGTTTTTTGTCACTCGCCCGCGTTTTAAAATGGAACAATACCAGTGGAAAATGTGTTACAGCCAGGCCAGACGTACCCATAACATACGTTTTACACTCGCAGTTAACCTCTTTTACCGAATATGGCAATAACGCATTCAATATTTTATTAAGTATCGCGTTACGTTATGGTTTCGAAACACAGCTAATAATATTATATTGGTACCTATATTATATTAATTTGATATATCGGTAAAATATCGTAGTTTATTATTTACATTATAGTTCCGGACTTCCGGTATGCAATCCCATAAAATTATATTTTGTCCCTAACTCTGCAGCAAATGATAACTGATTTTTTAATAACTGAATATTTTTTATACGTTTTACGTTTATAATTAGTATCGCGAAATTGTTCTCTAGAAGACCGATTATATAAATATTATAAAGATGTACACAATATACTTATAAGTAGGTACCTTAGAATACCTACGAATTAAACGCTATGATCATTCATCAGTTCAGTGATCAGTATAATTTTTTTACTAATATTTTTAAGATGTTAAAAATTATGTGTAGGTATAATATTAGTACGTTATTGATGATAAACAAAAATATAAAGAAAATTATAGATACAAGAAGTGTACACACTACACATTACACACCACACATTTTTTTTGCATATAAATGCATACATTTTGAGGTACTTGTATATCTATTTTTTCCAATAAAGCAATACTTTTGTATATTACTTAAAAATTTATCTAAGAAAATTATCTAGATAAATTTACTTAGATAGGTAAAATGTTTATCTAAGATAATTGTTTAGATAACTTACCGTTATTTATCTAGATAAGATAAAAGATAAGTAAATAATTATCTAGATAATTTATCTAGATAAGTCCCAACACTGGTTATGATTGCACACCTGTATCCTATGCGGCAGGAGTATCAGCTCTTTTTTTTATCTACAATAATTTAAAATTAAATTTAAGAAAAAATATCTAGTTTAACTATACTACTGATACTATTCAACCCGCCTATGTTGCACGGGAAAGGAATAGGGGTAAGTTATCACGATTAAATTCTACCTATACTAATTTCTTACAGTTATGATCAAAATATCAAATTTTTGATGTCCAATCAAAATATAAATATTAAAACAAAACTGTAGAGTATACCTATTATTCAAATTCATTAGTTATACAAGACTTGTATAGTTATTAATAAATTATAATTATTATATAGACATATAGTACCTAGGTATAGTAGTAGTGGTTAATGAAAATAACGTACGATGCGAATGAAGGTTAAGGTGAAAGGCTTTTCAATGTATTTAAAAATATTATTCAAGTGCACAAAGAAAATACAATAAAGTGTTACAATAACCTTGAAATCCAACCATAATGCTATAATAAATAATATGTGAATAAACTCCAGTATTAAAAAGTTATATAATATTACATACTCGTATATATTTCATATTTGCATTAATAATTTATATTACTGATTAAAATTAGATAAATAAAAGTAATTCTGAAACATAATTACCATTCTGTTTTATACTTTGACATAATATGCTCGTATACCCCCTAAAGATTATGTTGGTTTTTATTTTAATTTTAATATTAGTATAAAAGAGGAAAATAATATAATATGTAGCTTAAAGGTTACCACCTATAACTAACATTGATAAGTATATTTTTACATGCATATAATAATTATAAAATTAATTAATTAAATTTAAATTAACTCAAAAAAGTTTTAAATAAAATTATAAATCTCAACCTATTATTAAGAGTAAAATGAGTATAAATAAAAAATAAGTGAAATTATTTATGAAGTATGGGCAATATTTTGTATTAATATAATAAAATTGATTTAATTAAAATTTAAAATAGACATATCCCCAATCAAGTATCAATAGTCAATATCATAATATTATTTTATTTATATTAGTTATTGGTAAGTATATGTACTTATATTATATTTGATTTTTGTATATTTGAATTTCTGTTTATTATTAATTCATAAATTTGTTTTCTATATTTTTATATTTTGACGTATTGCAATATGAAAAATAAAAAATATAATAATATATTCAATATAAATTTATACAAAATAAATTTAAAAAATTTCACAGTTATATCTTATACTCGTATATATTGTACATAAACTCGTGAAGGAAATTATTTCTATAAGTAGATACCAAGTCAAAGAAATCACGACATAGTACTACTTTTTAGTAATGCCGTCTACTATATACATTCTCTTTAGAAGAGTAATTATTATGGAGGAAACGGATATTGGATATTATTCAAATTTAGATTTCCTAATAGTTTGATCTTTGATATATGTAACATGTCAAGAACATCAATTTATATGATTTATTAATTTAATCATTTAACAATTCTAGTATAATCTATTTTCTATTTATCATATTTAAAATTTGAATTTTTATAGTTTTTAAATGTGAGTGGGATATGAATATAAATAATTCAATTTAATAATTCGTAATTACAGTTGGTTAATTTAATATTATAATATGATTTTAATTTTTGATACTTTGATCCAAATGAGGCAATGACAGATTTTTAAGTACTTTTATAGCACTCGTTATATTCCTCGAGGAAAGCGAAACTTTATAATAATCATTATTGTACGTTAATATACTTTCATAATATTTATATACTATATCTGATTCCGATATTTCATTTTCATTTCCTATTTGATGATAAATCATTTTTACATATAATAATAATAATAATAATAATAATAATAATAATAATAATAATAATAATAATAATAATAATAATAATAATAATAATAATAGAAACTACAAACATTTGGTACACTTTTTTACTATAAAATATAAATAATTATACTGTCCATTATATAAATTACTATAATAATAAAAACTAAAATATGCATGCATTTTTAATGGCCGTATAAGTTTTCGAATATCCTAAATACAATATTTTAATTAGCCATAAAAATAATTATCACTGGCCCATTTAAATTGAATAAATATCATTTAATAATAAGTATGCGTATGATTTTCAAAATTTTTTAATTCAACTTAAAATTATCCGTACACACAGTTTACAGTTAGTTAACACTGTTAATAGTTTGATACATTGACTGTATATTATACGAATATATTATTAATTTATCTTGTGTCCTATAGTATATACTGACGACTTTAAACTATTTATTACGTATGTCTTAATAGTTACTTATGACTAGGGCAGAAGACTTATAGCATTTGCATATTTGTTTTGCGCAGCCGTAAAAAAAGGCCAACTATATAGAAAAATGTTTCATGTTACGACAAAGCCAAATCTGTAATTTTATGGTGCATATTTTTGCATATTTAGATATTTTTCGGTTTTTGAGACATATTTAACTTATATATGGTTTTTAAGGAAATATTTTGAACAATTTATAAAAATAAATATAAAAATATGTAAAATGAAAATTTGAAAAAACGTATATGTTATTCAATGTAATTTTCAAGGTGAAAATATTATTAAAATTATAATTTAAAATATCATTTAAAATAATATGATTATAATCTTAATACTATATTGGTGAACAATAAATGTAAAAAAAAAAAAATTGTTTTCATAGAAATTTAAAAATTTTGAATTTCAATTGTAAAACTGAAATTAAATTTATGGCCCCATATTAAGCCAATTAATATTTAATTATTATATAAAGACTAAAAATATTTTTAATATATTACAAAATATTAACACAAAAAATAATATTATATTCATATACATACGTTGTTATAACGCAATTCGATACTATTAATTTAACACTTTTACTCTCTTTTATATTTAGAAGTACAATTGTCTCAAAAATAAAATAAAAAACTATACATGACATGGTAGGTTGTATAATACGTATACATATACTATTACACTATTACAACTATTCATTTAACTTATTCAAATTAAAACATCAAAATAATATGAAAAAATTATAAGTATGTCGTTCATTCAATTTTATCAGCTAAATTGATTTTAACCGTTATTAATAAAACAGAAACAGGAAATTAACGACCCTCCAATGTTATTTAATGAATTTTATAGTTATTTAGGTCATAATATACTATAATAATATTTTATTTTTTATTGCGACATAGCCAATTTCAATTCTGAAAAATTTTGTACCTAGGTATAATATAATATTGGTTATAATTCTACATTAAAACTTAAAACTAAATATAAATAATTTTAGAAAAAACATAGTTATGTGGTAGGCGCGTGTAATTATTTACAATATACTATATTACTATATAATGTTGTAGAGTATACTCGTGTGTTATTTGTATAATGATAAAAAAAAAATATAGGATAAATAATTTTAAAAAAAAATCATAGCCTACGGTCTATTATTATTTTTATTTTTCGTTATAATATGTAATTTAAAATTAAATATAACATTTCCAAAAAAAATTTATAGGGTGGTTAAAATAAATTGTTGACATACATTCCAATCAACAACAAACAATAGTAAAGAATCTGTAGTTAAAAAATAAAAATATGCCACAGGGAAAGTATATAATTTTCATACTGTTTAAATCGTGAGAATATATTTTGAATCCAGTCGTGTGTTCGCTTGAAACTATAAAATGTAAATGGACGTATAAAGAAACGTGTTATTCGCATTTTGTTTCTTATATAGTTATATTATGTTAAATGAGTATATTCTGAACGTTATACTATTATTTTACTAAACGTCAATAATAATAAACAAAATATTTAGGCTACTCTTTATTATAAATTATTTATTAATTTTAAATATATTAGAAATTTAGAACCTGTATAAATTATATTAAAATCCGACATTAGTTTACTGTACTTGTACAATATTATTATTTTTAGTTATGTCTTATGTCTTGCAACAGTGTAATATAATGCAATAGTTATAGTATAAAATACATATTATATTAATATACACATATTTTATATTATCATTAAAATTGTATATTTAAATAAGATTAGAGTAATCATAAAATTAAATATTACTTCGAGTTAAAAATTATGAAACATTAATAAATTTATAAATAATTTTTAAAAACTATTAAATAAGATAAAAAATATAATTTAAATTAAATATTAAACCTATTAAAATATCCCAAAAATATATTTTACGTATCATTTGATACATATTTCTATAGGAACTTTTAAAAGTATTAGAACATATGGATTTTTACTGTTTAGGTAATATTGTCAGAGAAAGCTCTATTCAATTATATCTACAGAATATAATAATATTATATATGAATATTTCTCATCTCTGAAAGAGATAGTCTATTAATAATAATCTTGTTATTATTTCAATTTAATCTGACCCGAATATTTTTTACCTTAAGCTTTCACATTAGACTATTAATATAGGTAGTAATTAATATATTTTCATTATTATAAAATATTCACATATAAGATATAAATAAATTTTCAATTTTAAAAAGCTACTCGTATATTTATAGTTATATATTTTTTTAGTTAATTTTTTTTTTTTTTATTAAAAATGTACATTATTATTACATTTAACATTAATACCTAGCACTTATTAAATCATGTAATTTACATCATAATATATAAATTATAATATAATAAATAAACTCGTACTTAACGTCTTAACTTACAAAAGTTACAATTATAATATATCCACGGATTTCAATCGTTTTATTACGTGAAATATTAAACTATTTCTATTTTTACCCAATATTTAAAAAGAAAATCAATTTATTTATAAATATATATTTTAAACATGAACCAAAAATAAAATAAAATAATATTAATAATAAATTATAAAATTGCACTTTGGGAAATGGAATAATACTGGTTAATTTAGTTCAAATTTATACCATTAATTGAACGCACGTACATAATACATATAATATTATATTGCGATAATTTATTATAATTTCTGTAAAAACTGAAACGTTCTCTTAAAACTAGTATTTTATTCTGTAAAACCGCATTTGATATCAGTGTTCGAAGAAAATCAAATGAAAAAATCAATTAGTATATTTTTAGAATAGTAATATTATTAGTTATTACTTTTAAACGCGTTTTTTCCGTGCATAATTTATATAGTTTAACATCATACATAATTATCATGAAGACTCAAGTTAATTTTTATCAATGCCAAAGATGTAAAAAAAGATAAGAAATCAATTCAAATTGACAATTTAAAATATTATCGCTTATTAGCGTATACAAATTGAACCATACAATATTATATACTTGCCTATGTACGAAATAATACAAAAATGTTCGTCTACGTTTGTTTAAATGTCCACTTGGTCGAATTCGTATAAAATACTAATTTTAATAAAAAAAAAAGAAAAAAACACACATTTGATACTAGTAGGTATCTAAATATGTGTAATATGATAGACGATAAAATTACTCATACAAGATAAACTACATTTAGATGTATCGATTTTTGATTTGCATATATAATTATACTAAATTTACGATCTGCAATAATTTTGCTGTACCTATTCGACCATTTTTTTTTTTTTTTTTTTAGTAATATTTACCATTTCTACGAAATAAGAAAATGGAGAAATTCTCAAAATAACCTAAATAAATTAATAATTAAATCGAAATTCTATATCGAATTTATATATTCTATTTGACTATTTATGATAATCGGCCAACGTTTATTACCCAAAATTGTGATTTCATATTATAAGTGTACACGAAAAAAAAAAAAATTAATAATAATTATATTGTACATATCCTTGTAAAACCAATAATACACTCTATATTTCCTTTCTTCGTTTAGAATCTAAAAATCAAAATTTCTCCGATCACCTGATAACGCACACACGTGCGTATATTTTTACCGTAACTGTTATAACAATATCCAAATATTATTATTATATACGGTATAAACTCGTAAGATAATATGTTAACGATACTGCGGGTCAATTATTAGAAAACGGAAAATATAGCAAGTGAGTATAACATATTTTATTATTATTATTTTTTATAATCTCGGGCATAAAATACGTAAACGGAACGCCGCGTTGCACGAATAGATAGAAATGAGAACTGCATCTCCTCGCGCACGTACTATAATAATATAATATTATTATAATATTAAAATGTGCACCGTATATTATTATTATACGACGAGCCCTCTCCTCACCGCCAACACTTTTTCTCCTCTCGCCGACCGAGCGAATAACGCGTCTTCCATATACAGATAATATTATAATATTATTATTATTATTATATATAATAACGTATGTATACTTACCCGTATATAAATTATAATAACGCCTTTCTCCCGTTGTTGCATTTTTATTATATTGTTTTTTATACGCGTTTTTGTGTGCAGTTCGTCGCGGAACGAAGTCAGTAGGTTGTGGCCCTGCTCCCAGGTGCTCGTTCTTCGTATACTCGTTGTCGTCGTCGTCGTCGTGGTCGTGGTCGTGGTCGTCGTCATAACGTCCCCGTACACGCCGCAACAGCAGTCTCGTGCAAACGCTCGTCTCCGGCGGACGCGGTCGTTGTAATAATAATTATTATTATTATTATTCTGACGACGCGAATTTTCGCTCGCGCGTTCCGTTATCGTAAAATTTCTTTATATACACCGACATCGACTATACCGTACTAATAATCTTTAACGGCCTTGTTTTGACATACCGCAACTGCACGACGATATTATACACGAATAATCGTAATATTATTCGATAACACACGGCGATGTGCAACAATTGAAACCGAAAACATCGCGAAAACTCATCAAATCCACAGCCCGTACAATAACGATAATAATAATAATACTTCACCGGCCTGACGAGATAACATGAAGGGTCTCCGATTCGTCGGATGCCTCGCCGTTTGCTGGGTTCTGTGCCAATGTCTGTTATACCACGGTAAGCATGTTTTAATATTATGTTGTCGGTATGATATCGCGGTCGACCGTGGTTATGTGTACAGAATAACGTCCGAAAGTTTATATTCCACGGCGATCCCGATGAAATCTAATACCGTACAATTACAATAAATATTAACGATGTGTTATTTATTACTCTTAGTATATACTATTATAATTTATCATAGACGCGATGTAAAATATTATACGTACATTGTTCTTTAACGATATCTTTTTTCTTAAATATTATTCAAATCGATCGTATTTCATATTATTATTGTAGAGAAAAAATATCTGTACATTTAGATATTATATAATACTTCCATAACAGGTACGTGAAAACTAACGTTCAAATCTAAACTATATAATTATCTATTATTACTTATACATCTATTATAAATTTATAAATTATAATATATAATTTATAATTTTACCAGTAAATAAATTCCGTATCAATACTAAAGAATGTGTTATAAAATATAAAAATTACAATATTTTTAAAATTTTTTTAACGTTTTATGTCTAATATTTAACTCGTTTGTTAAACTAATATAACATAATATATATTATTATGAGATCAAGACATTAATGTATAAAAGAGGCCATCAACCAATAATAATAATTATAATGAGCATTAAAATAATATTCATTTAAATTTAAAAATCAATTACTCAGATGTATTTCAATAACCGACAAAAAATATATTTCAATTTTAATATAAAGTTTAATTAATACTCATTATTATCGAGTCGTCTAGTTAGAACCCTGCAGTATTGACAAAAACATATTTATCAATGTTATTAAAATAATTAAAATGTTTCTCCAATTAAGCTAAATTTTCGAACCATAAAAAATTTAGACAATTCTATAAACAACGTATACAAAAAATAATTAAAAACCCCTTTATTTATTGTTTTGATATACTAGTAAAAAATAGAAGCCTTTATATAATATGTTAACAAATATTACTGGTTTAACTTAAGGTGAACAAAGTTCATTGATATATTGAATTATTATCGGAAATAAAACATACCAAACAGGACTTATAGTAAATAAATTACTGGTTGAACCAGAAATACAATACACGATGTTTATTTATTATTACAAAGTTAGTTAAAATATTTAATTAAAATTTTCAAACATAAACCCGTAATATATGTCTGAAATTTTGGTATGAATAAATTCATTTTATGTGACAATAAATTCTAATATTAAAAAAAAAAATTATTTTATCTTTTATCTTTCGCGAAGCGAAGAATGCATTGGTTTTACAATGATGTGTGTCTTTTTTTCTATCTTTTTCTCTTTTTTCTTTTTTATGCTTGTAGACACTTTTACTACCCGAAATAATGCTCCGATATTCACGAATAGTATATTTTTCCGGTTGAAAAGTGGATCTAATTGGTACTTTATTTAGGTCATTTTTTGAATTTTTTTAAAATTGACCCTATGTGACAGAAAGAACGATAAAAAAATGACGAAAAAACGGCATTTTTCACGAAAACTGAAATTTTGACGAATTCGATTTCAATATTTCACAATAACTCAAACAATTTTAAAGTTAGAGACTTGGGGTCTCTATGGGTCAATTTTATTGGGTGTTCACATAGGCACTATATGTATGTGATAAAATTTTTGAACCGTTACGTTAATTTTTCTACAAAATATAGGACTTTGAATATTTCGTAAAATTCTCGTTTTTATGTATATAATGTTTGATAAAATTGGTAATTTTGAGCATTAAGGTCTGATAATTTTACTGAAATATAATTATATATTACTTAACGTCATACTAAAATATCAAAAAAATCCCTAGTCTCAATTTTTTTTTATAGCTATTTTAAATTGATATTTTTAGTTTAAACGAATATTCTTCTTATTATTTCTCAATACTTTCACAGTAAAAATTAATATAAAAACCAAAAAATTTGGAAAATTTTATAGAAATATACTGATATATATCTTAACAAATTTCCAATATTTTAGGAAAATCTCAAGACTCAATTTTTTTATAGATGTTTAAATTTGAAATTTCAGTAAAATTAATATTTAAAGTATTTATATGGATTCTTCCCATTATATTTCAATATTTTACAATAATGTTAAATAAAATTGACAATAATTTTAATGATATGGGCATTTAGGTGACAAGGGATTTTATGGGCATTTATATTGAACTTAGAGACTTAAAAATTTTATAGGGTGTTAATTTGTGTACTATATGTCCCTATATGTGATAAAGTTATCATAAAAAGTATCAAAATTTCGCTCAGAATAGTTTTTTCGAATGCAATGGTTTATCATTGCATTTAACTTCTAATTAAAATTAAACACTATGATTTGCACACCTTATATCCCTGCGGTAGGAATACCAGCTCGTCTTTTTTATTATTGTAAAATATATGAATTTTCACTATTTGTTAAAATACGAGTAGTACGCGTAGTAAGTAAAAGTATTGACTTAAAGGAAAATAAATACTCGTATAATTAAAAAAAAAAAGTAAAAAATAATTAGTCGAATTACATGAAAGGAGTCCAATAATACCATTTAAAAATAAGTAAATTGATATACATATTCAAATCATGTAGGTATAATATTGAATCGTAAATTACGATTTTATACGTAAATTATCATATACGTATATACCTACCTATAGATTTATGTCTACATACCATGTAATGTAAATCCATTAGTGGAAAATTGTAATTAAGAAACAGTACTACGGAAAAATATAGTAAACCCAAAATAAAAAGTTTTATCCCAATTTTTCATGAAATGAAAACATATTTTAGAACTATTAATATTTAACACATTTAATGCTTTATTAATTTTTAAATTTATCTTATTAATACATCATATAGACAATAGATAAAAAAATATTTTTTATCCAGCTTGGTAAAGATAGAGTTAAGATTGTAAGAATATTGCATACAAACTCTGAAAACATATAATAATTATATTTATATCATTTTTATTCTTAACTGATAACGTAAAATAGTATAATATACTACCTATTAGACACTGAAGTAGAGACAAAAGTTTTAAAAAAATGCACGAATGGAATGCATCTGCAGTTGAACATTAATTGACATAATGAATACATGACTAATACATATAGCTACATATTATTATAATATAATGGAAAACTGGTTTACAATTACATAGCAACCATATAATATGAAATGCAATAAAAATAATATATCTATAAATCACTAATTAACAACACTGGATATATTATAATCGCAGTGTAAAATAGATATAGGTACACGATAATAATACGAGTATTATGTTATCGTTCATGACCCTCGCTTTATTATATTATACCTGGTGGCTAGTCTCCATATTATTATACTGCAACTTTCATGTACTTTAAGCAGAGCCGGATTATGGTTTTTAGGGCCGTAAGCATATTCATATAAATGGCCTACACATAATTTTCATAAACTTAAAAAAATCAATATTGTATTTTCAATTATTTATTAGATATCACAAATAAAATTAAAATAAATATAATCTACATTTGAATCTACATTTAAAATTTTGAATTCGTATACAATTAATTTTCTTTATCATTACATTATTTTACATTATTATTATTACATTATTAATTACTATATATATTTATATATTAAATTATTATAATTTTGTTTATTTAATATTATTGGCTTCTTTCTTGCTTTTTGAAATGTAAAATATTCAATAATTGTCTCGTAGTTTATATAGTTTTCAAAATTTCACTTTCTATAGACAAAATGGCCAAATCGTTTAGATGTTCTTACTTCTTATGTTAAATTAGATCTTAATGCATTTTTTAGTAATTTCAATCTTAAAAACGATCTTTCTCCACTACAATTGAATTGGTGCACATGAGTGTAAGGTATAACCATAAAGTTTTTCTACATTTTGAAAGCATTTCGAAACGTTTAAGTTTAAAATCATTTTATATAAATTTATAAATAGAGTTATTAGAAGTATTATATATGGGCAGAATTTGATTTGAAATATTTAAAAATTATGGGCCGAATTTTTTTTGGGCCGTAAGCAATTGCTTATTTTGCCTACCCTTTAATCCGGCTCTGACTTTAAGCAAACAAATATTTAAATCTTACTATAATAGTTTGATCATTTTAAAATTTATAATTAGTTCCTTGATTGATGGAAATTCTTGCTATCTAAAGTTATTGGATGATAATCCAAAAATGTATTTTATTTAAAAAAAACAACGTTTTATTCTAACAAATATTTTATTATAGTATTCGTTAATTTTTGTGATTAAATAACGATGAAATATTTATAAATCGTAGTTTCTTTGAAAAAATAATCATATTAAAGTATTATCACGAATACAATTGAAAATCAATTCATAATATAGTAGTCTAACGGTTTCTTATTCACGTTTTCGGTTTTCACTCATTTCTATGAAGTAGTTGGTTGTTTATTTATCAATAAATTTTTACAATATTCTTATTTTATTGTTTTTATGGATAGATTGTATAATTTAACAATATAAGATAAGCTACACAGAAATATTGTTCATAATAACATATATAAATCTATAATAAATAAATAATACTGATTTTAATGCAATTAAATAATAGATGCGGTAGAAATTAGCAAATATTGATTAAGAGAAAATGTTTTTTCTCGCAATTCTTTCATAACATATTATTATCATATTATATTCTCCATCCAATAACATTACTTAATATTTTAATTATTGATAAATATAAATCCTATACCTAGTTTATAAAATTAATGCATATATTTTATTTGCAAATGATAAAATAAAAAATAGAACATTTTACTAAAATATTTGCATTGTAAATTTGTAATTGTTACTGTGTATTATATTATTATGTCACCTACATATTACAATATTCATATCAAATATCAATACAATAACAATACATAAAAATATATGATGTGCGAGTATTATCGCAACAATACATTTTTCATTATACACCGGTTGTCATCCTATAAAATATGATTTATTAATAAATACTTATATTATTATAATAATATTATATAAGTAATATTATAAGTTATTATTTTACTGAATATCCACAATCCACATACAGTACTATAAAACTACATAGTTTAAATTTTTTTTATTATTATTATAATTATTCAGTACGTTTAGAATCAAATATTATTTTAATGTTTATTGTTGAACTATAATAAATATTCATTTTAAAAGCTAAAAATGAAAAAATATATATATAATATATTATAGTAATAATAATTAATAAAATGTTATATATGCACAACGCGTAACATATAAAAGAAAAAGGGAGTTAAATGTTATGCTTATGAATTATGAAATTGAAATTTGTGAAATAAAATATAATACAATTCTATAATATCGAACCTATGTTAAACAAATTAAATTACCTATAATAAAAACAAAATACGAATTTCTATAATAAACATTTTTAATTCAAAACCGGAGAAATGTGTATGTTTTCAAAACTTACAATGTTCCATTCAATAAAAAATAAAATTACGATAGAAACTAGAATTAGACAGACACCATCAGATACGTCTAATATATTATATACAATATAAGCTTTAGGTTAGAAAATATAAATTAAAAATGATCTGATGATCACAATAATATATCGTATATTATAATATATACATTTTTAAAATTAAAAACCGATTTCTTATTTCGTGATAAAAATCCTATCGATAATCATTAATTTTAAACACGCCTGCTTGTTAAAAAATATAAATAGTATATCATAGGTAGACACCTATATTTTAAATCGTCCATACATAATTAATATATATAAAATATATTATGGATAAAGGGCATAAAACACTTAAACTACTTCAACTAGGCGTTTTATTTTCTTCGACTGTTCACGAACAACACAATTATATCGTCATAGTTCTTCTTCTTCCTGTTTCTTGAACGCGTATTTAATTTTCCAAACGCTTTCGCCAGCATAAAATATATACGCGTGTGCGTGTGTACCGCAATCACGCACAATTATCTTCAATTAATTCATCGAACCTATAATCTATCGAGTTGAATGATAAAAAACGATTAACCAATATGCAAAATAATTGGATAGTTCAGAATGTACTAATTTTTAATTTTAATCAATACTCAACTTTTTTTTAATGATTGAAATTTTATTGAAATTTCGCCAAAAAAATAAATCATGTATACCTAATAACTAACTACATATGTATATACAGTAGTCATAGATCTATAGGAGTACGCTGATCAATTTAATACTCATATTTCTACATAACTGATCAACAACTAACTTCGAGATAAACAATTTTAAATTCTATTTATTTTTTTTATTACCCAAGTCTTATATATATCAAAAAATTAACAAAATATTTTATACGTTTCATGAAATAATAGATAAATTTCAAATATTCTTATAGGTATAAAATTTTACTTATTTACTAGATAAATAAAAAAAATTCTTAATAATTACGGCGTATCAATTATTTAAGAAATTTATAATTTTATAAAAATATACTTTTTAAGCTGGCAGTTATCAAATTTCACATTACTTGAAAATATAAAGTTAATTTTTTACAAGACGTAAAAGAAAAATAAGACTAGTAAGTTACTTAAGTATAATAATTATTATAGTACATTGTCTACAAATGATAATTAAAAAAAAAAATATAGTAATACTCAAAAAAATCGTCCTTTTTGCGAAGATATAATAAGTTACATATTATTTCTGAAATATTCTATATAATATTATATAAAGAATATATTCTTAATAGCCAATGAACATTAAAATGAAGTGAAGTCATAAGTCATGCGAAGCAATTATAATTGAAAATTTCGTACGAAAATGATTTCAAACTTGTTAATAATTTACGACAGTTCGCCATATTGATAAATGAGTTTTTGACTCATAAACACATTATAGTAACTGTTCATCGCCCATCTTACTCGGCAAACTATAATTATATCTAAACCGGGCTATAGTGATATAACTATAATATTATTATATATTAGTTTCAAAATCTTAAATTCTACCTCGAAAACCAAAGTACGAGTAGATATAGATTTAAATTTTCAATAATTTCATATACGAATACATATACTTTCACTAAATACACTGAAACAATAAAGGCAAATTTGGTAAACCAACTCAAATCACTTAAAGTTAAAAATATCTTGTTTGTTATACTTAAAAAAAATAACCGGAATCCATTGGTACTATTGAACAAGAACAAGAACATAACATCCCGCACATATTATGGTGAATGTTTTGAAGAATCCTTTAAGTTTCATTCAATAATGTATTATTCATGTAAAACAATGAATTCTAATATTTTTTAGAACACAACTTGTATTACAATAGTATATCTACAATCTAAATAAAATATTATTATAATCCATCGATAATCAAAACATAACGTTACGGAAAGTGGAAACAATACTATTTACTATTATATCGTATCTACACAAATAAGACAATTATTCCATTGAAAAGTCCTAGACTAGAACCATAAAATGCATATATATAGGTACCTGTAGGTTATTACCTATATTATACTATGTACTCGTCATCGAAACGGCTAAACCACATTGCATCGCATTATTATTATTATTTGGTGCGGTTAGAGGAACAACTCATTGGGTAACGTACTCTGCGCGGATGAGGAAATTTCGACGACTGATTATTATTATTATTATATTTTCGATCGTACATCCAATTTTCCACAACACGCCACGCCGATTATAATGTAGGTACCCATTATATTATATACACGACGATGATTTTTTCATGATGCCCCGTACGAAAACTGGTTCTCGGCCTTGTCATTATAATACCAATATATATCCACATAGGTGTACATAGACTCACAGTATTATCTCGTATAATATAATTTATAAGTAACTTATAGGTATATCAACATGATCGACATGATCATGACCACAGTCCGCGGGACGATCATTATCGTCACCACAAATCGAAATTGTTTTTTTCTCGATAGCAAAAGTTATATTTTACCTACCGTCATCGATGCTGGATGATAAACGATTGAACTGTAAGTGACTAGGTGTAGCCTTAGTCACTCAGAATTATCTGCAATTTAAAAATAATTTTTTTTTGACGTGACTAAATAGTTCATTTACATAGGAATAAACGACTTTTTAATTCACTTTCAGTTTCAAAACGAGTTAAAATTAAAACGTTATTAAAAAATATAATTATTTTTATTGTGGTAAATATACTCGTAATATACGAAGGAAAAAATAAAATCTGTAACTATTATTATAACTTATTAGTGATTTAATTTCGACTAGTGATAGTGACCAAAATATTTATATTCAGTCATTCAACATCGACATATTCAAATTTAAACTATTTTTATCGTCCACATAAAATACAAATATTTAGATCTACTACAATATGATTTATGGGATAAGAGTGACAAATACATTTTTTACCTAGTTTCTATATTACTATCATTATTAAAATTCATTCATATCAGCATGCTACGATATTAATTAATATCTTATTCGTATTGTTTACTTACTTTTATTTAGTTCATATAATTTTATAATATATAAATTTATAATTATTTAATTTATATTTGACAAATTCAATTGGTAAAAATATATTTATACATATTAAACATGTTACATGTATAATAACAACTCGATCGGTTCAGTGAACTTTCAGCCGTGTTGTCGTTGTCTTATATGCTCAGTGATCGGTTTATGACCACCGTTAAAATAGTTTTGCGAACAAATACATCATAGAAACTTATATATAATACGAGTATTATAATATTATTATAGTGCTCCCCAACATATACCCGGGTTGTGGTACCATTATGGTATGTTTCCTATATCACCATCATCGTAGTAAACTACAATAATATTCACTATGTTTTAGTGGTCAAAGTGTGTAATATATTAAATATACCACTCTAATAATTATTATACTATTATAGTTTCGTATCTATATATATAAGTACAAAAAAATGTTAATAGCTTCACCGAAAAAATTATCCTTCGCCCTTTGATAAGAAGAATAAAGTAAAATACTTTTAATTTAATATTAAGGAGATAATATTGAAATATTTTTAAAACTTTGGATAAAATATTTACATCTAGATGATAAGGATAACATATTACGAGTATGTTCGAAAAATTGTTACGGTAACGGTTAACTTCTCTTAAACAATCAATGTAATATTATCTTAATTATTTAAGTTAATTAAAAAAAATAAAAATAAAAATAAAAAATATTTTTATATAGACATAATTAGATAGGTATTATATATCAGGAATTTTGAATTTTTTTATTTGGAACTCTGATAATATTTATACGAAAAATTAATGCGTCTATATCGTATTTATATTATGCGCGCGGATGTATGATGAATATTATAATAATATCAACTACTCATCTAAATAGAAAAAAAATATAAAAATTTCAATACTAAAATTTATATATATATATAGTATATACGAACGCATTAGTTTGATCATCATTTATTATTAGGACGTAATGCATAATGTATTCTACTATTCTAGATATAATACAAGTAAATAGTAAATTATTTTGTTTGCGCACAAAATTCAAATTTCTTATAATATTATACTTATACGTACTTTTGTACCGATTATATTTAACTTAAAATACGGCTTATGTCATTACCTATATACAATTAATAATTAACCGATCGTTTTATCAGGTTATATTATAATAAAATCAAAGTTTCAAAAATTATTAAAAAATTATACACTTTTATTAAAGAATTTCAATGAATTTATGAATATTTTAAGTTATATAATTATATAGATGGGTAGTTCGTAGTCGAAAAAATAATTATTATGTATGTAGATATTATGTAGAACTAGAAAAACATATAAATTATATTAGATTATAATATAGACTACTTATTATTATATGAGTAATATTATTTCATTGAAATATATTTTGTGGAATTTTAGACTTAAATTATAGTATATAGATGATAATGTTATATGAGTTATGACGATGTGGGTGGTCGACGAATTAAGTCGTATTTGTATTCCTCAATAAATAAATCTATTGGAAATAATCTATAATTATTTATTAACTATACTACTACTACAGACTACTACTATACTATACTTATTAACTTATATTTTATACGCGATTCATATTTGTATTCCTTCGGTTATATATTATAATATAAACACCAGTTTTCGATCTAAATATTATCATCCTATACACGTGCCTCAGTAGGTACATCATTGTAGGATACCAAGAGTTTTAAAAATATAGTTTTATAACGAAATAACGAATCACGATGCAATGATTTATAATATAATTTAGTTATTCATCGACTCTGAACAGTGTACAGTTTGAATTATTTATCATATTTAGATTGTATACCAGTTTTTTTCCGGCAACGTACTTTTTTTTTCAAAAATATGCTGAAATTACATCATCATATTATTTTCCGGACAACGAAAAGTTAATTGGAAAAAAAACGGAATGTAATATATTTTACAATAATTTCTCGTTCGTGTTACACTCTGAAACACACATAAAAGTATTTTTTATTAATTTTCGTATTAACATAACATTATTATTATATATAGATGCATTCCTACATACATATATACCGCGGAATGATAATAATTCATATAACCATACTTGTACGTATAAACGTATATTATTTTTATATGATATCTTCTGTATATACATAAATTATAAAAAAAAAAAAAAACACATAATTGATCAAAGAAATCCATTTTATTTACATAATAATTGAATATTCAAATAGTATAATATATACGCAGTAGGTATTCTATAAAATCTTACATAACAAAAGTTTATTTAAATCTTATAGGTAACACTTATTTTATTCTATACGTGACACATTAATATAAGTATTATTTTGATGATCAATTTTTTTTTTTCTAAAACGATATTTATATATTTTATATCTATATAAAAATTCAATTATAAGATTTAAATTATACGTACATTAGTATATTATACAAGTATTAAATATATATAGTTATAGTTTATTATAATATATTAGACAGATCAGATGATGGTAATAGCCATTGGAGATGAAATAATATATCAAAACATGTACAATAATAGTAGTTCGGTGCATTTTATTAAATATGAAATACCTAATGATCATCCACATTAACGTGGGTATATAACGTGAAATTATAAAGTAGGCATTTACGTATATAATATATATAATGGCAGAGATCAAAGACAACGATGATTCTTCCAGACAAAGGGATTTAATAATATCGCTTAGAAAAAAAATGCATTTATATATACATATATACCTGCAATGGTCGAGAATGACAGTTTAACTTGTTCTTTGAATTACTGCAGTGTATAATATATAATCATTATAAAAGATCATTATTATTAGTACTTAGTAGTGGTAGTAGACACACAATAGTAACAATAATAGCACCGTTGTTTTATAAAATTAATATTATTGCAACTTACAATTTTTTCATCCCGTCATTTATCTTCTTAGAACAATATTATTATTTTTCACGACACTTAAAATGTATGCGTTGTATACAATTATTTTATAAAAAAAAGTTCATAAAAAAATCATTAGACTTAGACCTATAATGTATAATATACCTTTAGGTATCAAACCAGTTTAATTAAATAATTTAAACTAAAAAAAAAAAAAAAAAAAACAAAAAAAAAAAATTCATAACCTTGATATTGTTGTAATCGTTGTATTATAACTATTAAAATGATTTTATTTAATGTAATTTTTACTCCATTAGATATAATATGATGTATATTACACTATTATACGTACACTCGTATTTTTATTATTGTTATATTGTATATATCCATTCAATGAAAAAAACTATTATTACTCATTGTACCTATGTCCTATACCATAATTCTATTAAAATATAGTGAAATATATATAAAATTTAAATTTTCAAATACTGTTGTTTTGCATAAGTAACTAAAAAAATAATATTGTATCTCAATTAATCAAACTATAATCATACATAGATACGTCATAACAAACTTATAATTTTTTTCAATAAATAAACAAATATTATTCATTATAGATATAGGTATTAGTTTAAAGGGTTCGGATAACGGGATAAATACGAGTACGTATTTTTACTGTGACTAGATAATTTAATTTAGGCAAGTGATAAACCATTTCAATAAAATGAGTCATACTTGATATTATATTTTTACAATTTCGCATTAAAAATTAAATTTATATTATTTCTCAAATATTTAATTTTTTTCTGCATATACTCGTATTTATACATAGTTTTGTTAGTAAAAGTACCTACACGAAGTACCATTGTATTAGTGAATCATACATACTTATTGCAACTTCTATTGTAATGATTATATTAATCATTACATTCAAAAAACGATTCTGAATGAAGTACTGTCAGATTTGGATATTTAGGTGACTCATTTAAGAGTTTATGGGTATTTATATTGAACGTAGAAACTCGTCTACGCGTCTACCCGAGTACGCGAGTACTGACGACTGTATAATAACTACAGAGTTATTAAACAGTTAAGAGACAGTTAAATTACAGAACTTAACTGTCTCTAAACTGTGTATAAAATAGGTATCTTATAATGACAATAATAATTGAATTTTATTTAATAATTCGTCAATACAAAATACAATAACAATCGTGTTTCAATTTTTATACATAACTATTTGAGTTTAAATTTATTAAAATAACAGGTCTATTTTATTTTTTCAAGGAGTCTTTTGTCTTTCACATATCAATATATCATATATAAACAAAATAAATTAATATGTGTAAATCTACTTTTTAACAATGTTTTAATAATTACAACAATAATTGAATAATTTACCACATAATCTAAAAAGGTTTACTTATATTTAAATCAATATTATATGCGTACTCGTATGTATAATATATTCATTTATCAATATTATTATATTGATATATGATAATTAACACGTAAATCCGATGAAAGTTTTATTATTACAAAATTATCAGATTCATAAAATTGTAATATAATATGAAACACAAATCCATGGACGTTGATCGACCGTCATTCTAATAATGAATGTGCAGTTTTTATTTTTACTCATAATTATAATAATAATAATAATAATAATAATAATAATAATAATAATAATAAT
>JAIUCT010000007.1:19605427-19731259 GCA_021307375.1 Tetraneura akinire | reverse complement strand
ATTATATTATAATAGTGCATAGAAAGAAGACGTCTTAATCATTTTTTTATAATAATAACAATACAATATTAATACCTATAAACTATAAAGTATAGACCTAATACGTCATAATATTTTATAATACGCACTACAAAAATATAAAAATGAATGAAATCTTTAGACTCAATTATCGTGTGTTCGACTTCCATTGATCAATAATAATATGAAAAAAAGCTATTCCTGTTGTATCGTAATAAATGTCTCGTTTTTTAATTAACAACTTTAGTTTTATTATTTTTTTTTTTTTATTAAGTTTTGATAATTAAAATACATGAAATAATAATAATTGTAAGAAATTTTGCGATGACATAGTTCATCTAAATTTGCGGTAAACTGTTGCGTTCATGCGTCGAAATTATTGGCAACGAAGAAAAAATCTTACATAAAAAATGATAATGCCCATCTTATTTGGATAAAAGCAGCGACAATATTTATTTTATTTTTTACGTTCTCCTCAGTAGGTCAGCCACGACAACTAGAGCCATCATACGATGGTCACATTTCTATTTCTATTGTGCCGGTCAACAAAGAACGAGGCTAGTGACCCACCAGACCCGGCTAGCCGCCAGACGACCGCGTGTAGAAAGTAACACGTCTTCGTCGTGGTCACCGTGAATAATATTACAAATAATATTAATATTATTAAAATGCATTGCATAGGTGAATAAAAACTAAACGTATAATTTCTCAAGAAAAAGAGTAGTAGTTATATACATTTATAATATATAAACAATTAAAAAATATTATGCGTTCATAAGGATAGTGGAATATTTTCATTTGAAAAAGCCATAAAATTAAAATAATATAATATATTATAATTCGTCATCAAACGTCTGATAAAATTCGTGATATACCCTCAACCGTATTTATGCCAAAAATGTTTTATAAATTAAACTGTTTATATTATAAATAATTGAACTTTGATGTATATACAAGTAAGTTAATCGCATATTAAAATTTAGATATTTCTATGATTTATGATGCCATCAAAGCTAGAATCTAAAACTACTTAAAGATATAAACTATATTCAAATATAAAATTAAAACACCCTCCCTAAAAAAAAAATCCTAGCTATACGCGCTTTATTATATACTCGTATGTGTGCATTTGACATACTACACAATAAACCAATATTAACACACATTTATTATACATTATTATTATTAATAATTATACATTATTTATTATTTATGTACTATTATATTATAAACGTTATTTTTTATAATTTTCAAAATTTCTATATAAATATAAAATATTTCTACATTAAATCTCGTAATAATAGATTTTCTTTCCCGTTTTCATTTCTACGATCCATAATCCAAAAATGTAATAAATACTATATCTATATGACAACATAATCCGAATATATTATATTATATATAATAATAGTAGTATAATAATAGGTATATTTCCTGTTCGTTATTATATATTTTTTGTATAGGCAATAAGCCACTGAAAAAATGTATATATTAAAACGATTATAACTTGTAATATATTCGAATAGTTGTCACTTTCGGATTTCAAAGTATATTTTTCAACCCAACCTACAATTCAAAATACGATATATTATTAGTTATTACATATTCATTTCTATTAATGTACTTGTATTATTATATAAATATAATATAATATTTATAGTTATAGTTATAGTTATAGTGATAGTTTTATAGTTTCAAGAATGAACCATAATGTAGGTAGGCAATCTACTAAGCTGAACAAAGAATCAAGATTATGATGATGTTTATTATATAGAATAACATTCCTAATATTATATAAAATTATGTTAAATATTATAAATCATTGCAATAATAATTGTTACAGGCGTGTCTGGAGCCAGAGATTCCGCGTGTCCTAGAATATGTCCACAGGGAAGTTCAGAAGAACCGGTGTGCGGTTCGGATGGTATAATATATCCGAACGAGTGTGAAATGAAAAAAAAGACTTGCGGCAAAGGTGAAAAACTGTTTATTCAACAAAAAAAAAAACCTAACCTTTTTTTTTACATCAGCACATCACATAATTATTATGTTTTATTATCTAATTATTATTTTGTTAGTTCATTTATGCATGATATAAAACAATATTTTGATCATTTTACTTAACTAATATTTTTACATTACGCGCGTTATTACAGGCATAACTGAAGCTGAAAGCTCCACGCAGTGTCTTCGGGCGTACGGATCAAATTGTGAACACCGTTGCAGCAAAGAACAGGACGCAGTATGTGGTACTGACGGTCGAACATACCTGAACAGATGTATGATGCAAGTGGAAATATGTAGGTCAGTAAATTATATACCAAACTAAAGCAAATTACTATTTTTTACTATATTGTATAAAAAACTTATTAAATATTACTATTTAATAAATAAATGTAAATATTAGACGCGAGTCTTGTTTACCGAGTCATAATATTATTATTCATTCCGGCTTCGTCTAAACGTCTCACCTTTAAATTTTACGTTTTTCACATTTTAATCAAATTTGTATAAAAATTTACTTCACTGCTTTACGAGCAGTTCTTGAAAACTGTTCTTAAGACATTTAAATTAAATATTTAATTATAAAATTGTATTCACGATATATATTATTCAATTAATATATGATATATCATTAAGACATTAAATATCTAAATCCTAAATGTATAATATAGCTTGTTCAATTTTATGATGAGGTTATAAGGACAACTAACTATATAGATCTATACTATTTAACAATATTATATTATATATACAATATGAAAATTATTTTAATGAACAAATAATATCGTGATTAAAAATGTATTCGTGGTAATGAGTATAAACTACATGATGACGGTCATGACTTATAGTAGATCGAAATCAAAATATATAAAGAAAATGCAAGAAATACTTAAAGTCTATATTTGTTTTATCCTAAAATATATTGTTATACATATTTTTCGTTTAAATGAGTTTTTAAATATATATATTATAACAATTTATAATATATATTTTAATTTAAATAATATAAGAATAACTCACATATTTCGCATATATGTATTACACTATTATATTTAAACTTTATATATAATATATTATATACATCATCGTATGTTTTTCACGCAGAGTTGGCACGTCAATGTCGCACTTAGGACCTTGCAACAACATATCAGCTCATCGAGAAAACTGTCCAGTGAACTGTGATCAGGCGCCCATGGACGGACCAGTTTGCGGATCCGATGGCAATGTTTATAGGAATACATGCCAGATGAAACTATACACTTGCGGGTAAGTTCTTCCTTCTCTTGAATTAAAATTTTAAATTATCTCATGAAACGAACTAAACTCTATCAACTTTTATTATTTAGTAAATATATAGGTAGGTACCGAAAACAAAGTTGGTCTTTTAAATTTAACTATTTGACAAGACAATATTATAAAAAATAACCTATATTTTCCAAAAAATAATTTATTCAAACCGACTATTTATATTTATGTCCATATACAAGTAAATTTAAAATATATATTACTTAGTTGTTGAAATATACGTAAACGAAATAAAAAGTGTATTAATTTAGTGACCCATATTTTAATGTATAGTATATAAATAAACTTTGAACACGATACACTACATTTATTTTTATATTATATTATTGTGCTTTTACATTAGAAATTTGTTTTAAATTTTTAATGTAAATAAATGAAAAAATTATATAAAGAAATATCTCTTAAACAGCAGTAGCTAATAATTTAATTGTAATTTATTTAAAAAAAAAAAAATGGCCCATTTAAAAACATTATATTATATTATATTGAATTATTCCAGGGGTGGTCAAACTACGGCCCGCCATAATTTTTTATATAACCCGTCATATGTATCTTATTTTATCATATGTAACACTTCTGTTAAAAATGAAAACAAAATTAATCATACGAAAAATATAACATAATAAATCACGAATTAATATACATTATAAGTATTATGCATATTATCATATAATATAAGGTATAAAAAAATCCTGATTAATTAATATATGTTACGTCATATTTATATATCTATAATATCTATGTAACTTTAAAACTTTTAGAAGAACATTTGAAATACTTGTTCTGCCAAAAAAAATTATTTTTTGTTATGGCCTGCGGTAAAAAAATTTAGCCACCACTACATTTATTATATTGTGTATTCATTGAACTCGTCTTTTTACATACTCTGAAAATTATTATAAAAATGATATAAACGAACTTATTTATTTTCTTCAAATATTGGCAATTATCATAATGCACGTATATAATATTATGATTATTAAACGCAAAATCCTGTTTCGTTATTCGGTAGACAAGGCGTGGTGAGAACATCGAAAAAACACTGTCAAACGACCAGACACTGCCGCGAGTCATGTTGGCGAGTGTCAAAACCCACTTGTGGATCGGATGGTAACATTTACAGCAATGCGTGCCGAATGAAATCGAAAAATTGCGGAAAACACGTGTTCGAAGTGCCCATGGCGTTCTGTCTAAGTCAGGAACGCAACAGGGTTGGCACAGCCAACGCGTGTCCAGTGAGCTGTGACAAAGAAAAAGATAGGTTAACTTGCGGTTCTGACGGAAATGTGTATCGCAGCGAGTGTGAAATGAAAATGCTTAATTGCGGGTGAGGCATGCATTATATTATTATTTATTTATACTATATATATAATATATTTTGAAAACAATTTTTTTTCTAAAACTCCATTAATTGATTCGACAAATTACAAAATAAAATTCGCGATTAAAATTTAACTTTAAATTTATTACATTCAATATACAAAAAAATAAACAAGCTAATTGATGTTTATTGAATAAATTATAACATGTATGGGAGTATAGAACGACAAATAACAAAATTCATTTCGAAAAAAAGCCATTTAAGAATTAAAGAAGTATAATACGATAATAAACAGTAAAAATATATAAAAACTAGGACAAGTTTCAATAATATGTAAGTATAAAGTATAAGACATAGCACATAAATATAAATATTACTAATATAACCTATATATATATTTATGTTTTTAATTCTAACTGCTTAATTCCCACTGCATCAGCCACTGACTAAACCAATAACCATCTTTCACCAACTGCAGTATTCGTGTTTATAAAACATCGTAAAATAATTTACTCATAAAATTTAAACAATCCCGTTAGGTCTAGCCCAGTCCCCGGTCTAAACTAGCACCATTTAGCATATGAATTTATTCGACCTAGTAAATCATTCTTTATACTCAAATACTTTAATAAATGTATAAGTATACATTTATACTTATATTTATATATATACGAGTATATATATATATTTTTTTATTATTCATTTGATGATCTATATTCTATAATTGTTGTAATTGTTCCAATTACCACACGTATAATTTTATGTG
Source organism: Tetraneura akinire (assembly GCA_021307375.1). Classification (NCBI taxonomy): domain Eukaryota; kingdom Metazoa; phylum Arthropoda; class Insecta; order Hemiptera; family Aphididae; genus Tetraneura; species Tetraneura akinire. Next base: position 19,725,845 of record JAIUCT010000007.1, on the reverse strand, counting down.
TTCCTTATTCAATATCAATTATCAAGTTTTATATTATTATACATTTATATATATTTTCCCCCTAATTTCTTATTATCTATACATGACAATCAATGTGTAAAAATATTTTAAATTTTGAACAATTATGAATTAATGTTATAAATTTATAATAATAACAAATATTCAAAATTAATTTTAAAATTTATAAGCATAGTACCTACGAGTATATATATTATAATACCTATACTACGAGTATATAAATATAATTAAATCATGTAAAAGGTTACATACATTAATAGTAAACACACGTCATGCATAACATATAAGTCGGTTATTCGTTATAATATGGTATACAATAAATATTATGAATAACAATATTATATCCATGATTGTTTAATTTCTATAGCTGGTCAACTGATCCCTAAAAATTTTAATAACACTATACATGTTAAATACTTTCTAAACATACGACCGCGAAACTAGTTCATATAAGTCAATTCTTTGAAACTAAATTACTAAAAAATAATAATTAAAAATAAATAAATGAATCGCATCAAATCAATCAAATAATTTTTTTCTTATTTATCAGGCAACAAACAAAAAAGAAGGTAACTAAAGTGGATTTTGAAAAATGTAAGACTCGGATTAACAAGTGCAACAAAGCACAATGTCCGGAAGAAGCAGACCCAATTTGTGGCAACGATGCACAGACATACAAAAACCAATGTCATCTGGATCAGGCCACTTGTTTGTACGTATTAAATAATCACGAATTATAAATAGGTACCTGGTACCATAATATTTATTAAAGTAATTAAATATATTCTATAAGTACTTTAACGGGTTATTTGACGTGACTAATAAAGAACCGAAATCAATAGTGAAAATACAAATAAAATATACCTTTATGTAAAAAAGATTGAATATTAAGATCAACCTATATCCTCCACGTGTTATCGTGTTATTCTTATTCTTTTTTGCAGGTAGTAGGTAGCAGGTAAGTTTATACGTAATTGATACAAATAGTACAATACAAGAATTACAATAATTATAACACAACTCTTAAATAAAAAGATATGAAAATTTTAAATTTAATTTTTATATAAATTTAGCGAACTTGTCATTTAAAAATTTGAAATATAATAATATATAAGTCACATTATTTTATATTTAAATATTTTATTTTCAGCTTCATCAAGATTTTAACTTATCAAATTAAATTCACGTTTTTGTATTAAGTTTAATTTTATTTAAGAATGCTAAATTTATTTTAGGTTAGAATCTCATTTACTTTTTCAGTATATACGATTAATCGTATGAAGTATACAAACGTACAGTTATTAATTATATAATTAATATATTATTAAATTCATTCATTTGTGCAGTATTATGCACATTTATTTATTAAATACAATCAAAAATTGATAAAAAAAACATTAATAAAAATTTATTACAACCCAATTTTTGCTTATAAACTACTAAAAAAAACCAGATTTTTCTCTAATATCTATTACTTTACTATATATTTAGATAATAGATAATAGACAATAGACATAATATTACCTATGTTATAATTAATAACTATACACATAACTGCATACCTACAGCATACTAAAATAATATTAATTTGCAGGTATTTGTTTTTAGTTAATATTAATATACTTTAAACGACAGTGTATGATGATAACCTATATAATATGTTATGATACACGTGCACAATTTTTTTTTAATTTTTCATAAAAAAAAAAAAAAAGAAAGAAAGAGAAAAGAAACACACTTATAAAATATCGTTTTACATTAAATATTTCGTTTTAAACGTTTTGTAACACTTTACGGTTTACGGTATGATAATGATTATTCGTGAATTTAGGTATATCAACAGTTAAACGTACAACTTATTAAATATCGTAATTACAGAACATCACGCGATGTATTTAATTTTACAGGAGAGGAATACAAATGGCTCACTTGGGCAAGTGCTCGTCGCTGCTGTCAGCAGAGAAATGTCCACAGAACTGTGAAAACGAACGCGAAGAACCGGTGTGCGCGTCCGACGGCAATGTGTACAGGTTAGTATCTACATAAGTAATACCATTGATTATAAATATTTATAATCAATGGTAATACCTATATTATTATAAATCTATAATAAATAATAATATTCTCGCGGAGTAAGTATAAAAAATATAAATTGATGCGATATATTAAGACAATAATTGAGTAAATATACTAAGTACGAGTATGAGCACGGTCCACGGAATCTGTTGTAATGTTTTGTCTATTTATCTACGAGTAGATGACCTCGATATAAATATCAAAATTTAGAGAGATAGAGAGAGAGAGAAAGATAGAATATGATGAGGATTGAGGGATTTGTGATTTCATCCATTGATCAAGTTATCGGCCTTAAAAAAGAAATTAAATTACCACCGCTTCAATCTCTTTTTAATTTTATATGGAAATTTTGTAGCTCAAACCACAAATATAATATAATAATATGCATTATAATTTTCGTTTTAAATATCATAGTTGAAACTTGAAACCATATACCCAAACGTTATACCGGGGCATACCTAGAAATAATAAAAGGAGGGGGGGGCTAAAATACATACATATACATTCAAAAAAATAATCATATAAATATATAGAATATATAGGTAATAGACAATATAGTGAAAACAAATAATTATGAGTACATTTGTTAATTGTAATATAAAAGGTATATAATTTAAAAGAAAGTCATATGCATTTCTTCAAAAATAAATGAGTAATTTATTTAAGAGAGTAGCTCAAGCCCCCATAGCCCCGTTTGTATCTGCCCCTGCGTTAGGCGGTTGGTTACATAACGTACAGCGATGCATTAAAATCTAACCTAACGTCAGGCTCGGGTTAATTATATCTATGGAGTGGAAAAATATTTTTAAATAATATAGATATCAAAATTAATATTGCAGTTCGTTATATTATATCAATTTTATATTAATAAGACTTAAGATATATACGAGTAGAATTATAGTAGAATAGTAAACAACATAAGGTATCGAAAAATACGAAAAATACAAGTTATTATAATATTACTATTGGCTCTTGTATTTCATAGAGTACCTATTATAGTATAGATTATTAAAATATTTTAGAGTAAATTATGCCAATACGTCACTAATGAAACATGGGTACATTTCGAATTGTCGATAATTAAATTTGCATTAAAACTGTAAACTATAATACCAAGTTACATGAATAAAGTCCATATTAGGTATATAAAGTAGGTGCTATAATAATAGGTATTGACATAGCCACATTAGTAATTGGTATACCATTGTAGAGTGTAGTGACTATCGTACCTAGAGATTTACTGTTCTTCAATAATATTAATATATACCTATTAAATTAACGTAGTCATTCTATATCTCACCCTATAGAATCGACAATTTCTGATTTTTCTTTCCGTTTCTACTGGCTTAGCGTTAGCTTCAGAATCTCTTTTGGGTTATATTTAATTGAGTTTAACTTACACACCTATGTAGTGTGTAGTTATAAATTATACGACATACACATACAAGTAAGTACGTTGTTCACATCGTACGAACCAATGCGGTAGAATAATGAATAAAAATTATATTATTAATTTATTATGTAGTTTTAAAATAAATAATTAATAATAATAATTAAAATATTTAAAACTTTAAAAAAAAAATTGATTTCAATAGACTATACAAGTAGGTACTTATAACTTATACCAAAGTAATGGTAGCATACATAATAATTATTAATAATACCACGTTTGCAGGTCAGAATGCGATTTAAAAATGAACACTTGCGGTCAAAAAGTGGTAGCCGTACCACCTCACCACTGTCCGACCACGGCACTATGCCACCAACAGTGCGATAAGGTCAAAGAATTCGTGTGCGGATCGGACAACAAGCTGTACCGTAACGAATGCGAGATGAAACGAGAAAATTGTGGGTGAGCGCCCACTACAAAATTACAATATATCTAACAAAAAACTCAATCGAGCATAATAATATTAAATATTTACTCCTACCTACAAATTAACAACAACAAAATATAATATATTATATTATTCCTACTATTTTACAAACCAAGGATGAAATTACAAATTTATAATATTATAATATTTTTATTATTAATCAAGTTGTGTTTATTGATACTTTAGAAAACACGTGTACGTGGTACCCATGAAGAGATGTTTGACGGGATTCCAGTTCAAAGGATGTCAACGGGTGTGCCCGCCACTGTACGATCCAATTTGCGGCACGGACCAGAAAACCTATAGCAACGACTGTTTCTTGGAGATGGAAAACTGCCGGTCCCGGTCACTGGTCAGCAAACAATATCACGGTGTTTGCGGACAACCAACCGAAGAACCTAAAAACTATTTGTACTGATCCTTTATATTATAATAGTGTACCATATACTTATACACTGTACAACACATAATTGAAATATTATTATTAACTTATAACAATTTATATGTGTTTCGTTTGTAACACATTTTTAATTTATTTTTAAATTTTACTTTTATGCATAGGCTGCCATTTTAAGATGTATTCGTCATACATCCATTTCTTAGACATATACGAGTACAATAATAATTTTATTACATTTTTGTACTTTTCAAGATACTTATTATAATATTGTTTCTTATTAGGAGTTACATAACATAAATTTTCTGTTTTCTTCTTTTATAATATATAATATGTGTATTGTAATAAATAATATAATACATATTAATTGAGTGATGTGGCACAAAAATCAATCAAATTTGAATGTATTACCCCATACTTAGGTTGTAGGGTATTATATTTTAATTTTAAGCTTATTTATTTATTCCTTTATATTTATTGTGCTGTTAAACAAACTATACTCTCCAGCACTGGCCCGATGAATTAATTATATTATGCATCATATTGATCATCAAATATAATATAAAATAAGTGCCAATACATTTTGTATAAAAATTAATTATTTGTGTAATGAAATTTTAATTAAAAATAAATTTTAATTACTACATTCATTTTTGTTTCTTTATTTATTATTCTTTAATATTTAATTATTTTATACAAATTTATATTTTAATAAATAATATATTATAAAACTTCAACAGTGAAAAAAAAAAGTTTTTCTTACACATTACAAAATTTAATAATTAAAATACGTTCATGTATTTCTATTTAATGTTGTCAAACAGTTTCCTGATGGGTATGCCTTTTTAAATTTGTCAATGAGATCTTGATCAGTCAACCTAATACCTTTAACTTGATTTCCAAGTGTTATCCTGAAAAATTAGAAATAAATATATAATTTAATAAAATACAATAATACTCTTCTTTAACAAGTAATAATATTATACAATGTGCGTACCAATTGGGCTGAATGTTATGTGCCCGTCCAAACAATTCTATTTTTCTAGTACCAGGTGATAGTCGTTCTATAATGCCATAAATTTCATCAGGTTTATGACTAGTGTCTCGTACTTCAGCAACAATTACGTCACAATCCAAAGCACGATTCAAATTGGGTGGGTTGCCTTTCATTCCCACCTTTAAAATATACCATAAATTACTAATACAAATAATCAAAAGTAAGTGAAGCGATACAGTTGTGGAAAGTATATAGGTGTAAAGAGAATAGTGTTAAATTTTGATTAAAATTTTATTGCAATAATAAATCGTTACATTCGGAAATACGTAAAAAGCAAAGTTCATTAGAATATGTATTGATACAATTTTTTACATTTATCAGTCTCTATGTTCAGTATATATAGCATAACCTTATGGTCATATATTACATACCCATAAAATCGTTAAATTAGTCATCTAAATACCCAAATCTGACAGTAATCCGCTCAGAATCAAAAATAGATATATACCTACCAAACAATGTTCTTTGCCATGGTTGAGCCAATGACCTGTTCTACCTGTCCTTATAATCCTCTGTAATTGATTTGTTTTTACCCAAATTATTTCATCTACTTGTTTATAACCCCATAGTTGAAGACATTCCCTGCCAAGCTCCATAGCTCTAAAGATTTTTAATTTATACATAAATTTAATTATATTATTATAATGTAATTAATTTACAATTATCCCTATAACTTACCTCCCTGTAACCCATAAAAATATTAGCCCTTCATCTTGCAACTGAGGAATACCCAAACGTCGCATTTCATCATCAGACAGTGTACCATAAGGAAGTTCCATATGAATATCCCAAGGTGGATCAGCCATAATTACTGCAAATTTTCCTAATTTACATAGAAATTTATAAATGTATTGTTAAATGAATCTTTAACTTTATTAATTGATTTATTACTTACCTAAAAATGTAAAATCCATATACCTTAAATCACATTGAATCCATTGACACGGGAGCAAAACAGATTTATCATTTGCCAAACCCTTTTTTGACGGAAAACTATTTAGAGCATTCACTAAATTCACTTTACTAGTTACACCGTCCACCTCATAATGCACATATCTACAATAAAAATATAAATATTATAAATATAAAATATAAATGTATTTTTGAATGAATTATACATAAAAATATTTAAATTAACTATTAAATTGATTAGTTAATATTTCTTTAATTTTAATTTTAAATAAGAAATAAATTGGTTCTACAAAGATCAATCAACTAATACGTTTATTAAGCATAACTGGCATTCATGTAGAAGGTGATCTACCACTATACATTAATCTACATACAAAAACTAATTATATTTATTTTAATTATAAAATTAATTTTTAGCATTAAATTATCAGAGGTACACTTCAACGAATTTCTCTGTCATCATCAAACATCATTATGTCAGTATAATTATTAATATAACTATTTTATAAGATTAAATCATTAACCATTATTGCAATCCAAAACACAATATATTGGCTACTTGGTAAATATGCATTCATACATAACAAATGTACCAAATACTCAAAAATATATATAATGTAAATTGAGAACATCAACTAAATTTACCATAATACCTTAAGAACTTTGGTAGATCACTTACTACACAAATGCCGCTTGACTACCAAAAAAAAAAAAAAAAAACTAATTTATTAAACTTAAATTTAATTGCTTTATTGTATAGCAATAAATTATAATGTATTGAAACTTACTTACAAGTATCCATGTGAAAACAGGTATTTAGAAAAGAACAATCGCCTAAAGTTTCATCAGTATGCATTTGAATAATTTTTTTGAAATGAAGTTTTTTACAAACATGACCCTCCATGCAGTCTGAACGAGTGCCATGTGGACAAAATTCCATAACGTGTGTTCCTATAACAAATTAAAATTATATTCCTTGTATAGTTGCATGAATAGGTTAATACTATAGTAATAACTTAATAATATTTACCTCCTTTAGATTGAAATTTTTCTGTAAGACATTTTTCTTTAACTGTTGGTTTGTTAAGCAGTTCCATTATTTCATCGCTGACTTTTTTAATTTCTTTCTCTCGAATAGAAGGCATTGAAATAAGAGACTATAATAGTTTATTATAAATATAATTTTTCATTTATACTAATAATTTATAATATTATACCTACCATTATGTCATCATCAGAATCATCAGATTTCTTAAATTCATTCATTAATTTGTGTACATTTGCATTCTGCTCACACTCTTCAATGTCTTCATCTACAAAAATATTCATTTTTATAATGTTATTTTTAAGTAGTAAAAATTAATTACATTCAAGTTGTTTAATTTTATCTTCAATTAATAAACGATTTTTTTCAAGGCGTGCAGTTGCATCAATTTCTGAAGATAAATCATTTATCATTGCAAGTAATTTAGCATGTTCAACTGTTAATATTTGCAAACTAGGCTGTCCATCAGTTGTAATATTTTTAAATCTTAACAAATAGTAGGTATTCATTAAAAATTATTATATTATAAAATTAAACAATACAAATACCTTATAAGATTTTGTGCAGCAAATTTATTAAGCAAATTAATAACAGATGAATGTGATATAAAAACAGATTGTTTTTTTAACAAAGCTGCCACTAACTGATGAGATGTGATCGGAAGATTAACAGACATGTCAACAAGTGTTTCAAGTAATACATGTTCACCACCTACTTTATTCCAATCAAAATCTGATTCGTTTTCTGCTTTACTCGTACTAGGCAATATTAAATCTCCTGTAAATATTACATTATAAAACTACTGTTAGAGAAAATTTAAGTAATGGTAACACTTGCTATGAAATATGTTAACGGTTGTTTTGTTTAGAATAACTTGTCGTTCAATTTTTCGTTTCTGTAGTTTTTCACGCAGAAAATTCCTCTTACTCTTAACCGCTTGAATTTCTTGCCATGCATCTGACATATTTGAAGATTAAAATTGCATTGGTGTAAACACAAATCCGTTGCGTACAAATCAATCACATATTAATACATTGCATTGTTAATCACAGAAAGAAGATATTAATATATAATATTATATTAAGGAAATTTTAAATTTAATATTAATAAAAAATATTTATAAAGTTTTGTTTCCCCTAATACGAATTACATTAGCATTATTTTATGTACAAATAAAAACTATTATTTACTGTATAACTATTACATCATTAGAATAATTTAATTATTTTTTTTAATTTTAAATATTAATAGGATTAGTAATATCCAGTAGTTTATTATTCAATAAATGGTAATCGAGTAATGAATTTTGATATTATAATTTATAATAATTTAAAAGTTTTAATAAAATAGTATTTAGTATTTACTTCATAATTTATAAACAATTTACATAAAAAATGATAATCCAATATTGATAAAACCACGAAAGCTAATCTAGTTTCCATTCATAATAAGAATGAACCACGTTGGGTAGGCGGCTGAATTCTGCGCAGTTGGCGGGCTGTGCCCAGAGCCGTATTTAGGGGGGGGCACGGGTAGGCTATTGCCCGGGGGCAGCAAAATTATGCTTGAGACTACATTTATGTCAATATTTTGGGGAGATGTACTACAGAGATTCAATGTTGTAAGTAAATATTTACAATCAGTTAATATTGATATTTGTACTGTTTGTGAACAATATGATGCGTTGATAAACTATTTTTCAAATCTCCGCAATGATGATATGTTTCAACAATATCATGATAAAGCAATACAAAAATCTGCTATTAATGAGTATGAAACAAATTCCAAACGCAAGAAGAAGAAAAAAAATCGATTACGATGAAACCTTATACAAATGATATTACGTTAACTGGTAGCCTGGAGTTTAAAGTAAATACTTATTATATAATTTGTGATAATATTTTGGAAAAACTAAGAAATAGAAAATTAGCTTATGATAATGTTATAGCCAAATATAGTTTCTTTTTAAATCTTTCTAAAATGCATTAGAAATTAGAAATTCGCATTGCAGCTGAACATCTTTATTCTATTTATAAAAGGGATTTAGATAAATCATTTATCAATGAATGTGTACATTATAAAAGTTATGTACAAAGTCTATATTTTATAATATTATATTAATAATTGTTATACACTATATCGATATGTCACCGATTATATTTCTACGTATCGATTCTCGACTCTGTAAAATTATACGTATGATTTATATACAAATCGTGGTCGTTGGATTATATTATAAACGATAATTGTTCGAACGCATACGTTGTTACGGTTAAAAAATCTAGTACGGGCGCTACCGGTATTACACAGGCGGCTATGGTGGTGGTAAAACTTTTCACGCGAACCTTTTGTATTCCACTGAAACCCGACCGGGGGTAAGTGAGTGCGCCGAAGGCGTACTCCGCGTGGTGGGACTACCGTGATCGGTCAAAGACTGTTCACCCGAAAAGAGTGTAAATAGGACCACTAGATTGCGAACGCCCTTCAATACGCCGGAGGCGGATAAAATACTTTAATCATTATATCCCATAAAGATCTACTTCCGCCGAGCTCAATCTAGTATGTACCCGAACACTATGCTAGCGGAAAAGCTATGGTGGTGGTAAAGCTTTTCACCCTCACCAGTTTTCCACTGGCAGCTATGGTGGTGGTAAAGCTTTTCACGCGAACCTGTATCCAAGGACAGCTAGTATATATATAATATATATATAATTATGTCTATGGAACAAACACTAAAAAAATATTGTGCATCCGTGTCGTCGAGTTGTTATGCTATTTCGTTTGGAGTATTTTCATTTTTTGTGAAACATTTCCAGAAAATTCAAAATAATCGGATTTCGTAAATTATACTTACAAGAGTACAAGTAAACTGCTTTGTACATTTGTGGTCAAATTTGAACGTTGACACGTGTATTGAATTTTTTATTGTCGAAAACGCATATTGAACAATAACAAAAGACGTTTACAATTAGTAATATTAAAAATTAACCATTGTGATTTGTAAGTATTTTGACATAATTTATTTATATTATTTATTACCAACAATATGTCAATATTTCAAATTAATAGTATAGGTGTTGGGTAGGTATGCTGTTAGGAAATCTACTTTTAATTTAGTGTTATTTGAATAATCAGTAACTTGAATCGAATACAATAATTTAAAACTTTTTGTGAAGAATAATATTGGTTGTGGCATGTATGTAAAAATCAAATATAAAAAAAAGATGAGCTGATACTCCTGCCGCACAAGATACAGGTGTGCGGATCATAGCGTTTAATTTTACTTAGAATTTGAATGCAATGATAAACCATTGCATTCGAAAAAACGATTCTGAGCGAAGTTCAGTCAGATTATAATTTTCGTTTGAACTAAAAATATCAACTTAAAAAAGCTATAAGTCCTATATTTAGAAAAAAAATTTAAAAACGGTTCCAAAATTTTACCACATATATATAATAGCTATGTGAACACCCCAAAAAATTTTCAAGTCTCTAACTTAAAAATTGCCCGAGTTATCGTGAAATATAGAAATCGAATTCGTCGAAATTTCATTTTTCGCGAAAAATGCAGTTTTTTCGTCATTTTTTCGCCGTTTTTTCTACCGCATAGCGTCAATTTTGAGAAATTCAAAAAATGACCTAAGTAAAGTACCAACTACGTCCACTTTGCTACCGGAAACATACCCTATTCGTAATATAAATTGAATTCGTCAAAATTTCGTTTTTTCTACCGCTTATAGTCAATTTTGAGAAATTCGAAAAATGACCCAAATAATCAAGCACGTATTCAGGATCAATTTTCGGGGGGGGGGGGGGTTAAAATTTTTTAATATATGAAGTAAAAATAAATGATTATATTATACGTAGTTATATATGTAGTTAGTCTGTTATATTATAAATATAAAACTACTCTAAAAATTTCGGGGGGGGGGGGGGGAACCCCTAAACCCACCCTGGATACGGGCTTGCAAATAAAGTACCATCTACATCCACTTTTACATCTGAAACTAGCTATTGGTGAAAATGGAAGGGTTATTTCGGGTAGTGAAAGTGTTTTCAGAATATTTATACGTATGGATTCTAAGATTTTCGTTTTCCTAAAAATATCAACTTAAAACGGCTATAAAAAAAAATTTTGACAATGGATTTTTCTAATATTTTAGTATGATGTTAAGTAATATGTAAGAATACTTCAGTAAAATTTTCAGACTAAAATACCCAAAATTGACAATTTTATCACACATTATATACGTAAAAACGTGAATTTTACGAAATATTGAAAGTCCTATATTTTGGAGAAAAATTAATGTAACGGTTCCAAAATTATACCACATATATATAGTAGCTATGTGAACATCCAAAAAAAATTTCAGGTCTCTATCTTAAAAATTGCCTGAGTTATCGTGAAATATAGAAAACGAATTCGTCGAAATTTCATTTTTCGCGAAAAATGCAGTTTTTTCGTCATTTTTTCGCCGTTTTTTCTACCGCATAGGATCAATTTTGAGAAAATCGAAAAATGACCTAAATAAAGTACCAACTACATCCACTTTGCTACCGGAAACATATGCTATTCGTGAAAATCGGAGCATTATTTCGGGTTGTACACAGACATAAAAAAAAAAAAAAAAAAAAAAAACAAAAAATAATCACACATCATTGTAAAACCAATACATTCTTCGCTTCGCTCAGAATCTAAAATGGATAGTTCATAAAAATTTTCGTTTTAATTCTGAAATTTAGATTTAGGTACCTATATAAACATTATAAATAGGTGATATAAAAAATGAATTTTATATTACATAAACTGTATTTAAATTAAAATATGTTTTGTCATTTGATATTAATTATTTTATAATAAATAAAACAATAAAATTCAGACAAATATATATATTTGAGCAGATTTTTGTATTTTTAAATTTTTAACATAAAAATGTCCATTCATTGCTGTTCAAAACTTAAATGTAAAAAAATTATAATTAATAAAACCAAATATATAAGACAATTATAAGAAAATTCACTTAATACAAGTTAAAAAAAAAAAAAAAAAATGGAAATGATAAATACAATGAAATTAATATTCAAAATACAACAATTATACAAATCTTTACACAACAGTATTCAAGTATTCATAAAAATCAATGTCAGCATGGATGAAAAATATGATTACTTCCTTTTATCTCCTGTCCTATGCGTATTTGTATGTTAAGGAAAATTATTTATACCAGTACCAAACAATGAAATAAATAAAATTGAATAAACATAAATATTAATCGCAGTTGATATATTAGTATATTACTATTAATATAAATTTATCTCATAATCCATCTAACCACTAACTAAAAGTGAACTACATACAAATGTACTTCATACAAATTTGAAGTTATTTCATATATTTACATTTATTTATACCAAACTTTTGATCACATTTTTATACATGTCTGTTTTTATCATATCAAGATCATATATAGCAACTTAAGCTATATTAAACCCAGTTATTATCTAGTATTGCTTCAACCTTCAGATTAAAACATTTATGTTTATTCAATATTTGTCATAAATATTTTTATAATTATTAATTTTATAATCATTAATATAATGAAATTTAATAAACATCTATAAAGGATATCTTTTATGACGAGACTCAGCTCGTTCAGCCCATTCTTTTGGATGTGGTGATTTTTCCTAAAAACAGAAAATTCAACATTTTTAAAAAATATTTAAGTAATATACACTTGAATACTTCTTTCATTTGCAATACTCGATTTACTTGAGGACAAGGCAAAGGGATGGTATATATTTATTTTCTTTTTATACTATTACTAATTAATTATTATTAAAATAACTCTTGTAAAATAGTTTTTTATCATGGATAAAATAATTTTTCTTGATATTCCTTTTAATTATGTAATTGTCTGAAAATTACTATCATGGTATTCTATTAGTAAATAGATGTATTCTTCTTTTCTATCACTAATTATTTCTATAACATCTAGTACTTATCTATATTTTAATATAAATATAAAATATAATGTAGAAACTTTATTAAATAATGTAATATTTTATATATATTATCAATTACACTATATTGTTTTGATAAATAAATTAATATCAGAGAACTCTAATGTTTTGAAAGTCGAAAAATTATTACACTAGTTCTTCCTAAATCGAGCACTGTTCATTAACAAAATTTTAAAATACTTACTCTGCTGGACCTATGTTTATCACTTGTGATATCATCATGACGAATATCACTTGACTTTTGATCTATTAATAAAAACCAATATATTTAAATTATATTTATATTTAAATATTATTGAAATTATAAACATACGTTTTTCTTCTTCTTTACGCCTTTTTAATTCTGGTGTAGTATCTTCACGTCTCTCATGCTAAAATAAAATAATTTCTCTCAAATGTGATTTCTTATTCAGTAATTAATTTTAAAATAAACATTCATCTTAAATAAATGTCAATCTATTCATACATACTCGTTTTCGACTAATTTTACGATCTTTACGAGTTTCTTTTGATGATGTTGAATCAGCAGATTGAGATTTTTTAACTTTTTTCTCTTTTTTTTCTACCAAAGCTGACCCATTTGTTTCAATTTTGACATCAGAATTATGCTTCAATGATTGCTATGATTTAAAAGAATAATCAAAAATGCAAAAGAAAAAATAATGATGTGTATACTATACCAAAGAATTAAAACACACACATATTTATATGTATATAATATAATATATAATAAGATAACTTTTTTCTCCAAAAACATGAAAAAACAACCAAAATACTATTTTTTTTTTTTTTTTTTTTTTTGCAGGGATTGAATAATATTTAATTTACTAACACAGATGATAAAGTGTAAATAAAAATCAGCAATGTGTGCTCTTCGGTCCTCGTCGAGGAAGGTGTTCAGCAACTACAGCTATTCAATGTTCCATTGTGTTTGAACGAATCAGATTTCAATATATTCAAAAATTTCAGTAATTGAAGTAACAAATTATTGAGGAAACATCATTTCAGGTGAAACACACATCACCATAAACTTAAGTTGCTTGAACAATTTGGTTGAGAGATGAAACTACTTATTATTTGTATTGTAAATATCAGGAGAAATGGAATTGTGATTATGTTTTGATATGAAGGCTCCGTGCTTCAATTCTTACCTTCGTAACTGGACTGGTGTCCATTTTTTTTCGTTTTATTTCTATAATACAAAAAAAAAAAAAAAAAATTAATATAATTTTAAATTCTTTATATCTATTATAAATATTAAATTAATTTGTAAATATTTATATTTTTACCTTTTTCAGCTGCAGTGATAGAACCATTACTTGCTACTTCCACTTCAATATTAATTAGTTTCTCTGAAATATTAATCGGCATCTGCACTTTATTAATATGATTAACAGCTGATCCACTACTAATTACATCTTTTGTTGTATGATTTTTTGATAATTCAAACTAATGTAAAAATGTATATCATATAATATATCCATAAGAAATATTAAAAACCAATATAAATTAACTTACATAAGAATCTTTGTCTCTGTCAATATTATCATCTCTTTGTCGTTTTTCTCTTTTCTTTTCATTTGGATCTTCTGACTTTTCTTCCTTCGATATTTCTGTGATACTTTCTTGTGCTATAACTTTTTCGCTAAAATAATTTTAAAATATGTTTAAAAAAAAAATTTTGGTTTAACATTAATTACTATTCTTACTTCATTTTTTCAGACTGTAAATTTAGTATTTTAAATGGTCGTTTATCTATTTTTATTTTTTCAACATTTTGTTTTTCAGCTTCAACCCACTCTATAAATTAAAAATAACCATTAAAGGGATTTTTTTTTTATAAATATTAAAATAACCTAAATTTACCTGTTGTTGATGTTCCATTAATGGCTTTAATTATAGGAAGTGGTGGTGTTTTTGCTTCAGGAATGGCATCTTCTTCATTTTTTATAGATTGATTATTCTTTGTTAATTCCGATTTATTATCAATATTTTTTACTTGACTTATCTGTAATAAAAACTTTTTATAAAACAACATGTATGACAAATGAAGAAAAATAATTTTACCTTTTCATTGACTTGGTGGAAATCAGAATCTTTAAGAAACTGGCTAGCTCTACCTTTGAGTAGACCACAATAAGATGTTGCTAAAGTATACAGATCCTGTCTTTTATCCTTTTCATCTTCTCTTACCTTTTCCACCTTCTTTTCAATCAATGTAGCTAATTTAGCCAAAACAGGGAAATGATTAACAATTTTAATCAGAATGATCAAAGAATTACGAATTTGTACATAATCCTTTGATTCCAAACAAACCATCATTGCCTAAAAATTAATTATGATTAAATAATTTATTCTTAAAACATTTCAAATTTCTTTCTTCGTAAAACCTACTTTGGTAATTTTATAATGCCACTTATGACAAACATGTCGAAAGTTTTCATATCCAACATGATCATTATTAGATTGAACAAATTGATCACTATTTTTACATTTTGTTACAAAGCCAGGATAAGTAGCACATTCTTTTTCAAAAATATCTTTTGTTGAATGCCAACGAGTAACATTTTTTAACATTTCATTTAGAAATATACCATAGCGATGTGCTTCATTTTCTGTGCAAAGTGTTACTGAATATGTTATATCACAAAATAGCTACAACATAATAATAATATAATACTATTCATGGTTTTAAATATTTGATATTAACATACTCTATCATAGCATAAAAGAGTAGAAAAATTTGCCGTTTTCAAGGAATGTAATGTTTGAACGAATTTTGCACAGTACATAGCATCGGTATGTGTGAATATGCATCGAGGAAATAAACATAATTGTAAAAATTGAGTAATAGTTTCATTTTTTGCTGCTTTAGCTGAACGAGATAAAAACCATGAATCCTTTTCCTAAAGTATATTAAAATTTTAATAATAAACATTAATTATTATTAGGGCTTGGATTTTAATGCACTAAAAAAATAAAAAAATGCTTTATCAAAAAATATATTATGACCTAAAAACTCAAAAAAAAAAAAAAAATAACTACAAATGCCCTAAAAAAAATTTTATATTAAAATATGGTTTGAAATTGTTAATTTTTAATATAAGAACACTTATATTAAAAGCTCAACAACTAAAGATGGCTGCTATTGGCATGGTCACATGTATCAGTTAAACAATGCAATCGTACAATAAGAAAATACCCAGATAAAATTGTATAATGGTTTATGTGATAATAAGATACATTTTAAATTATTTTTATTTACAATCCAGATCATGTATTATTATAAGTAGTACAAAATTACACAAATATTTATATTTTAGTATCATTATAAGAATTTTTTAAGAAATTGGTAAAATGATATAAAAATTAAAAACATCAAAAAATTAAAAAAAAAAAAAATTGGTTATTAGAATAGTAGATTCTTAATACACATTTATAGCTTTGAAAGCTTGGAAAGTCAAGGATTTCAAAAAAATGATGCTATTGTATTAAAATCCAAGCCCTAATTATTACATACATTTAATAAAAATACATTTATTAAATATTACTTAAAATTATATTACTTGTTAGAAGAC
This sequence comes from Tetraneura akinire, assembly GCA_021307375.1. NCBI lineage: Eukaryota > Metazoa > Arthropoda > Insecta > Hemiptera > Aphididae > Tetraneura > Tetraneura akinire. Next base: position 19,708,864 of record JAIUCT010000007.1, on the reverse strand, counting down.
AAGTTGTTTATATTGTTTTTTATTTTGTTTTAACTATTAAAATATTTAAAGTTTATTTCATATATATTTAATATTATTAAACAATAAATGTATATATATATATATATATATATATATATATATATATGTTGGTTTGAATAAAAGAGTAGAAAAAAAAATACTGAAAAAAACTTAATAAATAAATAATGTAATTATAAATAGGATTTACCTGATTTAACATATAAAATATTTTTTCAACGTGTTCTTGTTGTTTTTTTTTTTTCGTCATTTAATTTAGCAATGGTTATACCTAACCGTTCTTGTTCTTTTTTTACTTTAGTACTCTAAAATAATGAAATATAAGTTCATTAAATTTAATAAAATATATATTGATACCAATAAAATATTAATTACTAATAAATTATGAAATAACAAGTTACTTTATATAACCACTAAGAATCATAAATATAATTTATTTAAGATAAAAAATTTAATTTTTAATAAAAAATGTCAAAATTCTAATCAATACCTACATTATCTGACTGAACTTTGTTCAGAAATGTTTTTTCGAATGCAATGGTTTATCATTGCATTCAAATTCTAATTAAAATTAAACACTATTGATTTGCACACCTATATCCCTGCAGCAGGATTATCAACTCGTCATTTTTATTATGACATATATGTGATGAATTAACACTATAAATTCCTACCACAATGAATTTGCTCAAAATTAATTGACCCACAATGAATTGATGTATATTCCTTATTTACAACTTATTGGAACAGACTACTGATAATCCAGTATTTTTAAAATATTTTTCTTGTTGTTTATATGTATTTTCGTAATGAAATTTAAATTAAAAATAACTTTACCTTTGTATACTATAAATCATTGATGGGCAACTGGCGGCCCGTGGGCCACATCATTTGGCCCATGTTTTTTTTTTAATTCAATTTTTACAAGTGCAAAAAAATAAAATAATATATTAAAATTTATATAATTTCTTTGTGCAATTTAAGAAATAATATACCAGTATTTAGTTAATAATTTATTTAAATTTAATTTTGAATTTTTTTCTAATGAACATATAAATTTTTATATTTAAAATTGTAATGTATCAACGAATTTTGTATAAAAATTATATATAATACATATAAAATAAATATTAATATACTTTATGAAAAATAAAGATTTTATACAATAATTTAAAAAATTGGCCCTCTATGTACTTTGACTTGCCCATCTCTGCTATAAAATATAATGTATTTAGATTTAGATACTATATAATGCATGCCTAAACTGTTTTGAATTCGTTTTATTATTTATTTATTATTATATGAACACACATAGCTAATCATGTTAGGAATAAAAATATTCCAATACTATAATATTGTTATATTATGGATAAACAAACTATGATTGTTAATTCCTCATATGTTGTGGTCACCATTTACATATTGAATTAGTTGATTCTTGATTTGCATCTTTATAATTACGTTTTTTGTTATTAATGTTTGACATTTTAAATTGTATTTTGCAGAAAATCAATTTTTCAAGAAGATGTAGCTTATTAAGATATTAATAAACCAAATATCTAAGAAAGTTTTAGCCGTCTGTAATTTTTTTTTAAATTTATAAATTTAAATAAACAAAAATAATGAGTTTTTATAATATTTACGTATTATAATACGAGTATTTGTATTTTAACACAAAATTTTATAATGTGTAATAAAAAAGTGAAATATTCAAGTTACACTAACCCCTTTTTAGTTTTTTTTAAATATTTTAAGGTGTTTTTTTTTTAGATTTTTAGGGGTTTTATAAGCGCTTATTTAGATGATTTTAAATGCTTTAAGTCTCAATCTTTGCAGTAATAACTTAAAAAACTTACTGCTTGTTTTGAATCTCCCATAGCTGTAGATTGAACTTTAAGCTTATTTATTTCTCGTTTATAAGCTTCATTTGGAACACACAAATCATATAATGTTAATGACCAAAATGTGACTAAAAATCCAGGAGATACATCTTCCCACACCTTTTCAGGATGAAGTGGTACTACAGATTTCACAATAGACGACATAACTTCTTTATGAGCTTCAGCATACTTTAATTGTCGTACAGGCAATGACTTTTTAGCATTAGGGTCAGCTTTTCGTAATGCATCAAACCGAGTCTAAATATCAAATTATAAATTATAACAAAGCTATAACAAATTTCAAAGAATTCTTACACTTACATTGATGGAATGATTAAACATAGGCCTGGCTAAAAAAAATGCTACATCCATATGTACATGATGTTGATCAAGTAAATCATGTACAGATGGCAAGTGATTAATATATTCTTCCATGGAAAATGTAGATCCCAAAAATGTACCATATTGAACTAATGTGTCTTGACACTAAATTTTTGTTAATAAAATTTTTTAATAATATTAAATAATAATAATTAATATTTAATTGTAAATAAAAATAAAAATAAATGTTTATTTATACTTGATCATAGAGTTGCCCAGCTAGTTTAATATGAATTGATTCATGTTCTTTATAAATAACACTATGCCTTTGTTGAGCAATTAACAAACACAAAGCAACAGCCAAATTATTATCTAATAATGATTCCTTTAATCGAATGGAAGATTTTTTTGTATTTCTTATTTGATTGTAATATCCAGCCTAAAATAATTTATTATGAAATGTATCATTTCCAAATTAAATTAATTTTCATATATTCTTACTTCTGTTTTTAAATGATCACCACCTGACATAGCTTCAATTTGATCAGGAGTTATTTGTTCCATAACTTCAACGCCAGCCATTCTTAATACAATTTCTTTAAGTATAAGAAGATCCAAACTAAAAAAACATAATTATGTAAATAAAAATTATGTAGAAATAAATCGGATTTATTCAGACAATTTCTACCTATTTTCTGTTTTTAATTGATTAGCAACATATTGAAGAATTCCTGTAAGTTCAATAGGATGTTTCTTAAATATGGCACCACAAAATGATGCTGTACTTTGAAGCCACACTGAAATGGATGTACCATCATGTTTCACTCGATCTTGACCACTTTTACCTAAAGTTTCTATAATGCAATATCCAAGAACATCAAAAGATAAACTTGTCATATATTTTAAGCATTCAACTACAATGCTAGCTAAATTGTCAAAAACTTGAATTTGGCCTAATATCTGAAAAAGACATATTAAATAATAAAACTAATATTAACATATATCTATTAAAAATAAAATTGTGATTAATAAATTTACATAATCAAATAAATATCCAGGTGCATAATGTGATATTTTTCCAATAACCCGACTAGATGGCTTAGTATTATCTTTACAAAGTCGCTTCATTACAGATCTAGCTTTTTTCTGCACATCAACTTTTTTAGTTAATAATTTTGGATGATATTTATGTGTATCATTTTTCCAACTATTATACAGTGCATACCTGTTAAAAATCATAAGTAATTACTTATTACAAAATACAGTAGAATCCCGTTAATCCGGATTAAACGGAATGATGTTTAAATAGCTATAAAATGAGGTTTTGGTAGGCAAAATATTTACAAAGTAATATTTATTATACTTATTATACTAATTTTTATTAGAGAACAGAATAAAATAATATTAATAACCTACACGACCATTAATAAACGAAACCGCGAGAAAACTAAATTGTTTTCTTCAAAAACAATAGTCGAAACGACAAAACGATATTTAATGAATTCCCGGTAAATCACGAAAAAGGTAAGGTACGTGTCGCTAATGACCTTGTTATTTCCAATTTTGTATAGGCATAATATTATACTATAAATATATAATAAACAATTTTTATAAACATATTTATCAATATATTTATATGCATATAAACATAATATAAATAATTACTTGACCGGATTAACCGGATGTCCGGATCACCGATGACCGGATTAACGGAACTCTACTGTATTAATAAAATTAATAATGCATTTGAAAGATATATATATAAATATATATTATATACCTGCAGTGATAAGGATACAGTTGTAATAAAGTCCATAAATGTTCTGAAATACTACTTCCTTCTGCTAATGATAATGCAGGTAATAAGACACGATCCAATAATGATAAAGTATCAAAATAAAAACTTGTTTCTGATGGAGTATAATCTTTATTTTTAATGCCCTCCTATATTATAGATTTAAAAAATATTAAATTAACTATCTAACATCTAAATAACTTTTTTTTAAATATATAAATAAAAGTAGACCAAATATATAAATAATAAATGTTCATTGAGTAATATGTTAGAAAAATATTGTCTTGTAAAATAATTAATATTTAAAATTAAAAAAAATCAATTTTAACAAATATTATTTTAAATCTTACATAACTATTTAATCAATAAATTTATATAAAATTTTAGAATTTTAAACTCAAAAATTTCAAATTTTATATAACATATAGAAACAAATTTATAAGTTTTATATTTAAACTATAAATAATTATAATTATAACTGTTCCAAAATTTTATAATTGTGTAAAATATTTGAATGAATACTCAAAAACATTTGTAAGTCTCTTTATTTATTTATCAAAAAATGATTAATATCAATTTTATTAAACTTTCAGTCATTTTATATATTTTAGTGTATTTTCCTACCACTTAGAAAAATTTGAAAATTAATCTAGATAAAGTATAAACTAGATTCTCTAGATTAAATTCTCTATTTAATGCAAATCTTATTTATGATAATCAGACTATTTATACTACTAAAAAGCGTCTTCATACATATTAAAAAAACACATTGTAAAACCAATATATTTCTTTCTTCATATATCTAAAATTATTTTTAAAATTTAATGTACTTAATTAAAACCACATACATTAATTAATGCTTCTCTCATGATTCGAACCACTTTAAACATAAGAACAGGATCACGGTATAATCCTGGACCCAATGTAATTAACATAGGTATGACCACTTGATGAAATTCATCTAATGTTAATACAGGTTTAAGAGACCTTGAATTTTTTTGATCATCAATTGTATGTTTTATGGATTTTGAATGGAGATGAAATACTCTATAACACCAAAAACTAATTAAAAACAAATAAAAATAATAAAAATAATAATTTATATTTACTGATTATAAACAGGTTTAATAATAAGATTAATAAGACTGCAAAGTGCATCACCAATAGGAGGATATTCAACAGCATAATATTCTGGAAATCGTTTAATTAAAATTTGTGCAGTATTCCAATCTCCTATTTCTAACATAGCTTCACACAAACAAAATTTTTGATTCTCTTCTGGCTTAAATTATGAATGAAAGAAAATAAATATATATAAACAATATAAAAATATAAATAAATAACATACTGAGGGTTGTATAATATCTTCGTTAGATTCTGATTCGGGTGGTTTTGATAGAAGTATACTTGAAGCTTTTCTCATGTAATCTTGGCCAGTTCTCATATCTTTTTCCCAATTTAATTTAATAGCTTTATCATCTGGTATTAACTAAAACAATAATAATTGTAAATAACAAAAATAATAATTATTATGGCTTTACTTTTACCCAAGGATAAATGTTATCCAATTCAATTAAATTATGTTGAATTAACAGAGCAATTAATCTATAAGATGAATGTGTTAAATCATTCACTTGACGTAATTTAAATGCCAATACTTCTGTCAGTCTTTGTGATTCAGGCATGTAATCACGTAGTAATGGAATAAAAAAATTTTCTGCTTTATTATCTGTATGATGTTCAAATGAATCTAAAATTATGTCCAACACTCGATTTGGATCCAAATTAAAACATCCAATTAATGACTTAATAATTTCTAGCATGATTTTTGGATCCATATTATCAGAATTTAGTTCTGTTACTAATTTAGAATAACCTTCAGATTCTTCACGAAACAAATTATATTTTCGCTGTTTATAACTAAAATTATAAATTTAATAAAAATTATTTATATTTATATTAAAAAACTAAATTAAAAACAAATTAACTTACAAAAGTTTAGTCTTTATTTTAATAAATTTTGTAGAAAATATATTATTTAATAACTTTATATCTTTTAAGGAATCAATTTCTAATCGTTCTTTTAGTAACTTGTCTGTTAATAACTGTAATACAATAAAATTTATGCAATTATAAATTTAAATTTGCAAAAAAAAAAAAAATTTTGAGTAACCTTTTGTGATTCTTTAACAAAATTACTAAAATTTTCTCGTTCTGATCCTACATTATCTGAAAGTGCTGATTCAGTATCCAAATAATTGAAAACATCCATTACAACAGAAGCTATTTCTACTTTTGAACACTAAAATATAAATAAATAACCATTAAAATTAAAAAAAAATTATCAAATAAAAGATTAATAAAATATTTATAATAATTTAAGATTATTATAAATGAATGTGTCAAAGTATAATTATAAATTCAAATAGATATGTACTTAGTGATACGCATACATTTATTAATACAAATAATAAATTATGTAGGCATAATGCTACAAATCTACTCTATTATATAAAGTAAATATAGATAGTATAATTAAGAATTCTCAATGGCACAAAATATAATCAAATAAATCAAATAAATTGAATGAAAATAAGTTATTTTTATATAGAATATTATCAATAGTGTACAAATTTAGTTTATTTTAAAAACAAAAATATATTTTTCAAAAAACTAGTTTAATTTATCTGCATACTATATAGTATGTCTGAAATTGTAAATACTTAAAATGTGATAATTAAAATTTCAATTAATTAAAAATTCGCTTTATCCAACCTAATAATGATTAACAAATAAAATATATAATTAAATAGTATACCTTAGTATAAATAACATATTTATAGACGATCAGTGAGGTAGTATTTAATTATAAATACATAAGTAATTGGAATTATTAAAAAAAACCCAAACAAATATAACTTGACTAATTTATTCTGAACTTTAATTATGTACTACATTTACATTAATTTAATATAAATATTATACTTACTAAATCACTCAAAATAGATAAACCCATATTCATTTTTATTTTGCCTTTCATACATGCTGTTAATAATGATAATATAGATTTTGCCAAATCTAAAACATATTTAAGTACCATTTTTAAGTATATTAATATTAAATTGTATTTTAAAAGGATACTTAGTAAATTTTATGAAAAAATCTCCCAAGCATACCAGTGCAACATTTTCAAATTATAAGGCTTAAATTAAATAACTTACTAGTAGGACTACCAGTACTTGTAATTGTCAATGAATAATCTGATTTAGAACTATTAACAAACTCCTGACATTTTTCCAAACTAAAAAAAAATAATAATTAAAGGAATAAAAATGTCATAATAAAATACAATGTATATATTTATTAATAAACTTTAATTATTGTACAAGTATGTTTAAAAAATTCAAGATGATGTATATATACTTCTTTAAATGACAAAATAAATACATACAATTCGGTTTTTTCTGTTGTCCCCCAATTATCATATTTGTCCATTATAGAATAATCAAAAGTTACTTTAAGAAGAAAAAAAAACGTTATACTTAATTCGAAAGCATTTTAATATTCACTGTTTAATATTATTTTTAGAGTAAAAGTAAATAAACAAAAAATTAAAATAATGTATTAACTATTAATAATAAATTTTAAATTAAACAAAGTGTATGAAAAATAATATACTGCAATATACTTCAATTTCAATATTTTATCATTTAAAGCTTATAAAAACTTATAGATAAAGTGGTTTATTAAAAACAATAAAACAAAAAAATATTTGGAGTGAAAAATGAGGAAAACAAACGTGACGCTTATTATCATGGCAGAAAAAATACAAACCTACAGAACATAATACACGCGGTTTGATAATTAATCCAAGGAAGTTGTATTTTAAATTTTTATTGATAATCATCACGAACTAAGGTATATCTTAGTTCGTGATAATCATAGACTAATCATAGATAATCATAGACCACGATGTAGAGAAGATAAGGTGGTTCCTCTCCGACCAAATTAGTGGGTCTAAAAATTACGGCATTTTGGTAGTACAATTTTATCACCCAGGCAGCGCCACCATTCGACCGGAGGCCGACTTTTATATGAAATTAATAGGGATTTTTTTACATATTTTTATTTTTTATTATTTTATAATTCATAATAATTAAAAAATATTATGTTTCTATCATATTTTTTGCTATATTATATGTTATTTAATTTGTGTTCAAAAATATAGATTATATTTTATTTTAAAAACCACAATATACGTTTATGTATCACTTTATATTTATAATATGTATTATTTTAATTCCTATTTCTTAAAAGACGTTTTGGTTAAACGATGATTATCCTTTGTATAACCATTTATACAATAATATACGCATTATAATATTTATAGTGCGTAATATAATATAATAATTATAATATTAGGTACATTATGTACAGTACAAGAAAAAAATTGTGCTCAAATAGTACCTACTTCTCTTATCCTAATGTACAAAATGCATTTTCAGTTTATTGATTTAAACTAATTGATTTAATGTAGAAAATTTAGTTTAATTCAAGGAAATTTTTTCATTTAGTACCTACTAAAGCTAATACCTTTATGGCTTTATTCATTATATTTATCTCAGAATTCATTAACCCTTTCACCATGTATAAAGTATAATAATAAATAATCAATATTGGATTAATATTTTACATTTGCAGCACGCAAAAGGGCTAAAGGGCTAAAATAATGAAGTCAATAATTATCTTGGACAAAGAGTAGTTCAGATTTCAGAATAAATTTATATACTTAATTATGATAGCCATGTACAAGTGCTAATATTTACTTAAATACCGTTAAAAAACACATTTTACATAATTTAAAAATTAATACAATAATTACTTATTACTTAATAAAACTATACTAATAATAAAAATTACAAATAAAGAATAATTAATTTAAAAAATAATTAAAAACGTTCATCGTGACATATCTTCAGTATAGAAATATAGGCCTCCGGGCGAATGGTGGCGCCTCCTGGATTAATAATTTGAACTACCAAAATGCCTAAAAAAATAGACCCGCAATTTTTACTGATAAGAGGTCGAGTGGAATCACCTTATCTTCTCTACATCGTGTCATAGACTTATTCATGAAAGGATGGAGAGCAAAATTCATTAACCAATCAGAGCGCTCTGATAATGCACATCGCACATGCACCTTGTTAGGTAGGCAAATACTATGCTAATTGCTAATTGCTTAATGTTTATGCATTATGCATGTTTTTAAGTTTTCAATTTTTCATAATAGTTTATGCCTTTATGGTTTTAATTTTTAAAGAAAAAAGCCCGAAAGAGATAGCTCTCTTGTCTCTTCGTCTACCGTCTTTGCGGCACTTTTCGTGTGATGATGGGGCTACGCCCCAAGAGACTACAACAGGCGCGGATTCAGGAGAAAGCTATGGGTGCTCAAGCACCCCCGGCGTTTGACCACTAATACAATTTATTTATTTATTAAAATAACTTTTTAATTTTTTTTTCTTTTATAATTATTATGATAATTTAAATTAAAAGTAATATTTATTAAAAATGTTAATGTTGAAAAACATAAATAATTTTTTATAAAATGTGAATATCTCTACTAATAATTTTTTTTATCTTTTCACCTCTGTTAAAATTTTCTGGATCCGCGCCTGGACTTCGAAATATCTACCTAATATAGTAATACATACGACATACCTCATACTCCCGATACTTTTGTGTAACCTAAACCCTCACTTCGCGAAACCTTTAGAAATTAAGAGAGTTGTAGCTAACTACAAATTAGATAGATTAGATAAAATAAATTGGTACAATTTAGATTATTTTACATAAAAAAAAATTAAAAAAACATTTGCAAGAACTGCAAAAATCTAATTCGGTCTCTCCGGATGTTGAACTTGAGATTTTGAGTACTAACTACTAACCCATCTGGCTACAATAGTAGCATTAATTATAAATATTGATATTGAAATCACAGATTTCTATATTATATTATAGTATAATATTGAAATCTGTATATAAAATAGACTATTCTAAATAATCAATGTTAGTACTTTAGATTAAGATAATGAATTAGCTATTTATTCTATTTTTGTGTATGCGTATTATTGTTTATTCCTAGATTTAGACGCTTCTTATTTTCTTGCTTTGGCTTGCCTAGTTTGGATGAATTATTATATTTTATATACATTGTTATAGTTCGGAGTCCTTTCTCTAATGTTCATGCATGCAAGGTTTATAGTTTATAGACTATACGTATTTTGTATTTACTATTTTACTATAATTTTAGTATATTACCTCACGGCTCGTGTGGTACGGAACTACGGAAAACAGGATACGCCATAGAGTAATACTCTATTACTCTATGGAATACGCCAATACGGGCCATGATAAAATAATAAATATTAAATATTAAATATTTATTTATCTATATTAATAAAACGCATATTTATATAAGATAATTATATTATATATTACTATATATATGATATTATTGTGAAATTATCATAATCTGTGATAGTGTTTCATATAATCTGTGTGTATATGTATACCCCTCTGATCACGGACTAAGATACACAGGACGGGACACGACAAGATGGGAGGGTGTGGAGTGGGTGTCCACGAAATGATATAGAGTGGGCGGAGGTCGGTGTAGTCAATTATCAACAGTAGCTCTACTAGCGGCTATTTCTTCCCGCTCAAAATTAAAATTAATATCAGCTACTGAGGAAGGTCTTAATAAATGTATTAACACATTAGATGTATTCAATAACACTATTGAATTTGTTATTGAAAATTATTCAGAAAGACTAACATTTCCTTGCTTTGAACACAAGTCTCAAATGTTAACAATAATATTTCAAAATTATATAATAATGAGAATGAGACAATATACTGTAACAAACAACAGAGAGGTAAAAGAAAAAAGTTCAAAGAAAAAAAAAGATGAGCTGATACTCCTGCCGCACAGGATATAGGTGTGCGAATCATAGCGTTTAATTTTACTTAGAATTTGAATACAATGATAAACCATTGCATTTGAAAAAACGATTCTGAGCGAAGTTCAGTCAGATTATAATTTTCGTTTGAACTAAAAATATCAACTTAAAACAGCTATAAAAAAAAATTGAGATTAGGGATTTTTCTAATATTTTAGTATGGTGTTAAGTAATATGGAAGTATACTTCAGTAAAATTTTGAGACCCTAATACCAAAAATTGCTAATTTTATCAAACATTATATACGTAAAAACGAGAAATTTACGAAATATTCGAAGTCCTATATTTAGTAAAAAAATTTAAAAAAACGGTTCCAAAATTTTACCACATATATATAATAGCTATGTGAACACCCAAAAAAATTTTCAAGTCTCTAACTTAAAAATTGCCCGAGTTATCGTGAAATATGGAAATTGAATTCGTCGAAATTTCATTTTTCGCGAAAAATGCCGTTTTTTCGTCATTTTTTCGCCGTTTTTTAGGAAAAGTATAAATATAATTTATACACAAATTTTGTAGATAGTCTTTGTTTTATTATAAATATAAAACAACTTTAAAAATTTCGGGGGGAGTTTGAACCCCTAAAACCCCCCCCTGGATACGGGCTTGGTCCTGTAAATCTAAGTTCGTGCCTCTGATATTCTTATCAAATTTATAAAGGTCATGAAAGTTATTGATAATTGTTTTATATTGTTATTTTGTTAATATTAATATTTTAATTTTTTAATTTTTAGACTATTAGTTATGAAATTCTATTGTTGTACTTTGTTAATCTCGATGTGCAGTGTACAATAATAATTTTTATTCACGAATTGTATTTCATTTTACACTTTTACAGTAAAGTATTAACACCTAAAACATACACAAAGTCAGTCTTATTTTTTATAAATGTGTTCAAAATTAGAGGTATGTTATTTTAAACTTTATCTTCAATTATATTTCTAATATTAATATCTATTGAATTGTGGATTTATTTAGAACAATGAACAATGTCAATTCAGTTGGTCCTCCAGATCCAGTGTCAAATTTAAGACCAATTAAATATTACATACCAAAATATGAATCTTTAGTTGAACGCCAATTGCGACTAAAACAAATTGAAGTTGCAAAATGGAATCATGAATTTTGGACCAATCATAACTTGAAATTTACTAAAGAAAGAGAAGCTTACAAAAAATGTTTAGCTGAAAAGGGTATTCCAACAGCTACTGCTGATCAAATGTCTGAATTTTACAAAGATTTTTTAGACAGACATTGGAAAACGCATGTAATTTATAATTTTGAATGGTATAAAAGAAATATATCAATTGTACGATTAATGATGAATGCAAATGTATATAAAGCTATTCAGTGGACTAAAAAGTTGAAATTTTAATATATATTAAAATGCGTTTCTTTAAATCATTTGTAAGTTAAATTTATTTAATAAAAATATTTGATAAATAAATAATTATGTTTTATGCATTAATATTATAGGGTATATATCGTTATTCTACTTGCATAAATTATGGTCTTTTTTTATTATTAATATATAATATATATCTTACATTAAAATTGCTAAAAGCTAGTTCCTTTAATACAACGGTTTCCACTATTGAAAAATTAAATACTTCAAATTTCCATCTTAAATTAACAACTGGCAGATGGGATAGCAGGCGTATGGTTAAAACATTTGACAATGTAATAATAGCGGAAAAAAATTTAAATGGAATGGTATGTTTAGCTACACAATGTTCAGTAGATAGATTAACATCTATTATAGAACTTGCAAAAAATTGGAATGGACCAATATCAACCGCAATTTATGTGGCTGGTGAAGAATTATATTATTTACAGGGTAAGTTCAAATCTATGTTTAATTATATTGAACCAAATTTTAATTTGCCAATGCAGGTTTTATATACAAAATATATACAAAAACTGAAAAACATCCTTGCATGATTGAGTTATAGTTTTTTTTTTTTTTTTTTTTTAATGAAATTAAAATAATACCATAAAAATATCAAAATTTTAAATAAAATAGGTATGATATGTTTATTACCACTATTGTAATTAAAATTTTAAAAATTAGACTTCAATCTTCTCTGCAACTCTGTAAGTGGTCTTTTTCTTTTAAATAAAAAAACAAAAATCTAAATCTAACTATTTTATAAGGCGTGAGAGATTTTCACGTAAAGTATGTTTTTTTTTTATATATAAAACACGCATTGGCACCAGGTCCTTTAATATAAATATTATTTAACAAATATTAAATTATAGATTATGTAAGATTCCTTCGTCGATGTTATCAATCAGTTCGTGAAACAGTTACTTTTCATCTTGCCTTACCTGCAAATCAATTTCCACAATCTTCACAATCGGGTTATACGACAGACCAATTACCTTGTTACCATGATCCAAATGTTGTATTATCAAATTTATTAAAGCAATTACCAGAAACTTTAAAACGATGGAGGATCCGTATGCCTTATCCTCAAAATCATTTAAGAAATCTGGCTCGTTTCAATTGCCAAACTTATTATTCATTAGTTATTGACATTGATATTATACCTAGTATTAATTCAGCTACTTTATTAAATAAATTCTTGTCTGAAAGGCCAAAATGTTTAAAATGTGTTTATGTTTTGCCTACTTACGAAGTTCATAAGTCAGCTATTCCACCAAAAAATATTACAGAATTAATAAAATTAAAATCTACTGGACTTGCAAGATATTTCCACATGGAAATATTTAAATTAAATCAAATGCCAACAAATTTTTTAATGTATGTAAAAAATACACAGTTGTAAAATATGAATTTACATTATCTAATATTAGTGATTTAACACCCATAGAAACTTAAAATATATAATTAATATATGAAATATTGTTACTTTATTTTATTTTTACATATTAATATTAGAAATTACTATTTATTAATTAGTAGGTAGTTAAATGTTATTTTTGAATGACTAAATTTTATATTTGGTATGTAATAATCCCGTTTTATTTATGTTCTAATAAATTTAGTTTTTTATCTATATTTGGTATTTGATAAATTAAATTATAATATATTAATTAAATATTTATTTATTTATTCATTTTTAGGTTTGAAAAAAACTCTAAAAAATATAATGGTTTACATATAAGTCATAAAATACCAAAATACCAATTATATTATGAGCCATTTTATGTATCATTAAACAATGTTCCAAGTTATGATGAAAGATTTATTGGTTATGGTTATACAAGAAACTCGCAGGTCTATAAATTAAATATTTTCTTATAAATAGTTATTATTATTTAATTCTTATATTTATTCTCAGGTTTATGAGATGTTTGCGGCTAAATATCAATTTGAAGTACTAGCCAATATATTTACATTTCAACATAGCTTTGCTTCTCAAAAAAAAAAATCAAATTATCGAGAAATTCAATATGCAGAAAATTTAGCATTATTCATAAAATTTAAAAAAGAAATAGCTGCACGATATTTTTAGTGATTATTTATAAAAATCTTTAAATATTTTATTCGGTAATTTTTAAAGATGTATTTTTTTATACTAGTGTATATTTATTTTAATGGTTTTTATCAAAAATAAATATGTAATTGAAAAATTTTGGTTTTTTCTCACTTGTAGAATTTATTATTTTTAATAAAGAAACCCAATTTCTACAAAAAATTTGTTCTTTTAACAAATACGAATTTCAAAGACCAAGTCTTCATCATCAGTGTTAAACTGATGATGACTTTGAACTTTGACTCGGTAGTTGTTTAGCACTGATGATGAAGACTTGGTCTTCGAAATGCGTATTCTTTAAAATAACAACACATTTTTTGTAGAAATTGGGTTTCTTTATTAAAAAAAAAAAAAATTAATTGAAATTTTGAAATTATATTTAAAAATCATTATAATGTATAAATTCTTCATTTTAAATAATATAATAAATGTGTATGTCATATTTAATTTGAATAACCACATTATAAATTTAAAAATAAAATAAAACAATAACTATATAATATGAGCTTTTTATTATGCATAATTTGAAAAAGATAATACTTATTCAATTAGTATTTCTTTTTTGATCTAGTATTGCACAGCACTTTTTTTTATATATAAGTAACAAAAATAATGAAAATAAATACTTAAATAGATTTTTTTTAAAAAAAGACTGCAATTATTAGACGTGCATTATTGTGTATAAAACAATATACTTAAAATAAGAACTAAAAAACTGTAAACAGTATTTTTATTTTTTGAAAAAAATCGTATAAAACTCAGGTAACGTCTAAGTATTTATGTACAACATTCACGCAACTGGTTTGTAACTAAGGTTTATAAATAATAATTAAAAAATCTAGGAAAACAATAATTGTTCACTTATAGTTACACTATTAAATGCAAACTGATAAACTTATTTAATATAAATATAAATATTTTTTCTTATGTATATCTTACCAAATCTAAATTCACTCTAAAAACAAAATTTTAATTACAAAATATTTACAAAAAAATTTATATTGTTGGGACCAAGAAAAAAATGTTAAACTAGGTTTCAAAACAATTTTTGTATAACAGTTTAAGTAGAAGAAAACAATCAGTCCAATTTTACTCGTCACTTTAAGTACTGTTTACATTTGTTTTACTGGAAGACATTTAAGTCAGTTGAGGGGAAATTTTTTTTTTAAATGTATGTACACAAATAAAAATATTTATTTAATTGTCTGTTTGCGGTCAGCTGGAATGACACAAATCAAATAGAAGCTGTGAAATTGTTCTTGAAGATTCAACATTACTTAGTGCTATATTTGACAGGTGGGCTTCATAACGTTTTAAATGCCTAAAAGTAATAGTACTATATTATAAATTATATTAATTTTAATATATGTGATTATTTAGTTGAATATTTACTAACCATCTTCCAGTTGAGGAATAAATGACTAGATTCCGTAAAATTAGTGCTGATGTAAGACGTATGCTCTTAGTTACTGGACCTTCATTATCATCCTGTACAACATATATATTTATATATTAAGTATAAGTATATAAAGATTTGTTAAATTTATAACTACATTTCAACTTTGGTATGAATAAAAACACGATATGTTTATAACAATACATTTTAATTTACATATTAGAAGTTAAAATGTATTATCCCATAACATGTTAAATGTATGCAATTAATTTAATCAATATAATAGAATTAAAGATACCAATTGGCAATTATTAAATTATACATTCATTTATACACGTTTATAGTACATATTTTTAATATTCATTTTATATTTCTAAAATAACTATATTTATCATGCCAAAAAATACTTAATAAATTGCATATTGTACAATAATATTAAAACAATTATTGTTTAAATGTATAAAATAATGTTAATCTTTAAAATAACTTTTTACATTAAATTTAAAATAATTAAAAATAACAAAATATTTGTAAATAAACAACACAATTTAAAAATAGTATTTATTATAGTTTTCATGCACTAATTGATAAAAAATAAGAATGATGATGAATAGCTATTATGAATTTACTTATTTTCAAAATATATCAAAATAAAATGTGCTATTTTACATTTTGAGCAAAGCAATATGTATATTATTTATACAATGACATTTTGTAATATTTTTCTCCACTTAAAAATGAAACATAATTTACCATAAATCAAATTAAAATATAAAAAATATCTACGTATTATATACAAATGTGCTTAAATTAATATTGTGAAAAAGCTATACATTTTAATAAAATTATTACATTTATATTAATATATTTTTCAAAATTATAATTACTTGTTACTTTTTTTTAAATTTTTTTATGAAACATTAATTAATTTTACTGAAATAATAATAAAATTATTTTTTAAAGAAATAATTAAACAATTAAAAATTATGTTATTAAGGTGGTTGGAGATGAGAATTTAATAAGGAGTATTGTATAGGCAAATGTATAAATATGTACAAGTACTTGGGTCAATGTATGAAAAAAAAAGATCATTAGTATCTGTTTAGGATGGATTGTTTATGTAGTAGTAAGATTGGACATTTTTGCATACACAGGTATATGTCAATCAATTTGATTTTACTGAATTGACTAACACATAAAATATGACTAAAAGACTAATAACCGATAACATTGTTGTATTTTTGTTAGACGATTTAAGTTTTGAAAACAAATTTGAATTTGTTATTGAAAAAAAAATTCTCATGTTTATTACTTAATTACGAAGACAATTGAATATCAAAAGATTTAAAGACATGGGAGAGACTTGATAATAAATTCAAATCTATTTTCAAAATTAAAATCCGTTAATATTATGCCTTGCAAATTTTGTTTAGCTTTTGAACTGTATTTATATATTTGTTTTTAACTAGATCCAGCCACTTAAGTTAATACTGTTATTAAAAATTTTAATTAAAAATTATTTTAATAATTTGAATAATTATTATTTATAAATTATAATAAAGTTATCATTTAAAACATTCTTTGACTCAATTAATATAATTTAATTTAAATGTAATTTAAAAAAAAAAAAAATTCTTAGTAAATACTCAATTATGTAATTCAAATGAAAAATAATAAAACTAAAATTATTGGATAAACCTATATTTTGTTCAGGGAAAGAACACGCCGGATCTGTGCATGTAGAATCTCGATCAAGCAGTCGCCAAATCAAATATTTCCCTATCCATGCAACTCATACATTTCGATGATAGCCAATCAATTTGACAGTAAAGATTAGTTAATTACAACCTATTCATTATTATTTTATAAGATTGTTCTCAGTGGGAGCATTATGATTGGTTGTGCACTGGGATGCGTTAAACGGACCAATTTTGGTTGGTGCAGACCGCATTCTCTCACTGAACAGAATATAGATAATATAGCATATATCAAAATATTATAATACATAAATCTTTAAAATATTTATGTATATAATTTGAATTTAGCTCAAATATTTGGTGTCGATAAGATATGATTTAATGGATAAGTGCAATAAAAAATTAAAACTTATTTTTATTTCAATAGTTGGACACTACAATATTACACAGATGTACATATTTTTTTTTTATAATGGACAACTTTTTTTCTTATTTTATTATATTTAATAAATATCAGTAAATTATACATAACAGATGATCAAAAATTCATATTACAAAAATGATAAAAATGAATTCACACATTTTAAATAATATGAAATTCTAATAAATAAAATGTAAACTACAAATCAAGTGTTGCACATCATAATTATTATTTTATACATTAAAAAACAAAACGCAATTACTAAGTCAAAAATAGTAAGTATATCAAATTTAATCTTAAATTAAGTTGCAAATGTTTATACAATTTAAATAAAGATAAAATTTAACTACTAATATGAAAGTAAATATAAATTATTATATATTTATCTATAATAGTTAATAATTAACTTCACAAGCATAAATTAGCAATTTATAAATAAAAACCACTCTTGAAACATGCAAATCTATAAAAACAAGTAGTAACTAATTTACTAATTATCAATATCATATAACCAAGATCTGTAAACACACACTCAAAATAACTTATTTACCTGATCGACATTGCCAGTCGATTGATGATTGCCAGCTGCACTCACTAGTCTTTGCTATGTTTCAAGAATACACAAAATATGTTAAAATTTTTATATCCTTAAATATTAAATAGTCAAAGTATTCTAAAGTAAGTATTCAAAAAAAATTCTATATCTTATTAAATTTATAATAATTATACTCTACAACTGATATTAAAATTCATAAGATTCATTTTTTTTTTTTTTTTTTAATATAATAATAATTACATTTATGAAGTTTAATAATCTTACCTGTAATTCTTTGGGATTGACAAATTCTAATGCATGTCTTTTAATAGCATTAAAAGCAGCATTAGGAGCATAACCAGGATGAGGTGTAGGTGGAGCCGGAGGTGGTATTTCACTGCGACCACTTTGAGAAAGTTGTTTTCTTCGAACTGCCATCATTCTCAATACCTTTCATAATTTTTAATTAATAAAATAATAAAATACATTTTACATTATAATTTTTAATTACTAATTCTTACATCAGGATTACAGTGTCTATCAAACAAATGTGTCATTAGTGAAAATCGTTTCCGTTTCATAGCATCACATCGTTCCCATAAACATTGCATTTCTTGCATACCATTAGAAGGACAGTGAGACTCACATGCATGCATGTAGACTTCATTAGCAGATTTGAAATTACGCATACAACCTCTCCACTCACATAAAAACTGACCTTGATTAGTAGTAATCTGTACTTCTCCAGTAACTTTTACTGGAGTTGTAGTGCGTATCCGAGTTTGAACAGACGGTGTAGGCATAGGTGCAGATACAATGTGTGGTACAGTTTTAATAACTTTAACTTGCTGCTTATTAATATTAGAAGTGACAGATGTAATTGGTTTAGTTACAATGTTTGTGGTTTGTTTAATGGTAGGAGGTGTTGGAATTCGTTGTACTATTACTTTAGATTGGGTAGCTGGTGATGAGGATTGAACAAAATTTGCCTGACTTAAAGTCATTGTGGGTGATTGGTTGTTATTCCCAGAAGGCTGTTGAAGAATAATAATAGTTTTAGCTCCAGAACCTTGTGGTGTAGTTTGAGCTACGAGTACAGTTTGAGCTTGACCTTGCATTAAAGCAGACTGAGGTTGTGTCAAAACATATTGTGGTCCGCCAGTATTACCTTGGTGAACCATTGTTACAATTCCTCTTTGATTATTTGATGTCCATTGGGTGTTTGAAGATGAAACAATTATTTGACTGGGTGTTTGGAAAATTTGTGGTGTTGTAGTTTGAGTATTTACTTGAATTTGTTGTTGAGGAGCAGTTTTTGGTGGTTCATCTTCTAAACCATCAATATCCTCCAATACATCAGCCGCTAAAGCAGCATAAAGATTGGCAGCAGTTGAAGAAGCTTTCATGTTACTTTCATCAACCTCTAAATTTTCTTCATCATTACTACTACTGTTTCCATTAAGATGTGGTTTTTTAGGTGCATGATCACAAGGAATGTTCTCTTCAGATATTCGTTTTCCTCCAACAATTACTTTAACCAATTGTTGTCCAGGCTTATCTTCTTCAGATTCCTGTTTGATTCTAATACAGGAACCTGTTAATTTTTCTTTAGAATCTAAACAGGCCCCATTCAATTCTAATCCATTGTCTCCAACTTGTATTGAACCAAATAAAAATGGTGCATCTTTCTTTTCAATTTCTTTATCTAATAATCCTGATAACATTACACTCTTTGAAGTTACATCATTTATTTCTGATACTTCTGGATTACCATTTAAGAGAGATTCTTTTTTAGGTTCTATTAATGTAGTTACTTCATTTTTATCTATCAGAAAAAATATAGTATAATATGAATAAAATATTAAGATATTATACTTTGATTAACATACCTTTATCATTTGTCTTATTCAAACTATTGAGTAAAATTTTATTATTAGAAGTAATTGTTGTTATTACAGATTGTTGTTGTTGTTCAGATTTTGATAATGTGTTATCGTTTTTGCACACATCCTGCAATAAAAATAAGTTATTATACTTTTTTATATAAAATTGTAAATTTTGAAGATTAACTTACATCAGGAGATGTATTTCTAATACCATTTATCCTTGCAGTTTGCTTAGACATTAGTATAGATGATGCAGAAACTAATGTAGAAGTCGAATTATATTGCTGTTGCAATATTTTCTGTTGTTGTTGACGCTGAGTTACCTATTAATGAAATTTTAAAATATCAATTTGAATTTTTAAAAAAATATGGATTATTATATATATATATATGGAATAATAAAGAAATCAAATTTTTTAAATAAGTACTTTGAAACATAATAAAATTTAATAATTTATTATAAATCATAATCTGGAAAAATTATAGGAATTTGAAGTAGGTATTAAAAATATTAAATATTCTGAAATAATAAAATGTATAAAACAGTAAAATGAAGAATTATACTCAATACCTGTTCATTATATTTAAAATTTCAAAAATATAAAATTAATATCTATCATAATATTAATTTTAAATATATGAAATATGGTTAGTAAACAAATTAATTCAATGAAACACAAACACTACTTTTTTAGTTAATAAAATTATTTTACTAAGAAGTAAATTTGTTATTGTTAAACTAGTTGTAATATATAATAAAAAGCTAAAATTGTGATTCTTTGTTAATATCGAAAATACTTAAAATTTGCATTATTTGTAATAACTTTAAAAACAAATTTAGATATAAAATGAGGCATTAATCACGCACGTATCATTAATTCAACCATGCCTACAAACCTTACTTTCACCTTCAGTTCTCAGAATAAAATTATTTGAATAAACATCTATGTTCAACATTTAAGTAAGGACCACTAAACCCAAGTGTAATTGTTAAAATGTTTTTCCATAATCTTTTATTATAATTTTGAATTTAAAATAAATTGTTTTATATTTATTTTTTTATTGGCTCAAAATTATAATACTTACCTCAGTGATTACTGTTGAATTGCAATTTTGAGTAGAAGCATACAACGTGCAAGACTCATTATTACTAAGTTTAATGGTCGCAGAAGGCACATTCAATTTTGGATCGCATACCTTGCTAGCTAATAATGTTTTAATTAAAGATGTATTGCAATTAGATAATAATGTTCCTTCGGGTTGAGACACAGTAGCAGATGCTACAGTAGTTATAACAGATGTTTCAGTTCCGACACTAGTAGATGAAGCATGACTTTGGATAGTCTAAAATTAAAAAATTACTAAATAATGTAAATGAACTATATAAATAATATTTTCTAATTATATAAAATACTTGAAACAAAATTATTGTGAATACATGTTAAGTTAATTATTAACAAAAACATAATTACAAAAATCTACTTAATATAAAATTCAATAAGTTCCACATTGACAAATAATTTATAATAAACTTGTATTCCATGAGTTTTTCCTAAATATTGTTTTCATATTAAAAATATTTTGTACTTTGAAATTTCTATCTTATATATCCCAAGAATACATTATAAATTTATAAGTTACATTGTACAAATTATTATTCATAATTTTTGCTAATTTTTTATTCTTCCAAAGAGAACTATGGGAAATTTAAAATTTGATCTATATAAAGTACTAATGGATAAAATCTACCAAAAATTCACATACCTAAGGTAAATACAATACATTCTTCACTA
The DNA here is from genome assembly GCA_021307375.1 of Tetraneura akinire. Lineage (NCBI taxonomy): Eukaryota > Metazoa > Arthropoda > Insecta > Hemiptera > Aphididae > Tetraneura > Tetraneura akinire. The sequence goes on along the minus strand of JAIUCT010000007.1, from coordinate 19,686,603 downwards.
TGTATAGATGACTTTAAATCACTAATAAAATGTATGGGATTATTTATACTACATATATATTGATGACATATTTGAATAATTTTAAAATAAATTTATAATTAAAAATTAAATTAAATTAAATTACCTTTCCTAGAATTTCACGTTTTACTAGAGGAGAATTCTGCTGTGTACTACTAGTTGGTGCACTCAATTGTGCTTTAAGGATAGGTGAGGTAGGAATGGATGAAGCTGTTACAGATGTAGTTTGTGTTGCAGCCATTGGCGTGCTGATTGGGATTGGCAATGTTTTTGATCGAATCTGAATTCCTTCATAAGCAATAATTTGAGTAGGTGGTTCCATAGGTATTCCACCATGGCTTTGTGCAAGTGTAACAGTTTTTGGTCCAACACCAGGTCCAAATACAGCTCTAAAATAAAATTTAATGTAGTAAAATAAAATTTATTTTATTAATTTAATTATTTTTTTTTTTACTTGACACAACGTGGGAAATGATGGGGAGCAATAACTCCTCTTCTTCCTGCTCTGGAACATGCAGTCATGTATAATTTGTATAATTCAGCTTGAGCAATTCCTCTTCCAGGGGTGGGACAATCTTCAAGTGTAGCACGTATCCAATTTAAAGCAAACTGTTCATTCTCTTGTTGAGTCAAATTGGCAGTTTGAGTAATACTTGGTAAAGTTTGGTTTGTGGGCACTGAAGTTGAATTAGTTGTAACAGTCATAGTAACTAAAATAATTATTGAAAAATGTTTATAAATTTAAAATATTTTATATAATTTTAATATGTACCTGGGGCCATTATTTTAGGGGTAGCAATAGATTGCCCTGAAGGTGGTCCAGTTGGTGCTACAGATGTAAAAGTATTTAAAGTTGTAGACATGACTGGTATAGCACTTGGTGCATTAGGTAATATAACTGGATTAGCAATTGCTGGTGTAGGTAAAGGAAGTACATTCTGTGATGTAAACGTAGAAATAAGATGTTGAGATGCATTAGAAGGTGGAGGAATACTAGGAGCTGCCATTAAATGTGTCTTAGGTGCAACTGATTCAGTTGTATATGCTGTTGTTGAAGGAGTTGTAACAGTCTCAATAACTCTCATCAATATACATGCTTTTGGACCATAGGTCTGTGCCTATAAATGTAAATCAAATAATATAACATAAATATAGGTTTGAGAATAGTAAAAAAAAAAAAAAAACAATTTACCTCAACAGTAATTAAAGACACTAAGGTATCAATTACACCATGTACATGAACGATTGCATTGCATGCACGTTCACCAAGTGAACTTAATGAGTACAGACATTCTAATGTTTGTATTAATAACATGATGTCATGTAATGACAACATGTTACAAATTTTATCATATACCTAATAAAAATAAAATTTAAAAAATATTTTTAATAACAATTAACTGAAATTTCTCTTTTTACCTTTTGGTTAATATTTTTCAATAAAAATTCTTCATTTGATTCTTTTGTACCCATTCTATTTAAAGCTTCTACAGCACTTAAAATGATGGACCGATCATTTGATTCGGTAATATTTTTACATACAATATTTAATGTAGCATGTTGTAAAGAACCAACATCTAAAGGTACTACAGGTCCAATGTTACCTAACATCTCAAACCCAATTTGATGTAAACAATTCCATCTTGTTGCACAACATAATAATACAAATCGTAAAAATGTTAAATCTTGACCCATCATTTTCATATTTTCTTCAAAAAATGTTAAATTTCTAAGGATTAATGCAACTTGATAAACCCTTTGTCCATATGGATCATCTGTACCTAGGGGTCTTCTGAGGCCAAATAATTCATCATCACAAGGATCAAAATTTAATTTGACTTTATTATTTCTATAGTCATCATCATCATCACTACATGAGCTTGACTCGTCATCTTTTTTAGGCAACGTTTTAGGTGTTCGAGCACAAAAACGATTTTCATCTGTTAAATACATAAGTTCTTGTTCATCTAACACTTCTTTCCAAAATGATTTTATTGACCATTTTCGCACTTTCCTATAATAGTCTTCCCAATATTTCCGTGAACCAGCTAAAATAAATTATTCTATTAATTTCTTATAATACTGTTTATCTTATATACCTAATAATGTTCATATATTAATCTTACGGTGGGTAAATACTCCAGCATGAGCTAAAAGATGGTGAAGAATTTGTGGACACTTAGATAATTTTATCGCATGCTTGTTTTCATTAGATAACAATATACAAACATTAATTGCCAAGTCTTGCTCATTAGGTAAAGGTGATAGTAAGGACAAAGACAATTTATCATAGTCACTTGGTTTGTAAAGGTCAGTTGACAAACCATGAAATGATCGTACTGGTTCTACAATTAAACAAATAATTAATTAAATTTACAATATGAATTTAATGTTGTATACTTACCATTAACATTATGTTGGTGATGATTGTACACTAAAGGAACAGAATGCAATGCTCTTGCAGACCATTTTTTATGCCTACTATCTTCATCATCATCACCAGCAATTGATCCAGTTTCTCCCAAAAAGTTAATTTTTTCATAACGATCTAAGTACCTCAAGTATATTTGTTTTAATGCAACTTCAGCATTAATACAAGACGAAATTAAATCAAAATTATCTAAAAGATTCTTCCAATCATTTCTTTGGTTAACCTAAAAAAAAAAATAAGTTTCAAATTAATTTAAATATCAAGGAATTATTCAATGAGTTAAGTTATATATAATTTATTAAAGGTATTGAAATTAATTTATAAGGATGTCACAATTTGATATTTTAGCGAGTATTTTAGTCTGTAAAAAAAACTAGGTAGAAATATACTGATTTCTTTGGGGGAGGGGTGGGGCTAATACTTATCACAGCATTACATCAAGATGAGTAACTTGATGTTTTAAGATAATCCAATTTAATAATTATTACTTATTAGTTATTACTATTAGAGTACAACGGTAAATACATAGAAATATGAAATTGTTAAAATAAAAAATAATTATTGATAACATAAATATTAAATAATAAATATAATATAATTTAATACAACAAATATTTGAGGGGCTAAGCCCTCTCAAGCCCCACCATTTCCCTCTATGATGGAACCTAATTAGATAAAATTTAGAGCTTACATACCTATTACCTAAATTAAAAACGGAATTATTTTCATGCAATTGAAAAATTTATCCATTATATAAAATATTTTAATATTTACTAATAAAGATCTAACAGCAGTTTAATATTCTGATTTTTTAATTAACTATAACTTCTTTGTCAAGCAATATTTAATAACAAAATAGACGTGTCAAATTTTCTGAAATATTATAAATTTGATTTAATTTTAAATTGAGTTCTAAATTTAATCTTAACACCACAATTTCTATTTTGCCTAGAATTATTTTGCGATACTACACACATTAAATAGAGTATTAATGGCTTGTCATAGCAATGAATAACATAATAAATTAAACAGAATCAAAATATAAGAATTTAAGTACTATTTTATTTTATTGAGGAATCCCGAGCTCCAGGACATTTTAAAAAATATGTATGAATCAATCGCGAATTTCTTATCGAACGTGCATTCAACAATAGGTATACGAAAACAATAAATAATGAATATAATGTATTACGTAATTAACTGCACTACACTATAATAACTATAATAAGGAATCATGTATATATGCAATATTAGAAGAGACGAAATCACTAAAAGTAGGAAAACCCGTATCGTATAGTCATAGGCGTGGGCACGGGGGCAGCAGATGCAGCAAATGCTGTCCATGATTTTTTTGGGGGCACCTTAATATTAAATTTTATCATTGATAAATTTAATTTTCATACCTAAATTACATTAGATTAGTAAAAAAATTCATTTTAATCAATGAAATATTTTTTAAATACCACATGATACAATATAAGGCACCGGGTCCAATGTGCGACCTACACATACATTTTCAGTCCAGTGTGTGACCCAATATAGCTACTCCATTTATTTCTATTTATTTTCTTGGCTAACAAATAGTATTTTAGCCTGGAACTACATATAGACATTATGTCCCATCGACTAACCTTAAAAATTTGAACATTACATCAATAACCCTTGAACAGTTTGAAGCATCCATTACACTTTACACGGCAGGATTTTAATTTTAATATAATAAATTAAATTTATTGAAAATATAATTCCAAAAGCACAATCTCTAAAGTATATCTTGGTTGAAAATGTTAAAGGTTTTGTTGAATGTTCTTTGGCTAAAGATACTTCTGCTTTAAGTCAGTCTGGTTTTACATAATATAGAGAATTTCTTCTCGGTCCTGTACACTTTGGAATATGTAATTCCAGGCTAAGATACTATTTGTTAGCTAAGACAAGCGAAGGATAAATAGAAATAAATGGAATAGCTATATTGGGTCACACATTGGACCGAAAATGTACGTGTAGGTCGCACATTGGACCAGTGCCCAATATAATTATGATACTATTAAAATTAATTATAAAATGAATGAAATTATGGGACGGATTTCTTCAAAAATTGGGCCAAATTTATTTTCTGTTGCCTCTGAATTTAAAATATGCCTATATAATATCTGTCGCCTATAGGCTATAAACTCGGTTTTAAGTATCATGATAAAAATAATTATTGGATATTGAATACTGATGTGCGCGTGACATAACATATTATCACGCGTAACGATGGGAAAAATTGTAAAATCAATTATTTTCATAAAATCATCATCTATACAGATATCCGTGGCCGTGGGACTATCGGTGATGTGCGTGTGTAGTGTGTACTATAATATTCAGAACGGCAATAGATTTTTTCCCGCCTCTGACTTCAGCGATAATATTATGATGAAAAACATCTACGCAAATAGGTACATGCTACGCTACGTATTTACAGACCTGAAACGGCCGACGACGAATGATCTCGACTCTCGAGCCACAATTTCGGGAACAGACAGACGCGACCGAAGGACCGGGATGCGGAAAAACAAAACGAATGGATAAGCGCGTATCCCCCACCCCCGCGGAACACGGCATAATGTCTCATAGTCGTGTGCGTGCGTGTGTGCGCAATTCGCAGAGATGCTTTTGAACGCGACGGCAACGACGACTACGACAACGGGAACCACGTGGTGTCTGCTGGGGGTATCCAGCAGCTGATCGAGCAACGGTGACGTCATGCCGGTGGTGGAGAGGTGAATACCGAGAGGAGCAGCCCCCTCCTACACACACTTACACAACAAACACACACAACCGCCGTCGAAGTCGTTTTATCAATGGCCCCTTGCGCGTCAAGATCAAGTACATGTCCGTGAAACCATCCTAATAATAATATTAATATGATATTAGGTATAGAGTAGACGCGAATAGTCCACGAGGTGTCCTAGGTGCGATGAACTTTAAAGATAAACAGATAAATATTTACGTTTTTACTATATGTAATCAAAATATTTATACCATTGTTGTCGTCAATAATATCGAATACGTAATATAATAATAATAATAATAATAAATAACAAAATATTATTTACGGTGATGTTATCTAGTATCTACTCAAATAGATCGTTTACGATCAACGTAATTATTTTCTTTGCAAAACAAGTCCTTATTTGACGTTAACAATAGCTTGATGCAAATTATATAGACACATTAAAATTCGAAGAATTATGTCATAATATAATTAATAATTTAATGAGAAACCATCAAAGTAGTAAAATCATACAGAAATTAACAAAGGCCTACTCCCTATAGTGTCTAATAATTATAATAATATTATGATTTTATAAAACCCGTACAAGTTCATATTACATTTTTTTGTTCATGTTATTATGTCTGAAGACACTTTTACTACCCAAAATAATGCTCCGAATTTCACGAATAGCTTATGTTTCCGGTCGGAAAGTTGGATGTAGTTGGTACTCATATAGGACATATTTCGAATTACTCAAAATTGACACTATGCAATAGAAAAAACAACATTTAAAATATAGGACTTTGAATATTTGTTAAAATTCTCATTTTTATGTATATAATGTTTGATAATATTGGCAATTTTGGGTTTTAAAGTCTGTAAATTTTACTGAAGTATACTCACATATCACTTAACACATTAGAAAAATCCCAAGTCACGATTTCTTTTTGATATCTGTTTAAAGTTGAAATTTTTAGTTTAAACGAAAATTTTAGAACCCGCACAACTATTCTTCCTATTATTTCTAAATACTTTTACAATAAAAATTAATTAAAAGCAAAATATTCGGAAAATTTTTGAAAATTTTATTGAAACATACTGGTTTATATTTTAACGTATTTTCAAAATATTAGGAAAATCTCAAGTCTTAATTTTATTTTATAGATGTTTAAAGACGAAATTTCAGTAAAATCAATATTTAAAGTATTTATATAGATTCTTATTATTTTTCAATATTTTACAATAATGTTAAATAAAATTGACAAAAATTTTTAAAATTTTATTGAAACTTACATAGGTACATTATACTTAACTCAGTTTTAATTAATTGTGAATATTACATTTACGATTTTTTTTGTTTATACGTGTTAAAAGTATAAAAAAGCAAGGGATACTGGTATGAAAGGGATACAAGTGTAAGTAAAGAGGATAGTGTTGAATTTTAATTACAATTAAAATGTAATGATAAATCATTATGTGTATTCGAAAAACGATTCTGAATGAAGTACGGTCAGATTTGGTTATGTAGGTGACTCGTTTAGGGGTTTATGATAAATTATTTATATTGAACGTAGAGACTGATAAATGTAAAGATTTTAATCGATACATATATTATCTGACGAATTTCGCTCAAAATCGTTTTCACGAATGTAATGATTTATCATTGCATTCAAATTGTAATCAAAATTCAACACTATCCTCTTTACACCTATATCCTTTCCACACCAGTATCATTTTCCTTCCTTTTTAAATTCTAAAGTATTGGTAACTTAAAATGTCAAACATTAGTTAAGAAGAAATAAGTTTCATTAATTACGAATATTGGTAACTATCATGTGCAAATTATGAAATTATACGACTGTAAAAGAGGGTATAAGTATAAGATGACAATATCAATTTATATTTTTTACATATAATTAATATTATGATTTTTAAGTTTTTTCTTTTTATTATTAATCAATAAAATATAAAAATCATTTAAAGATTATAATTTAGAAAAATTAGTATTTTTATATTCATAAAGCTAACGATCTTAAGAAATAAATATTATCAATTGGATTTTAACAATATACGAGTGTTATAACTATAAAATATAATAATTGAATTGAATTCACAAAAGTATAATACCTACAATTTATAATTTAAATATAATTCCTATGACATTAGGTATATAAATATATTATTATAATAATTATTGATTATCAATTTAAACCATTACTATTAATTCAACTAGACAAAGTTGAAAATTATTGGTAAAATTTCATTTTTAAACAATATTTTCCTATGCACATAGACCTAATTACTTTTTATTAGTCGATTACATTGATCAAATATAATCTTTGAGTTTTGAGCACCAATATATAATAGTTTTAATTTATGTAAAATTGTTTTACAATTAATTTTTATTAAACATAATATACGAACTAAATGATTTGTTTTTCATACCAATTTAAAATTATTCAACTAAACTTCAATAAATTGAAATTTAATACATTATGTATTTAAGATAATTTGTAATTTAAACTATACTCCGACACAATAAACTAATACAGCTATAATAGATACATTAATATAATACAATTGTGAATTGTTTATAAAATAACAATTTTTAAGGATTTTAAATATAACTTGATTTATATATTAAATCTATTTTTTAATAATTTAATATATTTAAACTGAAAGTTTAAACTGTTTGTAATATATTTAGTCATGTATAATTTGTAAATAATATTTGCATTTCTCTTTTTTACTATAGAAATATAGAACATAATAGTACCTTTATATATATACCTATATTTTTTTTTAAATTTAAATAACTCATGCAATAGTAACATGGAAATGTAGGTAATATTATATACAAAAAATAATTATCAATTATTATTTAAAATTTTAGGATTAATTTAATATAAAATAACATAAAATTTTTGTTGTAATTAGATAATAAATGAAGTAATTGATGAAATGGGTATACCTACGAGAAACAATTTTGAAATTTTTGCAAATTATTTAATTTTACATTTAAATAAATTTATGCTATATTATTATTCTTACAATGTAGACAAAAGGAATCGTCATTCCTAAAATACGAAATAACATATAATTAGTTGATAAAATATGTTACATTAATTTATGTAGTAGGTAAGGAACTAAATCACATTCACGACGCGGAAATAATAGATAAAATTATACAAGTATTTATAAATTTACACGGTATTATTAATTCTGTAATAATATTGAAATATTTACTGGATTTTAATATAACTTAATAAAAGGTATTTATGGAAATTATTACTCATTTATCAGAAAAACATATTTATTTTGAAAATTAATATAAAAATAAATTAAAAATTAAATTACCAAACAAATAAATTTAAATATAGTTTCAAATCAATTATAAATATTTTTTGCATATTAAGTATTTATATATTGATAATAATTTTAATTTTGTACAAGCCCAATTACTAATTTACTATAATAGTAAATAGTTGAAAAAAAAAAATTTTAATTAGGATATGAATAAATAAAGTTATTTTCATTATAATTTACATTTTACATTTTACATTTTGAGCGAAGAGAAAAATGTATTAGTTTTACGATGATGTGCGTTTTTTCTTTTTACCCATGTTTTTGTGTATGAAGACACTATTTCTACCCGAAATAATGCTCCGATTTTATGAAAAGCATATGTTACCGTTTGGAAAGTGAATGTAGTTGGTTCTTTATTTAGGTCATTTTTCACGAAAACTAAAATTTCGACGAATTCGAATTCAATATTTCACGATAACTCGGGCAATTTTGAACTCAGAGATTTGAAAATTCTATTGAGTGTTCACATAGGTACTAATGTACTATTATATATGTGATAAAATTTTGAAACCGTTACATTAATTTTTTTACAAAATATAGAACTTTTAATATTTTCTAAAATTCTCGCTTTAATCTATAGGTATGTTTGATAAAATTGGCAATTTCGAGGTTTAAGGTCTGCAAATTTTACTGAAGTATGCTCATATATATCACTTAACACGATATCAAAATATTAGAAAAATCCCTAGTCTCAATTTTTATTATAGCTGTTTAAAGTTGATATTTTTAGTTCAAACGAAAATTTAATAATACATATGTGTACCTATCGGTATTATTCTTATTATTTCTCAATATTTTTACAATGATAAATAAGAAGACAAAAATTTTTGAAAATTTTATTGATGCATATTTACTAACATATTGGTTAACGTATTTCCCAAATATTAAAAATTCTCAAGTATTAATTTTTTTTAAAGAAGTTTAAAGTTAAAATTTGAATAAAATCAATATTAAAAGTATTTATATATAGATTCTTCTTATTATATTTCAATATTTTTCAATAAGGTTAAATAAAATATAATAAGATATAATGAATTAATGATAAATCATTACATTCGAAAAATGATTCTGAGCAAAGTACTGTTATATTTGGGTATTTAGGTTATTAATTTAGGGGTTTTATGATAAATTATTTATATTGAACATAGAGACTGATAAATGTAAAAATTTTAATCAATACATACATTATCTGATGAACTTCGCTCAGAAACGTTTTTACGAATGTAATGATTTATCATTGCATTCAGATGTTAATCAAAATTCAGCACTATACTATTAACAGCTGTATCCCTTCCCTTTTTACAATTCATTTTTGAATAATTATTTTTTTTTAATTTTTATAAATGTATAACATTAATTAATAAAAGTTAAAATCGCGACAAGTCTCCCCTTATACACTTTAATTTTACAAATCCACCATAGTAGCATATACTTTAACATTTTATAGTATAATAATAAAATAATAATTTATATTTTAAATTGTAATATAATCTAATATCTAATCATATAATTAATATTTATATAAATAATTTCAATAAACTATTTTTAGTAGTACCTAGTTTTTAAGCATTGACTTATTTCTCTACTTATTTAATGTTTGCCTTTACACGTTTTATTCTTCACATTCCTATAATTCGTATTTCATACTTATACAACCAAACGAGATGTATGAAAAACATATTGTATAATAATTTTGTAAAGTCAGTATGAAGATAAATTATTGCATATAAAACTATATATTATTTTATATTAGGTATATAATATATATTTAAAATTTAATTTAGAATTTAATGCCAAAATCTTATTACCTATTTACTTATAAACATTAAATGTTATTTTAAGACATTTTAATGTATGTATTTCAAATATCAAATATAAGAAAATTACCTAGTTCAACATATTTTTCTTTAATAAATAATAAAAATACCTTCCAAAGAAGAAATATTACTATTGATTAATGAAAGATTGACTCTAATAAATTAATTTAAAATTCTATGCATTTTCTAGAAAATTATCCACTGACATAATTTTTTCATAAAATAATAAGGAATGTGAAATTATAAAAATAGCCAATATACTCGTATACGCAAATATTGAGGAATTGGAAAATTTTCTACAGATCAAAATAATAAATACATTATTTGATTCGCTCAGAATCTAAAATGTTAAGTATAAATATTTTACTATTTACATGGATAAATGACCGTCATTCATAACAAGAATCAACAACAAAATTTTTCCAACAAAATTGCGTATTATTTATTGTTAAGAAAATCAAATCAAGTTATTATTATAAAGAAAGAATAAACCATAAAATAACCTACATGAAAATAGTTGATACCTAATAATTTTGATTTCTATTTGCAAAACACTCTAATCGACACACAAATCACGCAGTGATACTGTTTATCGTCATCTACTAACAATTTACTACAGTAAACAAAAGGCCACCAGCTGCTAAAAGCCATTGGAATTTGAAATGATCTTTTTTCAAACATGCTACTTCATTCTTCAACTTCGATTTTAAATAACCACCCTCAAAAAAATATGATTATAATTTTAAAAAAGCAAAAGACGCGTTTGAACGATCGTCTAATCGCCTGTTAACACACGCGAGCGAGCACGACTAGAAACGTCGAAAAACCAGATGTTTTTGCGAAGTTAAATCGATGGAATTTGTGCCAAAAGCATTGGGAAAAAATCCGATACGTTAAAACCATTGGATAGATACCGCACGATCGATATTACTGCGTAGTAATATAATATTTATGTATTTACATATTATTCTGCAAAATATTGTACCGCCGTGAAGAAGAGCCAATAATTATTTATCTGAATTATTAATGTGTCGCGAGACCACACGATAAAGTAGTGACAAATTAAAAAATCAATAAATATACGCTTTGATAGGACCCTAAATTAAATATACAAAGCTATTGCAATTATATCCACACTCCATCAAATTGTCGTTGATAAAATAAAAAAAAAAAATGTCAATATAAGAAACGGAGTCCTTAGGCGAGACATAAAAAAACTGAGAAAAAATGTCTAGATATAACCCTTTACGCAGCCATTTTAATATCTAGTAATAACTATAAAATCGCAATGCAACAATCTTGTATATTTTAATCAGAATTTTAATGGAATCGGATGGAGAACTAGTAAAATATTATAAATTACAATATTATGCGGTGGTAATATTAATATTATACATTCTCGTCGACAACGCATCGCACATGTGTGTTTCTAATAATACCGTTATGCAGATACATTCTACAATATATTATATCGATTTATATTTATTATAGTAAATTATTTTTATTAATATATTGTATAGAAACAGAAATCAACAGTTATAAGATGGGCCATCGGGAGAAAAGGGTTAGTTAATTACGTGGACGAGTGCTAGTCGTGTATAAAATTTCGTTTCGTAATTATTAAATCGTTATAATAAAAAAAAAAAAAAATTGTCGTTATTGGCGAAAAATGGACAGGTGGGTGGCGAATATTGAAGATACCGATAAAACGTAGAACGTGGGCAGTACCAATATTAGTTTTAATACAATTCATAATTAAATTCATCATTTTACATGGAGACAAAAATACTCAAAATTTATAACAATACAAGAGCGTATAATTCCGTTATACAACACCATAATTATATAATATTAATAGTATATTTATAATATTAAACGATACGAACAGAGCGCGGATAAAAACGTATGCAGTGTACTCGCGCGATTATTATAATAATAATATATTCCGCGCGACGTTATTTACCGGTCGGGTTTGGGAGAGTACACGCTAGTATACACTACACAGGCCTGCGGTGGTGTCGTACCCGCTCTCGTACTCGATGGTCGGCCGGAAACGGTTCGACGACCGACGGTAGAGATACGGGCGGCAGCGGCGAGTAATATTTTCGTTATAGATAGGTGCGGAAAACCGCCACCGACGCTTACATTGTGGTGCGCGAGTATTGGTGAAGTAGGGGCGGGGGGGACACGAACGATCGGACCGCTGGATTTCTGTGAACGCAGTAGCGAACGAGCAAACGGTGGGGAGAAGCGGCGGCGCGCAATCGTTGACAGCCGAGCGCGCCACGGCCCCGAGCGTCTGCGCTACGTTGCCACATTGTGCGCGCTCCGGATCCGTTCAATAGCGATGATGCCGCCGAACGAGCGGTGCGCGGGCCCACCGCCACCAATGATGATTACACGGCCCCATCATCACAACACAACAAACGCAATAACATTATATTATATTATATTATTATAATACATTTTATTATATTGTAGTACGTTGTATTATGTATAATACCAGTGAGTGTTTCGTTCCGCGCATATATACGCCATTCGGATGCTACAACAATACCATGCGCGCGCGCCATACAATAGACATACCTGTACTTATATTTTTTAATATTATAGGTATACGCAATACGACGGAAAAATATTCTAGGGCATTTCAAAGTATAATATTTTCTTTAAACGTGCTATACTTAAAATATTACGTTACGTTCGTAGGCGGGTACAAGATATTATGCGCGTTCGCGTTGGCACGTTGATTACGATTTTCCGGAAGACTTCCCGCCGAAATCCGAACGGCCAGCCGAGTGGGAATGTGTCGCGCGGGCGATATTCGGGAACCGGAAGTGGGGCCCCTGGCACGCCGGCAATGTAAACAATCCGCGGCCCGTGCACTAGGTCAGGACCGCGCCGCGGTGGTCACGTGCGCCGCCGAGACTAGTGTGGATCGCGGTGGACGGGGGGGGCAGCTGCAGGCGGCACAGCACCCGTGTGGCAGTAAGTCACCGGCGACATAGTGATAGTGACGCCCAACTCCCATGCATACAATGCAGTCATGGTAGGGCGGCTTCGCGTGATAAGCGCTCCGCTTTTAGGTCTCAGAGATCGACGGCGCCGAACGATCGTGTTTATACGTACTACATAGTATCCACCTAGCATTAACGAGCGATCACTGTCTGTCGTTACTTAAGCACTGCACTATGCTGCCACCACCGACCAGACGAACTTCAAAAATAAAATAACCCACACTTTAGGACTTAAGATCCAGATTTCATTTCAATCGTCATTTACTCATCATTTTAACCGACAGTTCATCACAAACGCAACACCTAGAAGCAAACACATGTTTGCTAAGTTCAAAGTTTTAACGTTTCATAACAAACTAAATTGTTGGTCACTTTTGGCCATATTCCCGACAATATTGTGTTAATTATGAATAAAAAAAAAACCCCCGAAACAAATAATTTAATCAATTCAATAATAATTTTCCATTTTTTCATGGATTACTTATTAATATAATAATAATAAAAATAATAATAATTAGACTTAGATGACTGCTAGTGTTCATTTTTTATATATTTATGCTACAGGATTTTAAAACTGATCAAAGAAATTAAAACAACTCACCTTAACCCATCCTCCTTGTGCGGTAACCAGGACATACAAAAGATATAGATCAATCTCCTTTCCATCAATTTTTGGTAAGGAACGACTCGGTGTCCTGTAACATAAATCAAATAAACATTATATTTCAATTGCTAAAAAGTGAACATTTAAAAAATTAAGTATAAATTAAAAGGTTTTATAATATGTTCAATGAAACGTTAGGATTAATGAAAAAAATTAATAAAATTGTGTAACACGTATAACTTAGTGTCATACTGTCATATTAAGTATATAAACTCTTTTTACGTTATATTTATTAATACTGCCATACTGGTTAAAACGAGAACAGTTTAAGAAAAAAAAATGTCATAATGTTTATTCATATTATGTAATATAAATAGATCAGTAAATATTAACAGGTTACCTAAGGGTACTCGTATATAAATATTTCTAAGAATGATAAATATTGTGTACTTATACAATTTATTAACATATCACATATGTATAATTTTTAAATAAAATTTCAAAATTAACACATACCTATTACATTATAAATGTCAATGATATGGTTAAAAATTGTCTCTAGGAATAAATCGATGACGATTTAGTATAGTTGTTTAAGGTTTAAAAAAAAATAACTCGCAAATTACCTATGTATTTTTAATAGGTTAGGTATTCTTAACAGACACTTATTATTTTGTAAATGATTTCTAATTATAATCATTAGTCTTTCGTTATCCCATTTACGTTTATTATTGAAGTACCCAATTTATTTTAAATTATCATACATATAAATACTAGACGTTTGTGAAAAATTATAGCAAATATTATATTTTACGCGTGTAAACAAACACAGAGATACAAAATTTATGTTAAATCTTATATTATTTTACAAAATTAGAATATTAGACTATGGATAATAATTAATAAAAAATGAGTACACGACGATGGCGAAACGAGCAAAATATGAAAATAATTCCAATTCAGGTCTACATGAACAAGTAAACTATATTATAAATTATGGTTTATGGCCAATAGTTTGTAGGGAAAGTACGCAATAGATTTCCGAGCGAATTATTACAACGATCAAGCATGACTACATAGAAAGTTCTAACGTTTTATATCACGATGAAATGCGTTTACCTAAAATTGTTAACGTTTGTAATGTAATTAGATTACATATCGGCAGCTATCGTACACAGAACGTCGTTGTAACGAAAAGCTGACGATTAAAAATTAAATAAAAAAAGCAAACAGGCTATAGAGTATACGATAATTTACTATCGAGACATTTATTAGTGTTATAAAATATTTTTATTATTAGGTACATTATGTTTTTATTTTACAGTGGAAATACGTAAATAGCCAAAATTAGAATCATGATTTTAAATACACATAAAATCGAAGTTGATGTAGTTAAAAGTATGATGTATTTAAAAAGTGAAAATTAACAAATGAAATATGTTTTGTTATAAGTATTCACGAACCTCGGGGGCACCATTGATGTTACGTAACGACGTTTGAGAGGAAAAGAACAATCATTTTTAAATTTAATACAACGAATCGAATATAAAAAAAAAATACTCTGTTGATGTAACAAAGCGACGGTTTATACTGTTCATTGTTCGAAAACCGTTTGGTGCGAAAATAATGTTTGTGTATGATGGTATATAGTGTATGGGCGGCATAAATAGACTTGAGGGGAATCAAAAAACGGCTACTTGGCCCTCGCACTTCTTCAATAAACCAACGGTGAAAATTTTAGTTTATTTTTATGAGAATTCCTATTTTTACTTTTAAACGCGCTATCCCTCGTGCTGCGTTTATGTACCAATTATAAAAGAATAATATTCTGTCACTAACCGCATTTCATAAAACTGAATCTGAACTCCATATCAATCATCTCCTGTTCGGAAGAAATAACATACCATGTATCTCAAGTGACATCGTCCTTAAATAACGTTCTCGTCGCTATTATTCATCAAACTCGTTAACATGAACTAATTTGCATAAAACTATTAAAACAATCGAAGAATTCCAACGCGATGGTCACCAACTCTTTGAACGGACTGAAATTACTAGGTGCAATTACTTGGAACAAGTGTCAGGGGCATCATCATATTGGAAAAAGAGTATAAACCCCTAGTGCATTTTATCTGAGTATCTGACATAACTAGTAATCGTATTTTGAGAAAATAATTTCCATAAACTGCATGACTTTCATTTCAAAATATGACTACCCATTTAGGGTTCCATATTTATACTAATTTCTAGACAATGGCCCTCGTTTTTCATAGGACACGCATTTAATGGGATAATGCGGCGGTCGCGTTTTGGAGGGAAAGAACCGAATCCGCAACCGAAAAGACTTATATGTCGCGACCTAATATAAAAACAATTATACAAATGAAACGCGTGCGGTCATACGTTACATCGTTGCTTCCCCGCCCAAATATACGTGCAACGCAAACGCTGATAATTTCCGTGGGTTACCACTTACCCTCTGGTATCGTGAAAGTGCTGGAGATCTCGGAGGAAGCTGGCCTTTTCTTTTGCGTAGTTGGCCGGATCTTTTCTCAGGATACTGGCCATGCCTGCTGCTGCGTGCGTGGAACGCCTGGCCTGGTGTCACGGGTTTGGCGTCTGCGAGTCTCAAACGTGGCCCCTTAGAAACGGGAGCGCTCGATCATCAGCGCTGGACGTCCGCAAACATTTCACGCCGTCCTCGTCGTTGACGGCGGCTTCTGCATCGTTATCACCGGCGGTGGCAGTGGCGGCGGCGGCGGCCACCGTTATCTACGCCGTGGCGGATCTCTCCGACGGACGCGCACACCCCGCACTGCTCTCGCGTACTCGACGACGACGGTGGCACCACAGTCCGGTCGGTAGCGCGTGTCCCGTATCGTGTCGCCCGGCACCCGTACCACCACGGACGTCGGCGGCGTCGAACGCGAACGCGAACACAAAAAACAAACGAACGTTATATATTTTGTTTCTGCGTTAAACGCATGCAATTGTGGAATTTTTTTTATTAATATTATTGTTATTATTATTCGTTTACAAAATGCGGACAAACACACAACCGACACTACGACGGCGCAACCTATATGAACACTCACAAAATGGCGACACGTAATCGGTGTGTACGTACCGAGAAAAAAAAATTATAAAATAAAATAAAAAAATAAACGTGTATGGTCGACGTGTACCCGTGCGACGATAGTCGTAGTCCCCGTGCGGCGTTCTCAGAGCCGGCCCGACGCGTCGAGCGCGGTTGCGACGGGCGCAGGAAAAAAACAAACCGAACACTAGCGGAAAACCGGGGAAAAGTCGAAATTCAGACTATAGGCGATACGGTAGACCATTCGTCATAGCACACAGTGTGTTCACGTCGGTCGAGCGCGGGTTGCTCCCACCCTACCGATGGAATATTGTCTAAACATCAAAACCGCTCGCGCGCACGCACCACTAGAACGTCGGTCGACAGTTAACAGTGGTGCCAACGATTTACAGCCGCCACTGAACCGACTGCTATATTTTTTTATTATAGTTGTTGGCTTGACATTGTAGAGCGTTATAGATATTATACATTTTTAATATTATTTTTTTAAAAGTGTTAATAACGTTACGCGTTCCATCGTGTAATACATGAATAAAAATAATAAATATAATAATATAATACCATCAACTGCATTTTATGGTTATGGTATATAATATGAATTATTATGAAATAATGAAACAAAAAAGTATTTTTTAATTTTTTATAAACCCTTTTGCGCTCGACGTATTTTAAATATCTATTATGTAAACGATATGCATAGTAAACATTAAACGTCTAATCGAATTGCGGAATTTACTACATTTTTCGAGAAATCTAACCACGATGGACGAAATGTATATTTTCAAATTTCAACGGAATAACGATTGATTTTTACGCGCGTTTACCGTTTCCCATTGACCCCCCAAACACAAAATAGAACGTAATTCAATTTTTATTTTTAACGTACGGCTCGCGTGCACCGCACACAGTTATCACTTCCGCGTAAACGCGGCAACCGTAAACAAAACAAGCGTTGTAATTTTTATAATATAAGCGCCAAAATACGTCTCCACCGTACAAACATGGAAATGTAATGTTTAATGTTTATATTGTTTCGCGCACATTTTACAAATTATACAAGTTTTATACAAAACTGCTTGAAATAATTTTTTGTTAACTAATTTTAGAGTAGTATTTCGTTATCTACTTTTTTCCATCCTCCTCCATATGAGCCTGCGCAAATTATTAATTTACAAAATAATAATATATTATAATTTTAAATTTTGTGCGTAGCGAAAAAATCTATTGGTTTTACTATGATGTGTGTCTATTTTATATGTTATGTAGTCACTTTTTCTACCCGAAATAATGCTCCGATTATCACGAATAGCATATTATGTCTCCGATTGGAAAGTGGATGTAGTTGGTAGTTTCAAATTTCTTATAATTGTCCTTATGTGATAGGAAAAATGACCAAAAAATGATGATAAAACGGCATTTTTCATGAAAACTGAAATTTCGACGGATTTTATTTCAATATTTCGCCATACCTCGGGCAATAATAAACTTAGAGACTTGACATTTTTTCGAATGTTCACGTAGGTAGGTACTGTTTATAATTTTATATGTAATAGAATTTTGGAACCGTTACGTTTATTTTTCTACAAAATATAGAACTTTGCATATTTCTTAAAATTTTCGTTTTTATGTATATAATGTTTGATAAAATTGGCAATTTTGAGTTTTATGAAAACTTTACCGAAGTAAGTATACTTACTCACTTTAACTTACATGATAAAAAAAAATATTTAAAAAATCCCAAGTCTCAATTTATTTTTATAGGTATTTAAAGTTAAAATTTTTAGTGAAATAAATATTTATTGTATTTAAATAGATTCTTCTTAATTCTTATTATATTTCAATATTTTACAATAATGTTAAATAAAATTGACAAAAATTTTGAAAATTTTATTGAAACTTAAATTTATTTTACAACTCAGTTTCATTTATTTGTAAATTGTAACAATACAATATAAAAATTTATTTACCTGAAAAAGTTATTATTGATTATAATATAATGACCTACTATACTAGATAAGTATACTAAAAACATATTTTTAAACATTTATATGAATAATTAAAAAATTAATATTTTCAGTATCTATACAAAATATATAGAAATAAATTATAACGCATATTTTTCAGAGAAAGGGTTCTATTTCCACATTTCATGTTAAAAAAGTAAAATTTCACTATTTTGTATAATATACTATATACAACATACAAGCAAATAAAATTATTTATAATATATAATGTATAATATCTATATGTCTAATTAATTATTACTTCGAAATGTTAAATGTTCAAATGCAATTAATGTCGTTCAGATTGCAGATTAATTAATATAATGAAAGGTTAATGATCATGTCATTATAAGGAAACTATTAAAAATCTATCATAAATTTCATTTAAATAATAGTAGGTATATAATAGTTAAAAACATGCTTTAAAATTTTAGTGACAATATACATTTATATTTATCCAATTTTGCTTGATTGATTTTTATGGATTGGCACTTATCGAATCCATAATATGACCGCGTGTAATATACTATTATATGGACAGCATTAGTGGCGCCCATGTCTATGTTATGGTCGGACCAGCGCCCTACATCTTATTTGAAAAATGTGGCCGGAGGCCACATAAAGTTTAATATTAATTATTATTGTCACCTACATATTATGTTATTCCATTTATAAAATTAATATTATTAATAATTATTATTTATTATTTATCAAGAATGAGTAAAAATAAAGCCTTTAAATCTATTAATATGCCCTATACGTTTTTAAGAACTTTATAGGTGGTGCCACAGTATGTACTTATATTTACTCGTATATTGGATATATCATTATATATTTTATAATACTTACCTATAAATATATAAAATGTAGTCCTATTCGAGGGAGATTTTAATGCCTTTTGCTTTACTTTTGAAATATTTTATATAATTTTCTCCATGTACCTACTTTAGGATATAATTTAATTAATATTAAAATTAATTAATCATCACATACACACACACACACACACACACACACACACACACACACATATATATATATATATATATACTTATTAATACATAATGTGATATGTTATATCGTATAGGTATAATAGATTTAATTAATATTGTCTAGTATAATAATACAATTTTTATAAATAATGTCGTATTAGTATGGTACAAATTAATTAAGTATAATTTATAATTAATTTTGATACAAAAACCATATAATTATAATATTAAATTAAATATTTACAACAAATGTTGTTTTATATATTAATATATTATATACTGTATCTGTATGAGTCTACATTCTATGAGTGTAGACTGTAGAAGTTTCAATGATTTTACTAGTAGATATTCTATAAAATATTTGAATGCTCATTAATATTTTAAGAGCAATAATATATTTATTTAATATAAAGTATAATTATATACTTATTTATTATTTATTTCAAACAATTTTCTTTAAATTAAATACCTATTCTATAATAGTTAATCGTTAAAACGGCAACCAATTTTGCACAGCTCCGTACACGCCGTTTCCTGATTCCGAATTTGAATTCGGATAATCGGATCCTACATTTATAAGCATTAAAAAATAAATATATTAGAAAACAATTTAAATATATTATCAATTAGGTATAATAATAGTACTGCGTATATAAATATTTGAACCCGGTTCAAACCAAGATAATTATTGGTTTATTTCTTGATAAACCAAAAACACCAAATTTAATACGCATAGTGCATATTCCATATTCCATAAATAATATATAAATTATATTATATTTTATATCATATAATTACTATAGTTAGTAAAATCTATAAAATATTAAATTGTCATCAGCAATTCGGACAAATTGTGTATATATGTTAATAAATAATAATGCAAGTAACATGCATATTAAATAATTCATTTAATTGTTATTTAGAATTGATAAGACTACTATATAAGAGGCAATATAAATGTATATATTATATAATAATTAATAAGTAATAACTAATAACAATTCACTACTGATAAAACCCATTAATTGATTAAAGTACCTAAAAGTTTATGAAATTTGCATACACATATACTGATATACTAAATAATAAATATATATATAGATATTAATCTATGTTATATGTATAAATATTTTGGAAAAAACAGCTAGGTATATATTATCTACCAATGTACCTACATAGAAATAAATTATAACGGTTTTAATTATTATTTTGAATATGTAAGTAAGTAAGTACTCATGTTGCTAATTAAAGTATAGTGAGTTTTATAAAAACTTGTAAAGTTGTAGGTATAACAAAATAAAAACAAATATTTACAATTTTAGATAATATAAAATAAGACCTTTATTTTATCAATTTGATTCATTATTTTGTCAAAAAATCGAAAATTATTATAAATATTTAATATTATTTTGCAATGTCGGTCGTAATTGTTTTGTTAAAAACAAAAAATAACCATAAAAAAATATATAATCAGGTATTATAATGTTTTTCTTTTTGTATAACTAATACATCATATAATACGCGTTCGTTTAAACAGTCTGTTTCATATAGTTGCGTACTTATCGATATCTTCGCGGCACGTCATATGCATTTATATAGAAATCAAATCTCGACTTTCGAGGGAGAGAATGCGATATTAATATAAATATTATTATAAATCATTTATGAACCTTATGTCCTTATTAATTATTACTTATTACTATATGCATATTGATTTTCAATAATTAGATTTCAAAATGACAACTCATAAATTGAATAATATATGAATGTATGTATATTAAATAAATATGTATGGCTTACATGCCAAAATACAAATATTTATACTATATAATATATAAAATATGATCAGAATATAAATTTCATGTTACAAAATAAATGGAGATTGGAAACGTATGAATCATGAATGCATGATGTATTATAATAGTGTTTTACATACTAAAATATAATATTAGTATGTAATTACTTGTAATATAAAGGTACGCGCATAATGTTAATAAACTATTAAATTTTTATGTTTGTTACTAAAAAATATAAATTTATAATTAGGTATAATGTTATAATTGTATAGTATTTTTGATTTTATGACTAAACGTTTATATAGGTAGCAGGTAGGTACATATATAATATTATGGTAAAATATTTTTATCACATAATATATAAACGTATATGGGACATCGTATATAATTGTTATAGAATTACGAAACATAAAAGTATAAAACGTAAGAATATAATATATATTTAGTAATTAATTGGAATAAACTATAGGATAACCTATATTTTATACGAGTTTATTATGTACCTATATTATAATAAATATATCGCCATATCGGATATTGAATAGATGTCTGTAAGTATTCAATTAAAAAATCCTTATATTTATAATTATAAGTATATTAATTAATCAAATCATCATAAGCATACTGAAATAAAAAACTAAAGAAAGGAAAAAAGCCAACTACACAATCGTTGTTTACAATTAATTCGGCAACAGACCTTTTCAACTTTTTTCTTAACCTAAAATTTTATGTAATCAATTTTAAGCAAATTAACCACCTAATCTAAATTCATTACAATAAAAAAAAAAAAAAAATGTCCTCAATTTTATTTTAAAACTTTGTAGGTACATAAGTAAAAACTCCTTCTCCATAAAATATTCGTATTTTCCTACATTATTTATAACAGTACCGCCAATTAATTTAATTAAATAATTAATATATTTAATTAAATGATGAAATATTATTAATTCATAAAAAATAATATTTTATATACATGAATTAAAATATTCAATTTATTATATTAATGTTAATATATAAATCAGATGAGGTTTGAATTTTTTTTTTAATGATGCAAGCCACATTATTATATAATGCCCAGTTAATCATTCTTAAAAAAAAGTCTAACTATTGACTACCTATTCAGTTATTGAATAAAAAATTAAATTATTGTAATAATTTAATTCAGATGTTATAGTATATATTATATAGTTACCTACTATAATTTCCTTAATAACCTATTCTAAATTTTTAGTGGTGCAATAAATCAAATTATAACAAATGATATAATATACCTATTCAAACCACTTCTGATAATATATATCTCTTTTTTTGTAGGGAAAACAAAATATTAAATATTTGAATTGATACCATTATAAATAAAATATGAAATAACAAAAAATGAATATTATTTAATAATATTTTGAATAATTTTCGAAAAAATATCTATAGGTAGATTATTGAATTAGGTATAACTTATTTTGTAAAATGTAATATATTACATAATAAATAATCAAAAACAAAATATATAGGTACATTACGATAAAAAAAACTCTCCATGTGCCAGGTAGAATGCCTTTCTTAGTGTATTTTTATTTATGTTAAATATTATATAACATATTGCTTATAATTTATTGTTTTATCTTATAATATATTACATTATTATAAGATACAACAATAATAGGTAATTAATAATATTTAATTCAATGAAATAAATATAATATAGGTAGTATAATAATAGTTCTTTATTATCAAAATATATTTCTTAGTTATTTACAATTAAGAATATATTTTATAAAATAGAAATAATTGTGGTATTCAATCATTAAATATTATTAAATATTTTCTAGTTTTGACTTTTTACCATAACATTTAGTTATATTTAAATTATAATATAGGTATCTGGTATCTCTTATAAAAATGTAGCTTTGAAGTATAATTATTTGAATTTTTGTATAATGTATAATATACGAGTATAATTATATAAATTGTAACTAGTAAGTCATTTGATTTATATAAAAACAAAAGTACTGGTATTCCATAAAAACGCCTAACGTCCAACCCAAACTTAGTTAATTAACTATATTATTATAATTAATAATATGTATTGATATCATCCACTTCCAATGAAATTTGAAAAATTAAGTTTTGCATATTAGTGGATATAAATTAAATCATTTAATTAATCTATACACACTTCTTATTATTTTTTTTTTAATAAAACTACGTATACTTCCTAAATAATAGACCAAGGTACGTGTTTTGTAAAATAAATAGATATATTTTTTTTATATAATTGCAAATAACCTACATACTCTTATACATATATTCATATAAATACATTATTTTTACATAAATATTGAGAACTATTTTGTTTTAATATAATTTAATATGAAATTAAACAACAAAAATGACTTCATCTAACATACTAACATAATAGAAGATATTATTAAAATTATTTTAATTAGGTATGCATATATTTAGTTTTTAATATAATATTTTAGTCGAAAGATGAAGAAGATTGCTGTCTCTTACTTTTGCAATTGTACATCTTCTGAATTTTTTGAATATCTTTTCTACTTAAACCTTCTCTTTGCCCCATTTCCACTCCTCGTGTCTATAATACATAAATATGTATATCATTTAATATAAATTTATTATAAAATCTCAAAATTCAAAATTTAAAATAGAAATATGTACCATTATTAATTATATCTATAAATAATTATTAAATTTAAATATAAGAAAAGACCATTTTTTTATCATTGAATTTTTAACGTATGAATAAGTTCATTGTACTCGTATTTTTATTTGACATTAAAAATTATATATGTATATTTGTATAATATTTTTAATACCTTAGCATCAATGGTAGGTTGACCATTCTTAGAAAACGCATTGGCAGAATAATGCATTACGCTACGATAATCATATCCTATACCTTGATTATCGATTACTGAACTTTGAGCTTTTTCAAAATTATTTTCTCTACCTAAAAGTATAATATTATTTAAAAATAAGTTAAATATCAACGAATTCAATCACAATTTATTTATAAGTGTATTATATATTTTATTTTATTTTCTAACCGGACTGAATATTTCCGTAGTTTACGTTGACGTACTTATCCCTATCTGGTCTGTTTTGTTCGTGCATGAATCCAGCAGCATGAAGCATTTCATGCATTACCGTACCTTTTTTAGACAAACAACCTGGACTTTGTAAGTTAACCTATGTATAAAGTTATTTCAATTATTAGATTTTAATAAAAATGGCAATATTATATTATTATTTAATATATAAAAATAAGTGGTTAATAAATTAGTTTAAATTATATATTATTTACTTCTTGTCTTCCTCCGATTCTGCCCACAGATGACCAACATCCGGTGTTACCGTTGGTAAAAGAAATGTAATCAGTGTCAGAAGGAGTTCTAGGCGTAAACTTTAAGCACGTAAGTTTTTTGTATTCATCAATAGCGCCCAATATCATTTGTCTATCATTAGACGCTAAATATAGAAAACATTAATAAACAAAAATATTAGTGTTATAAGATTTTAATAGGTATAATGTACAGTAGGTATACTACTGTACGAATACACATAAAATATACACAAATAGTGTATCAGAATTTCATATTTTACAAATATTCACGTTATAAATTTGAAATGTCTTACTTGTCATAATATGTACTTATAAGTATAAAGTAATACATATAATGTATAATGTATTCGTATATTTACGTAATACATATGGCAAAATATCCATTACTTTTGTATTTATTTAATTCCATAATATGCAATATGCATGATTAATAATCACATATTATTATTGTAATATTATAGAGTCATTAGGTTAGGTTAGTACTCCAATTTGTATATTTTATTTTTATTTTTATTAATTATTATTATTTATTATTACATTATCATTTATCTATATTTATAAATACCTTCTCATGTGATGAGCTATTTAATTATTATTTATATGTCATAGACTGATTTGAATACTTGTATTCGTAAATCGTAATGAGAATGAAAAAAGAATCGAAATTATTAATTCATGTTAGTATAAAATATTTTATTCATCACATATTTAAACATTTTAAACAATATAATATTAACCAACAAATCAATGCATTTGACATTTGAGTAATTTACTAATATACATATAGGAATTTAGTGTTTTAAAATTATTTAATTATAAATTAAAATTATATCATCAAAATAGTATATAGGTCCCCCCACTTCCCACTATTATATTGACCTGAAAACCCCCGTATATTCATTTAATCATATATTATATATTTTATATCATTCATTACCATAATACCATACATAAAATTCAGTAAAATTTATATGATTATTGTAAATTATTTTTAATATATAGGTATACTATTATTTAAAAATGTAATTAAATTATTGTTATAGTGTTTAAAAAAAAAAAAAAAAAATACTAATACCTACATTACTTTTATTCATTTATATTATTAATTATTATAAACATTATATACCCTTCACAATGTAATTATTATTAATTATTATTTATTTATAGCTTTAACACAATAGTTATTTTTTAAAGGAAATCAATTTACATTTAAAATATATATTTCATAATATTTTCCTTTTATTATTGTTTAGGTCATGTTTAGACCCATTTTTTACACTTGATGGGTTTAAACTATATTATTTAATATACAACAATTAACAAAGGACCTACATATTGCCACTGCATGGGTATGCGAAACGCGAGCACAAAATAATGAAATTAACATTGATTAATATGTTTTTGTGAATTTTATAATTTAAAAAATATATACTGTGTTTTGTTGTTTGTGATAATCCAGTGAAAATTTATATTAAAACTTAAATATAACTACTAATTATTATTTATTTTTCTAAATACATATTTTTAATCATTTTATAAACCGCGTACTGCTATGATATAATATTATAATAAACACGGAAATACTTAAAAATAGTTTTTAAAATGTTTTACTCAAGACTCAAGTAGTCAAGTTTAATGTTTATACTTCATGTTCTATAATATTCGTAAAATAATAATTCTAATAATAACATATTAACATTTATATATAACCTAATTATTACATTTTACGCATTATAATCATTTATTATTAGCGTTCAATTTACCAAAATAAGGGCTGATTTCGTATGGAATGACTCCCTTCGGCCATCTAGACGATACGGCTTTTAATCCGTTCCGGGAATTTCCAATCGGGTGCAATATGTCACCCTCGGCGTATTCGCCTACCTCTTCTGGATTTAATTGACTGGTCTCTTTCCACTTCGACACGGCCTCTCCCGACTTTTCGTCCGGAGTACCGAAAATAGACGCGCCCAGATGTACCAGACCATTGTACAAGTCCGATTCGCCCTCGCCGTTGTCCACTTCGTTCTCTTCTTCTTCCGCTCGCATATTCGCGGGCTGACTATACGCCAGCGCGGCCAAACAGAGCGCTACAAACCACAAAAACACTTTCATATTGTTATACCTACTTTGAGTATAACACTCGTATTATAGGTATTATAAAAATATAATAATTTATTTGAAAATTTCAAATCGACAGAAAAATTCAACTATAGTATAATATACTATAATTGTTATAATATGCTTGGGTATAAATGTGTATAATAAAAATGTTTATCTTGTTTCGCAACGACTTCAACACTGGCGCGTTTGTTTGAGTCGACATGCATGGGGTTGGTGTTTTTATATAGGTATAAAACAGAATTAATTAGTTCAGATAATATTCCACTAGGTCGATTATAATATAATATATTGCACATGTTATAATAATATATGGAAACTAGTTTCGTTTGTATTCGGTATTATGTTTAAAATTTGTATGGAAATCGAGGTGATAACGCGACAAGACAAGATAATACTTATATAGGTATATATATTATATTATTTTCCGACGAAAACGCCGCGACACTTAGCAAATCGTTTAGACCGTTATTGAGGTTCATATAAATAAAGATCCCTTTATTAAGATAAAATTTGTTTAATTAGAGCGTTTTTTTGTGTAAACGGTGTTGCGATATAATAAATAGTGAATAATTATATATGTATTTATATATACGCGTATATATTAGGTATATAGATACATTAGATACATAATACAGGTAAACAAATATACTCGTATATAATACTCGGAATAAATATGTAACATTTAAAATTATATACGTACGTCGTATACCTACGTATAAACGTGTTGTAAAATTCTAAGTAGGTTAGGGTAAGTACTTTAAATTTTAAATATGTATCTATATTATACTACGACTGTATGTAAAACACATGCTTTACACAAATATATAATGTTCAAATTTGTTTATGAATTATATATGATTTAGTTCGTTAATTATAAACCAGTGGCCTGTATTTAAATAAATAGCTAATAATAGTCAAATATATTTAAGAAGTAAAAATAAAATTATAAAGTAAATACAATAATATTCCTATATAAGGCTACATGGGCGCCGTGAGGGGGGTGCAAGGGGGTGCACTTGCACCCCCTTGGCTTGACAAAAAAAAAAATTAAGAAATTAAATTAAAAAAATTGAATGGTATTAAAACTATTTTATTTTGCATAATTATCTACATTATTTCTATTATTTATTATTATGCATTTAAACTTATTTTACATTATTGTCTATATATATTATTTATATTATGTATTATATGGTATGTTTTTTTTGCAATTTCTAATTACTTATTTTGTAAATAATATCCACGAATTAGCTCTTGCTGAGGTAAATGGTGGTATTTTTATTTGTTATATTTTTGCATATTTTGAACAAAATGAATATTTGTACCTATACATTTTGACTACAAAAACACAAAAAGTGCATGTTTTATAGTATATTTATTATTTACATTATACTTTTTATTTATTTTTTCAATTATTTTTTTTTTATAATTATTATTATTATTATTATTATTATTATTATTATTATTATTATAATTATGTATATAAGAATTATTTAGAAATCAGCATATATCTTCTGTCACGATGCACCCCCCTAATAAAATTCCTGACGGCGTCTATGTAAGGCTATATAATATTATATTAATTTATTACCCCTATAATATTGGATTGGGTATATATTCCATTATATTTAATAAACTATAAGTTTTGCATATTTTTTGTAAAAAATGTAAATGCTCCATTTCTTAGATCTAGACTAAGACTAACCTATACCTAAATCGCTTAATAAATAATTATTATTGTTCTTTTAAATAAAATTTACGTACCAATAATTACAAAGGTATAAATATTAAGTTATAGTAATTATACCATTGATTTTAGAATAACAATAATATTATTTAGGTATTCATATACAAATATACAATATAACTATAATAAATAATTATAGTTAAACAATACCTAAAATATTTTCTATATATTATATGTACCTATCTAAAACTATAATTATTAAAAAATGAAAATTGATAAATTAATAAGTATGATGTAAGTATAATTAACCAACTTTCGCATATTTTAAACTTTAACCATTATGTAATATACAGGTATGTATAATGTATTTAATATTTATATATAAGTACGATATATCGGTTTAAATAATGCAGTGTAACAATATATAGGTTTTTATACAATTAAAAACAGTTTGTTTATTTTTAATGATTCTAACATCGGCGGGTGATTAATTAAGTTTATAATGTGGGCCAAAGGCCGAATTTGAGGGGGTAGAGCCCCTCAAAATTTGTAAAATTATATTATTGTTATATTATATCTGTATATTTGTACCAATAAACGATGGCAGCCCGGAGGAAATAATGCGAAAGTAGTCCCTCCGGGTCGTCGGTTCAAATTTGGAAAAAAAAAGGTTATAGGTTAGGTTAGATTGATGAAATTAGATGATTATTCAAAAATTAAATTTATAAAAATATTTTCTTACCATAATATTATCAAATTAACCTACTCGTTTGTAAATCTGTCACTCTTTCTTACAGGTTTGTGTAATTTATTATACCTAATGTATTTTATGTCTAAATTAATATTTTTGGTATTATACCTAATATAATTATTAAAATGATATTTATTTAATATTGATAATTGATATAACGGGTCTTAGAATAAGAAGTTTACAGGTTTTTCTTTTAATATATTTAATATAAAACATTTAGACAATATTAGACATAATGTTATTTTATTGTAAAGGAGTAAAGGTAAAGTCTGCAAGGCGCAACCGATGATCAGGATCGATCGTTGTCACTATTTTATTTTAGTGTGGTCTGCAGGACGCGACCACAACATGTCGTAATGATAAAATTATTGTTTTCGGCCAGTTCAGTTTAAATGTGTTCAAGTACGCAATCCGCATGTATTTATAACATAAATTCTTAAATAATAAAAGATAAATTAATTTTTAGTAACAATAATATTTTAACCCTTCTATTGATGGATGAGGATGAGATTAGTTCATTTCCTTATTTGACATCAAAAAAAGAAATACAGTAGGTAATGTGTCGCGTGCATACTGCTTCGGGAGGTTGACACGTCGCTAATTGTCGCTTCTTGTAGACCGTACCTTCATAATATTATGTTTAATTTAAGGGGATTTGATATTTGAAGCGTTGATTTTCTTTCTCTGTCTAACATACATAAAAGATAGGGATTCTAACGTTTTCTACTTACAACGTTACGATCGATCTAGTTATGCGATAACTTAGTTCTACTTTAGATCGACTTTCCCACTTTTTCATTTTTTTCTCCTAAATTCTTCAAAAATTGAATATTTATAAATTTTTAAATAAAATTTATTTCAACAACAATGAGAAGAAAAACTTATTTTATTAAGTATTATTGTATTACATATTTGGTATATTTCACATATTTTATATTTTTATGGAGTTATCATGTTATGGTGTATTGGTGTGTAAAGTAAAAATACTACCTAGTATATAAAAAATAAAAATTCTAATGAATTATATTTTGTATTTATCCATGAATTAATTTTTTATCTATTGTTTTAAATGAAAATTGCCTTATCTGATAACTATTATCATTCTGTTTGAACTCAGTTATAGTTAATTTTTCAATGTCAAATTGGTGCACTATTTTTTTTATAAATTATATTTTTC
The DNA here is from genome assembly GCA_021307375.1 of Tetraneura akinire. Lineage (NCBI taxonomy): Eukaryota > Metazoa > Arthropoda > Insecta > Hemiptera > Aphididae > Tetraneura > Tetraneura akinire. Next base: position 19,655,604 of record JAIUCT010000007.1, on the reverse strand, counting down.
ATTATTAAGTAATCGTTAATCATAATTTGAATTGTATTGTATGTTCTTCATAAGTCATTTGTGTACATAGAATATTGGTTTTTTTTTTTTTTTTACTTAATTATTTTATTAATAAAATCTGAATGGCAACTTCGTTATTTCGTTCCGCCCTTAAAGGTGGATTACCTTTACCTAATAGTTATCTTAGAAAAACCATACGTACTTCGTTCAATTTAAAAAAAATGTGTATTCATACTTCTTCAGTTTTTAATGGTAACATGGTAGTTTATCTTTATAATGAAATGAATAAGGTTTTCAAAATTAATCATAAAATTTATGTATAGTTAAAGGACAGGCAATTAATATGCCATCTCTATCTCCGACTATGACTGAAGGTAACATAGTTAAGTGGCTAAAAAAAGAAGGAGACACAATATCACCAGGTGATGTGCTATGTGAAATACAAACAGATAAAGCGGTTATGGCTTTTGAAACAGAAGAGGAAGGAGTGTTAGCCAAAATATTGGTAAGTTTTACAATATCTATTTTTTTTTTTTTTTTTAATGATGGTCTATTACACACATTATAAATAAGAAATAACAGAGCTATTTTTATCTTAGGTTTCTGAAGATGCTAAAGAAATAAAGGTGGGTTCTTTAATTGCACTTATGGTAGCTGAAGGAGAAGATTGGAAAAGTGTTGAAATTCCAGCTGATGGTGGAAGTGTTACACCAGCTTCAAATGTGGTGGAAGAAGCCGATGAATCAGAACAACCTTCTGGAGGAAACAGTACTATTATTTATTTATATTTAAAATAGTCTTATATATTTATTTATAAAATGTTTTTAAAGCACCTGGAGTAGAGATAAATATGCCATCATTATCACCAACCATGTCGGAAGGTACCATTATTAAATGGCATAAGAAACCTGGAGATAAAGTTTCACCCGGGGATGTTTTATGTGATATTCAAACAGACAAAGCAGTTATGTCTTTTGAAACTGAAGAAGAAGGAATTTTAGCAAAAATTTTAGTATGTTTGTTTTAAAATTGTCTTGTGTCTGTACTTAATTTTCAATTTGTATTTAAGTTGGGCGATGACAGCAAAGATGTGAAAGTTGGTGATCTTATTGCACTTATGGTTGCTGAAGGAGAAGATTGGAATGACGTTCAAGTACCAAGAAAAAAGAAAACTAAATCACCAGTTGCAAAAAAAGATGTCCAGAAAACTAAAGTTGAATCACAACCATCTTCAGAATCTATTATTAGGCATTCATAGTAACTATATTCTATTTCAATTTATATTATATCCATAGTCATATTCCATTTAATTTAACATTTTAGTGATGGCTATAGTCCAGCTGTGAGGTCAATTTTAGAATTATATGCCATTGAAGGCTCTAAGATTGAAGGGACTGGTAAACAAGGAAAAGTACTTAAGGGTGATGTTTTAAAATATATTACACAAAATAATTTAACTATCAAGCCTCCCAAATCAGGTTTGTTATACAATTTAATATTCATTAAACATGTGACCTGTCGGATTGTGTCATCTACGTATATTTGAAATGGTGACCTACCATTTACCCTGATATGAGATTTTATAGAAATTGTAGATAATATAATTTTTATAATTAATATTTTATATATTTTACATAAAAACATTTAATTTTGTTGAATATAATATATCTAAATGTAATATAAATAATACAAAATGTATTGATAGTTTGATAGGTCACATACTACATGAATACCTAAAATTTAGCCAACATTTTTAGTGCATAATATAAATTAAATTTGTTTTTTAGTACCTTTACCTGGAAAATTATCCTCCCCGAAATCTGTTACACAAACACCAGTATCAAGACCTACTAAAGGATTGGGTTATGTTGACATTCCATTAACTGGCATGCGATTAACAATTGCTAAACGATTAACTGAATCTAAAGTATACAATTAATTTAATAAAGTGCGATTTAACATTATATTTAATATTTAACACTATTTATTTTAGACAATGATTCCACATGCCTATGCTACAGTAGAAAGCAATATTGATTCATTGTTAGGCCTTCGCAAACAATTAAAATTAGCTGGAATTAATGTTTCTGTAAATGATTTTATCATCAAAGCAGTTGCCATTGCTCTTAAACAATGCCCATTAGTCAACTGTCACTTTATTAAAGATCAAGTAATCTTATATAATATAATAATCAATTTAAAAATGTTTTATTAAGTTTTTTTTTAGGTTTTATTACAACAAACAGCTGATATTTCTGTAGCTGTTGCTACCGATTCAGGTCTTATCACTCCGATTGTGACTAGTGCTGATGAAAAAAACTTAGATGAGATTTCAGCCGAAATTAAAGAATTGGCTGGCCGTGCACGTATTGGTAAACTGCAACTTCATGAATTTCAAGGAGGCAGTTTTACGTATGTTTAATTTTGATATAATAAAATTGATTTTTTTAAAATTAATTTGTAATATATATTTTTATTAATTTTATTTAGAATTTCTAACCTTGGAATGTTTGACATAACTGAATTTAGTGCAATTATAAATCCTCCACAGTGTGGTATACTTGCTGTAGGAAGCGGGCGACCAGTTATTGGTATTTTATTACTGAATTATTTTATTGGTATATTATTTTATAATCATGTTTTTGTTATAGCATTAAATGGTAAACCACAGACCTTTATGACAGCCACGTTATCATATGACTCTCGTGCTATCAGTGAATCTGCAGCATCTGATTTCTTAGAAACTCTACAAGGTTTATTACAAACTCCAGCATCACTTCTTTTAACACCATCGGCACAAAAAAAACGTGTTTCTAACTAAATGTATCAAAATATAAATCAAATAATTTTGTTAAGTTTTTAGCTGTTTTCAAATATATGTTATATTAAAATAAGATCTAAAAATATAAATGACATAAAATTGCTTTAATTTTTAAAGTACACAAATTATTTGAATCAGTATTTGTCTCATGATTATAGATTTAGAAATAATACATAATTTTAATTTATAATTGTCAAACAAAATATTAAGCTGGTGCTGGTGGTGGAGGTGGTGGAATACTTGGCTTCCAATTCATAGGCATCATATTAGGCTGTATTGGTGGAGGCGGTGGCATAGGCGGACCACCACCCATTGACATTGGTGGAGGTGGTGGTGGCATCATATGACTTGGCATATGTGATGGTAAACCAGGATGTGAAGGTGGTAATGGAGGTGGCATCTGTCCTTGTTGTGTTGGTGGTGGAGGAGGAGGTGGTACAAATCCTCCATGAAATCCTGGTGGTGCAAAATTGCTGAAATTTGGTGGTGGTGGCGGCGGTGGTTGATATGTTGGTGGTTGAGGGGGTGGCTGTTGATTTTGCCATGGCATGATGCGTGGTGGCGGTGGTGCCATTTGATGTTGAGCCATCATAGACATAGATACTTGCATTGGAGGTTGCATAATAGGTGGTGGTGGAACTGGCATTTGATGCATCATTGGCATTTGAGTTGGAGGTGCATCAGCAAACAATTGATGAGGACGATCAGCTTGGCTAAGCGGATTTTGAGCAGCTAATAATCTTTCAGCAGCTGATCCATGTCGTTCGCCTTTAACATCTTTTTTGAATGCGTAGGAAATTGATACGGCTCTGTTACATAAATGTTGACCATTCATTGCTTCAATAGCAGCATCGGATGCTTCAAAACTAGCATAATTAATAAATGCAAATCCTTTTGAATTTCCTGTATCAGGATCTCTCATTATCTAAATAAAGTAAAATATAACATTTTTAAATTGGAAAACGCGTTTAAATTAAATTATTATTTTTTTTTTTTATATATATTATGTGCCAGGTCATGTTAACATTTAAATAATGAATAGCTAAATATTGATTACATTAACTTGTGTAGTTGTTAAGTATCTTAGGTTAGATTACAGACCAATAGATGACTAAATCAATAAGATTAAATGTATTATTATTTGTATTGTTACTTATTTAATGTTTCTAAAAATCTAAAACTGACATTAAAGTAAGGATTATCTCTATTATAGTATAATATACAAAAAGGTTTGGAATTTAAAAATAAAAACATTATTTTTTAATAGCCATCGAGTAATATTAACTAAGCCAGATAACATTTATATTATATAACTTAATTTATATTTAAATTATATAACATACACATACTTAAATATCATGTTTTAATAGAAATTTCTGTTATTTATGAATTATGATGATTTGTACCTTTGGTGTTTGTAGAATTACGCCAAAAGCAGAGAATGTATCATATAACAATTTTTCATCTACTTCTGAATCCAAATTACCAATAAACACATTTGCACCAACATCCAAGTTCTTTTGATGAGCGGATGCCTAAAATATATATTTTTATAAATTATTTATATTTATACCTAATAACATTAATAACTAATTATAAAAAAAAAGTGTTCTGATCGACAAATTACAAATTAGTTTTACCTTATTGACTCGTATTGGTTTCCCATATAATTTTATCATGTTCATTATTTTAATTGCATAATCAGCATCATCTTCTGCAAGAAATTCAACGAAACCATAACCTTGATGTGACTGCGTCACTCGGTCTTTTGGCATGTGAACATTGACTAAATAATAAAATCAAATATAAATTAGCAATTAAAATATCTAAATATAAATATGTATATTAAATTGTTGTTTAAACTTACCCACAGGGCCAGCCTGCACAAACAGTTCCCACATTAGAGTATCTGAGACCTTTTCATCAAGACCACCCACATAAATGGTTGCATCTTTAAATATAATATGATGTAATATAAATTATTTTATACAATTTTTTCTATCAAATGGAATATTTGATTAAAATATAATATTATCTAGCAATTTGTTTTATACTAACTATTAAATAAAACTGAACATTTTGTTAAATTTTGTTAATATGATACTATTATTATAAAATATTAATAAAAAATTGTAAAACATTTTACAATTTAAATACTCAAAGATAAATATCATTTATTTCATGTATAAATGGCATAATATTCGTATTGTCATTTGACAATAATTCGTGTTGTAAACTATTAAAATTAACTTTATTTTCATAAGTCACAAGTGTTAAAGCAACAAGAGTAAATGTAATGTTAGATTTACCTTGGTTTCTTTCCGCTATTGGTCCCGCGGCCATGATTTATATTTAATAATAATGCAACAAAAAATTCATACATTCATGTAATTAACCGGTTAAAATACTACAAACAATTACAAATTAAACTTTAATAGAATTATAACATTCGCAGTGAGATTTGTAATTTTTATGTTTATTATTTACAAATTTACAATAAATAAACGCTATACCGCTATACGGAATGTTGATAATTAACAAAAAAATGTGGTCCTATACCGATATCAAGAGCAGTGTAGCCAAAATAAACAAACGCTATGTTATATCCTATATTTGAGTTTAATAATTTCCGCCAAAAAATCATTGATGTTTATCGAAAAGTCATTAAACCCTTATTGTAATAATCGAATCACGGAAAAAGCCTAAGGAAAAAAATAAGAAGAGCTAATACTGCTGTGGAAGTATACAGTTTTAATGAATTTTAATTAAAATTTGAATGCAATGATAAATCATTATATTCGAAAAACGAATCTGAGCGAAGTTCAGTTCGCTATTCGTAAAAATCGTAGCATTATTTCTGGTAGAAAAAGAAAATCAAAAAATCATTTTATTATTTAATGCATAATAATGTAATTGGAGAACGATAGAGCTTTATTGCTGTATATATTGTTTAGTTAACCTTTTTCATTTCTACAATTTATTTTTGTATATGTAAATCTTAATAATTTTATATTTATATTTGTGGCTTGACCCTATAAGTCGTATGCTTAAATCATTTATGCATATATGATATTATTATATCTTGTAATTCTTTACACATATTGTTTTCTAGTTTAATGGATTTTATGACATGTCATCGATTAGTGTTTAGTGTATTACTTATAGGTGTTGATGTAAGTCTTAAATATTAATTAGGCATATATTTTTATTATTAGAAAATTTATTTAGCGATAGTATTTTTGTAAAAATGTGGATTTATACGTAACGACTTGTTCGTTTTATCGAATATCGGAATACGATAAATCGTATCGATAAGACGTACGATTTGCTGTAATATGATCCATTTTACTTGATGCGATTTGTCGATAAAACGTACAATTAGACATAAGCTGTAGCGTGTAAACACACCTTAATAAATCTAATCCATTGAGCACCTACTTGTCATTTAAAAAACTACTGTCAAGAAATATTGGAAATTGTTATTATGTTTTAATGATAAGTGTTTATATACCTACTCCAAATTATTAGATTTATATTTGTATTAATTTAAATACCAAGTGTTATTTATGCGTTATGCCTATTTTTCATTTTGTTGTATATTGTACATTATATTTTATTCTTATAATATTATTGACGATATACCTATTGACAAAAATACAATCAACTTTAAATTAGTCCGTACAATTTTTGAAGTTATCATATTTACGATTTACTCCTATGCTAATTTGTAAGTAGGGGACATTTTTATTTTCTTAACAAAGAAAATTAATGCATTAGGTACTAAATATAATTATGATTATATATCTAATTATTTATTTATAAATTTATAATAAATAAATTATTAGTGCATACTACTTGCATCCTCGATCAATATAAATAGGGGGTACCTAATTTGCGTTCAACAGTTCAGAGTTCAGACGCAAATCACCTATTATTATCATTGGTATTTGGTAAGATATTGACAAATTTATAATTTATGAATTATTAAAATTATGTATTCTTATTTTTTAATATTATAATAATTATAAAGTCTAATAAAAAATATATAACATATTAATACGAATTAGATGGTTGACCACATACTATAATATTATTTCCAAAATATTACAATATTTTATGCGAGATTTTATACAATTAGAAATTATAGCCATATACTTATTCTAAGTCATATCTATATTTTGATGAAAAACGTATATTATATAGGTTCGCATTTTATTATTTAATCAAACTAAATGTCTAAATTAGGTAGGTACATACCTATTGGCTATTACAAATATTCGAAATAATAAAATAATTCATATCCCATACTACTCAAACAATATTTAATGTTCTATATCCATAGTTTAATTTAATAATTCATCTTTATTGAATAACAAACAGCACCGGCCGCATCTGACGTCAATATGGTAAATACGCGTCTGAGGACGTTAAAAGTTTTAGACGCAAATTATTTACAAATAAAAATGATAGGTATAAGATGCGTCCAAACATCCAAACGCAAATTACCTAGGAAATGCAATATTTTAGTTTATTAATATTTTTTTTTAGGACTCAAGTAACATGTATAACCATATATGTATAATTTTAAAAAACAAACACACATTGATATATAAAAATAACAAAATATACTATTTTAGGAACAGAAATTTTCATTATTTTACATGATATTATAATACTAGTATATTATAAAAATAAAAAAATGCATAACAGTAGCCAATAGATATGTTGATTAATGTGAATTTTATATTTATATCAATGGTATTATAATCTTTCTTTATTTTTTATTTCTATATGCCATTCTTTAACATTTTTGGATTGAAGATCATTTATGGATTTTCTAAAAATACAACACCATATAATTCCATAAATTGTACAAATGAAAGTTACTACATAAAACCCATCAATAGTAACTTGACAAATTCCACCTGATGATTTGCATGCCTTTATAAATGAATATATTAATTTAAAATTATAAATATATATAGGTATATATCAATTTAGGAAATTATATTTAACTAAATTGACTTACATCTTGATATTTTATTGAAGAACATTGATTACTTTGATCGTTGGAACATTGTTTAAAAGTAAAAAAATTGATAAGCCATAAAGCGCCAGAAGTACTCCATACAATACCTATATTTCCAATGGTGGTCAATAGTGTCATATTTGTGCCACCAATTTTTGGATCACTAATAGTAGCATAAAATGCCATTGCCGTTAACATCATAATACTTACCATTATCTGGAAAAAATAATTTTAAAAACAGTTATAGGTACATTAATTTATAATATGACATATGAATATAAAATATAATGTATAAACTAAATTTAAAAAAATATCAAGAATTAATAATATCAAAAAGAAATATCTTGAATTAACAATAAGAGACAAGAGTCACAAATGTATGAATAAACATAGCTGCACTAATATTTCCAATTTTTCGATTTATCATTTATCTTTAATTTTAATTCTATATATAGCCGTATATCGGTAGGTACCATAAAACTTATTTTTACTAAAATTAATGAAACGAAATAAAGAATCCAATTCTAGTAAAAGATTCGAATGCGTAATTGTAGTGTAGATATGTACGATGTACCTAAAGGTATTAACTATTATAGGTATTAATTATGTATACTGTATACTATACACATCGGACTAGCAGAGGGCTATCCATAGTAATACTCCCAAGAAAATAAATGGTTACCTACGTATTACATTTACAATCTATACAACAGAATACAACAGTAAAGTTATAAACTACCTACTGTTTAATTTTTAATTAGTAGGCACCTAATTAAAAATTTAAAAATGTAAATGTATTAATCAATAATATTAATAATAATATACAATCATATAGCTTTAAGGTTCGGACGTCTTTTAATCTATTTTGATCATGAAAAATTAAATTATGGTGTATTATTTTTTTTTTTAAATTATATATCATAATATTACTTATATACTGTAATATATAAGTTAAAAATATCATATATATATACGATTTCATAACTTATATTATACATTATAATAATATGTTGTATTGTTGTATCATTTATCTGCAGTCTGAATTTACCCATATTTTTGGATACAAACTCATTTTACGTATTATTCTTGTTAGGACGATTTTATAAAAGTTAAGCTTTAGAAATAATGGAAAATTTAAAAAATATAATGTTCTGTATAAAAATTATCCATCTAATGTTTACTTATTGTTATTAATTTAATAATTCTAGTACACAATAATTTATTATTTGAATAGTAAAATCAACTTTTTGGAAAAATTAGCAAATAAAATGAAGTTTTTTAAATCTTAATATTAACTAAATTATTAGGAAAAATCTTTAAGTGTCCGAATTTAGGCTATACAATTACAATAGTAATTAAGTTTACGATTAAAAAATAATTTAATTAATTAATGTATATTTTACCTGTTGTAAAAAGTACATCAATACTAAAACCACTTTGTACGCAATAATTATTGTCCCTTTTTGAATCAGAAAATATGGTGTAAAGTAAATTACAAGTGTAAAAACTACACCAACTAATAATCTAAAATATATTGTATATTATAATTTATAATAATATAATATATATAGGTATATGATTAATAATAAATAAAACAATTAAAATTTGTATGATGGGTGTTTAACAAAAACATATAACAACTTTACCGGTAAGGTATGGTATTAAAAAAATTGTTCAGTGGTTTTTCTTTAGATGTAAATTTGGTGACGAGAAATGGTAAGCTTATTCTTAAAGGCATAAATAATAGTTCAATAGCTGCAATTTCGTCTTTAGTAATTCCGCCGTCTATGAGTTTGAGTTTATAAGCAGCATCAACAGAACTAAAACTTATCTAAAGTAATGTAACATATATTTTTTAATATACGAGTATTTATATTCATGTATTCATGTATCATGTTTAATAAAAAGTAAACTGTGTTACCTACTTTGACAGTCAATAAAATAATAGCAAACTTTTTGATATTAGGTAATCGCATTATGCTCAAAAGTAACTTATACGTTTTAATAATGGCAAAATTTATCACAGTATTAGTTTCAATCAAGACACTGTTTTCGTGTTTTAATAAAGCCACTAATGTTGTAACGATTATATATATTACTCCCCAAACGTAAAAATATCCTAAAATAAAATATATATTATTCAAATATTACGAATTTTAAAACAATTATATCAGTACATTATTAATTATTACGAGTTAAGAGTGGAGGACGATAGTTCATAACAGGTAAGGAAGATCGTGGTGAAGGCGAAAACTCTTAAAGGGTAATGAATGCCAGCAGAAGAAGAAGAAGACGTATACAGTATACTTATAGGTTATAGACTTATAGGTACATTAAACTTACCATGTTCAAATACGTATAATTAGTGTGTATTGTTTAAGTCTATAATAACATACCTTGTAAAGTAATTAGGCCGTATGGTAAAGGTGAAGTACGCCACCATTTGTTCCAAAATGATTCCGATGTCAACATTATTAACATAATATAGCCTAAAAATATTCCGAAGGCTTGTCCAGCACCATTACACATAGCAGAATAACTAATATTCCCTCTATACGAGACACACGTATACTAAATAATATAATATGATATATATTTGTTAAAACAATGAAAAATAAAAACAAACTTTTTTAACATGGTCAATGCCCATCCATCAACAACAATATCTTGAGTGGCGGCGAGAAAGTTTAAAATGAAGAACATGATAGTTAAAGCATCAATTTGTGGCGTGTTAGTATGAACTAACCAATCGTTTATATAAAAACCCGTGATGAGAAAAAAAATTCCTATAATACATAATATACAGTATACATTATATAATTTAGGGTTATTCTTAAACCATAAATCAATTTATTATTTATACCTACCTAAGAAATATTGTAGAGGAATCAACCAAGATTTTCGACGACCCCATTTGCGTATGAACAAAGAATCAACTAATGGCGCCCACAAAAGTTTCATACTGAATGGCCATACTGCGAAACTAAATTTAGCCTATATAATTTTTTATAATATGATCATCATTAATTCAATTGTGGTATATTTAATTAAATATTAATAATTAGGTAATATTTGAATAAGTTGACTTACTTGTTCCTTATACGACGATAGCCGCATATTTTGCATAATCATGGGTATTGCTAATGAAAACCCCAAAGGAACTCCTTGTAAAGTATACAATACCAATAATAAAAATATATTATTCTTATCTCCTTTCGGATTTGCTTTAACTGGAGGGTCATGTTTTTCGATTAAAGATTCAATATAAGCCGTGTCAATCATTTCTCGATTTTAATGATATATGATAAATTGATAATATTATGTTACACCTTACACTAAATGTAGCTATAAAACAAGATAATTATTATTAGAATATTAAACAAAATAATATTCATACGTATATATTTATATTAAATTTAATGATATTAAAATTTTAATTTTATTTAAATCAGTTCTTATTAAAACAAAAACCAAGATACCTGTATATGAATTTATATAACGGCATGTAATATATTATTGAGCATAAAAATAGTAAAATATGAAATATGACGTTTAATTAACTAAATAACAATTAAAACTTTCAGTATAATTATTAAAACGTTGAAACTTAATTGTCAGACGACAATTCATTAAAAATAAGGATAAGAGTATGTAATAAACATAGAAAAAATATCTCTCTTTAAATATGTGTTTAAATTTAAACTTTAAATTCAAATCAAAGGCCATAAATTACAATTTAAATTTTGTTTAGCGATATTTTTTTATATACGAGGATATATTTCACTGGATATGGTGTCTTTTTAAACTATAATACATTAATACATAAACAAAACTATATGTGTGTGTATATATATATATGTATATTATATATATACACATATAGTTAGGTTTAGATTTTAATTGGATAAATAATAAAAAAAATTTCTCTTGCTTGAAAATTTCAACATTTTAAAATTAAATATAAATATTTCTAAAATTTATGAAGAAATTTAGAATATGATAATTTCTACGCATAATTCATAAATTCATAATTTATAACATCTAAATTATTTATAGCATATTATATGCATACTACTAATAATTGAAGAGTTATTTAAATATATATATATATATTTTTTTTTTTTATTTAAAAACCACAACAACAATAAATATTTAGTGACTATTTTTAATAATATGCACAATACGTACATAGCATTGTAGTTATTACGTAATAATACTCGTAGGTATATAAAATATAACGATAGTAACCAAATATTCAATTTTTTTTTTTTTTTTTAATGTATTGTTTTCTATTAGTGACAAAATAATTACATTATAGAGGCATGTTCATTGAATTTTTTGTTTTGAAATGAAAAATTGTCGTGTTGATCATATGTATTCATGTATCATGTATCTATATAATATATTTATATATTTATTTTAGGATGGTTATTAACTATTATATAGGTATAACTGTATAAGTATAATAGTAGTATGTTCAGTGAGAAAATTAGGTAAATTTTTACATCTATAGAGCACATTTCATGAAAATTTCCCAAACTTAAGTCATGAAAAAAATTTACATACATATTTTAACAGGTTATAAATAGTTATACTGCTTATACAACCTAGGTTTTCTATTTATAAATATATATTTTATTATTATATAATAGATCCAATACTACTGATGGCAATATTAACAAATATCATTTGAATTTCTTACGGAAATAATGGATCAAGCAGCGTATCTAGAATTTTTTTAAGAGATGAAGACAGTTGATTTTATTTAATGTGAAAAGAAAATTATACTTTTAAAGATATAGATCTATAAAAATGTTTTAATTATATTTTGATATAATTGCAGTTTAGCTACTAATCGATTTTTTCACATTTTTTTGCGTCTTATCACCGCGAGTTAACCCGTATCGATTCCGCTCACGCCAAAAACTTTTTGAACTATTTTCCTACTTTATTAAATCAATTTTGATTATTTATACTTATATAATGGCTATCAATCATGAAAGAAATTTCTTAAGGTCTCACGAAGCGATGTTTTAGGCAGTGATGGCATGAACATTATTATTTCTTGAGACAAAATAATTTTTAGAGTTAGACTATACTTTATTCTTTTGAAAAACTTAAAAAATTTGTGTTGAAAAACGCGTTTTTTGAATAAATTTTAAAGAAAAAACCTAACACGATTCAGCTCACGGTGGTAGGACGCGCTATTCCATTAATAGGCTACCATCATCATTAATCATAAATTAGTATAATATGCTATTGAACACAGAACACGAAACCTTAAAATCATCATTTTTCAAAATAATGATTTTCACTCACTTTCATTTGCACCATCCTTCTTAAAACTATGAAGTACATACGTTTTAAAAATGTGAAAAAATCGTGAAGAGAAAAAGACAAAAATCGAAAATTTTCAATATTGCATTATTGCAATATTATGTGGGGACGTGTGGCGTAATCGGCGTGACAATCGCGAAAGGTACTGAGGTGTCAAGCACCGTAGCCAGGCATCGACAGCGGATGGATGACCCCCGCTGTGAAATATAGCCCACTGCCTCGACTACTACCATCCTACCAACCGGGTATGGCAGAAACCTACGGGTACCCAATAAAAATTCTGATAAATAGACACGAGAGAAGTCTATATAATAAATTAATAAATATTTTTGTTTTGCATACCTATTTGAATACTACGATGCGCAAAATAGATATTTATAAATATATGTTTACCTATTATAATATATTATTTATAAAACATAATATAAACACTTAGATACTTTACTACAATACTACTTTATAATAAATAGGTTAGGTAGGTACAACAACTCACCTAAAAGTTTCAGTTTAACCAATGAATGTTTGTAATTTGATGGCATGATATAATTAATTGACGTTTTTGAATATGAATATAGAATAGGTTAGGTATATTATATATTAATTAGTTTTATAATTTGTAAATTTATCTAAAATGTAAATAACGTACTTACAACTAATAAAAAATGCACGCCGGGGCCGGCATACTTTAAAATTTTAGTAAGATAAAAATATTATCTAGTATAAAGTGATATACTGATTATGATGTAGATAAAACATATTTTATGTGATAACTGTAAACATTGATGATAAACATAAAGCATGCGTCAAGAAGAAGCCAGATAATAAGAAAACTAAAAATATTAAAATATGTGATTAAAGATATTATATACTTTAACAGTTCTTAAATAGTATAAATATTATATAGAATGTCGTTTGGTGTATTATATATGCATATGGTATACCTATCTGCTATCTATCGTTTACATAATTTTTTTGCTTATGTTAATTTTAATAATCTATCATATATATATTACAATCTTCATAGTAAATTAAATAATGAAATAGAAAAAAGTATAAATCACTGACACATATTTTATATACCTATACATATATTATAATATCTCTATTTGTTGTAAAAAGTAATATTATAATATAGCCAATATAGGTAATGTAATATCAAGAAGTCATGATATTAGCAATTAATCATTGCCCACATTAGGCAGAATATAGAATATAGATGCATTATGGATTGCATTTGTACCAACTAATATAAAATACTATGTTACTACTATATATAGTAGAATAGTAGATCGTATCATGGACGTCATTTTGAGGCGGCAGGGGAGGAACAACACCCCCTCTGGAATTGTTGTGTTTATGTATATTAAATCTACTTAAATATTACGGTAGTCTTGTAAATTGGTAATCTCAAAGAAGAAAGGAAGCCATGGTATGATTTTTGGTATATTAAAAATAACTAACTAAATATAATATTCAATGTAGGTAATTTAAAAAATTGTGTATTTTTCATCCATTGAAAATATTTATATGAAATATTATATAAAAATATTTTTATTTAGATGACCATTTCTCCGACAACGTGCATTGTAGAACGGTAATTATGTAGGTACACTCCGCCGTTTAAAAACATAATATAGCTAAGATCTACAATAACAGTTACGACTTATCAGGTTATGTATGCTCAGCATTTACAAACAAAATATAAAACATATAAATTTAATTGATAATGTTATTGAATAGTTTTCAAAAGATAAAAGGAATTTAAAATTAATGTTTGATTAATATAGGTACCTATATAAATTTGTACTCGTATATTATTGCATTATTTTATAATGTATATAACTGATTATACCGTAACCGAAATACAAAATATTGTTAAATGTTTATTTTTCTATGCCTATATCTATCCAATAAAAAAAATTCATATCATATCACTTCCCTAAAGTTTTTAAGATGGACGCCCTTGGATCGTATAATCGTAGAGTCGTAGACAGTAGACTATATGTATTAGAGGCGCGGATACAAGGGGGGGGGCGAAGGTGGCGCGCGCCCCCTCCAAATGAAATTAAAAAATAAGATTATGTATTTATAATATAAATAAAAATTGTTGAAACCACGCGCTACAATAATGCAATCTTAAAATTTAATGCAATTTCGAACGATTATACGTAATTCATATTAAAACGAAAATATACGATAACGAATATTTTTTTTAATCGAATAATCATATAATATACTCCTGTATACCTATTTATATAATATTATTTGAACATTAATAAATTATATGAGATAAACTCATTGGTAAATGGGATATATACCCATTATACAGTATTCGTATAAATATTTGTACCATTTTGTAAATATTATGTTTCTATAATAATAATAATCATGGCTCGTGAGTCCATGTCTTAAAAACTGCTCAAATTAAATGGTATGCACTAAACGATAGAAAAATATGCATTGAAATATGCCTTCAAAAGTTCAGAAATTTACATTTATATGCACTAAAAATCTGTGCACCACATTAAAGCGTTTTACACTCGCAACTTTTACTTCCCAAACCTTACAAAATATATTTTCCCAGAATTCATTCAATGATTGTATTAGTTTATAGACCGAAGACAGTTTTTCTTTCGACATGTATCATCAAAATGAAGTTATGAAAAATATATATATAATTTATAAAAAATAACTATATAAGATTTATCGAAATATTGTTAAACTGAACGAACGTCCGCAGTTCCACACTCATATTATGTTACAATAACGACTGTAATAGTCAAGAATAAACCACTGTAAAGATATCAAAATAAGACTATTTTATATAATATATTTTACACTAACTGCTTAATTCAAGCTACGTATACGTTCGTATACGTATGTTATGCTCTATATTACCTACGTTTTATTTTTAATAATTGTACGTTGCAAAAACTCTCATATATTTTATATTTTGAAAAAATATAAATTTTGCATTATGATCAAATTTTGGTAAAAATAATTTAAATATGCAAATAAAATTAAAAAATGCATAAATATGCCAAATAATTAAAAAACCTCTAAATATGCAATAATATGCAAAATAAAACTTATATTAATAATTATTTATTAATTTATATTATATGCGCCCCCTCCTTGGAAAATTTCTGGATCCGCCCCTGATGTATTATAGGTATTCACTATTCGATAATAGAAATCAATACCAATATTAATTTATATAAGCAGTAAGCACTAATAAAATGCTAATAGAATTATATGTAATAAGCTTTTACAAAACTATGAAAATGCTAAAGATCCTACATTAAAACTGGCATCATATTTTATAATGACATTTATTTTATCTCTCTCCAGTTCTCGTGACACATGCCACTTCAAGGTTGATTTTTATATTATTTTGTAATCTGTATGATATATCGTTATAATTATTATTGCAGACAGCGTTCATATTGTAATCTATTTGGTTATATAATTATTAATTATATTCAAATGGAGAAAAATAAAACTATTCGAAAGAAAAAACTTATAAACTAACAATTTATTAACCACTAATGAGTTACAGATCATAATTTTTTAGTATTTTACAAAAAATTCTTTGAATTATATACATAAAATAATACATGATAAATCAATAATTCAAACTAATTGATAACGTTAATAATATAAATTAAAATCTATACATAAAACACAATTATCTTTATTATTATTTATTATTTTTTATTTAGTTCATATTTTTTATTTTATATTTTGAGTGAAGTGAGGAATATATTGGTTTTACAATGATGTACCTACATCTTATTTTCAAGTATGAAAGCACGATTTGAGACATTTTTTCATTCATGATTTTTCAAAAGTGTACTAATATAATAGAAATAATTATCAAAAATTATAATATTTTTTAAAAATCGGTAAAATTTAAGAAAAATTTAACTTTGACAAATTTAATTCAATTAAGATAACTCAGAAAATATAATTGAACTTAGGGATTTGAAAATTTTATTGAATATTTGCAAAGGTATTTTATATATCAAATAAAACTTTCAGACTGTTACTTTGATTTTTAGTGAAAATTTATAACTTTGTAAACTTTCTAAAATATTCAATATTATTTGATAAAATTGACAATTTTGGATTTAACAGTTTGAAATTTTTTTAAAAGTAAAACCACAAATTGTTTAGACTAAAATCCAAAATATTTCGTTAATTGCAAGTCCCAATTTTCTTTATAACTTTTTAAAGTTGAAATTTTTAGTGAAATCGAAATAATATATTTTTTATTGTATTTTTGTAAGTAATAACGAATAAAACATTTTTTATACACTATAACTTTTATAACTTGTAATTTTATTATATGTATTTATATATACACCCTTTTATATTCATGTATAATTAAAGTGTGATTAGTGTGCATTTAAAAGTCTAGAGACATTTATTTGGGTAGTAAGATGTAGTCTGTTTTCACGAAAATGTATGCCTTGATAGAATATTACGTCTAGTATTGGTATTTTATTTAGGTAATTTTTTAAAACTTTTTTCTTTTGGGCTCAGGAAACTATCAAAAAATCACGGAAAATGTAAAAATGTAATAATATGCTAATATTAACAATTTTGATTTGATTTTACTAATAAATTATAGTAAATGCAATTTTTGAACAATTATTCTTATTTTGATAAATCAAGTTCTATTTTTTTAAATTTGTCAAAATTTTAATCGCTAATTTATAAACAGTTTATATTTCTGACTGAACTTCGATCTAACTTCGTGTTTTTGAATTTGATAAAGCATTAAAATCTTAACTATAATTTAAGTTACAACATTATCCTTTACCTAACATCAAAATGATTTTTCCCGCATGTATCCTGTCTTTTCTAATTTATAGTAAATAATATATAGCTAATAGTTACTCTAATATGACCAGGTCACTTTTGTTTAATTGTGTATAAAACTATAATAAATATGTATAAGTATAATACGAGACACGAGTAAATAATAATAATAAATACTAGGTATTTTTTATTTATGTTTAAAATAGGTACCTACAAACTACAATGTATGATAATACTTTTTTTATTGATGGCCATAATAGTACTATTTTAATATTAATTATTATTAATTAAAAAAAAATATATATATATAATATATAATTAAAGAATACAAAAATTAATATATTGTTTACGATTTACGAAACGTCACCAAATAAATTGATATAAAAAAATATATATATTGGTCTAGTCTATTTAAACCAGTGGTTCCCAACCAATGGTCCGTGAGATATTTTGTGGTGGTTCCTAAAAATAAATTTCTTTATACCTACAAAATTGAAAATTCAGTGATAGACTATAAATTTAAAGCGATAGTCGTCATCGGAGATTATTATGTCGATTAGATAAGGTGAATAGTTACTATACACAATATTAAAACATTTAAAATCGACAAACAATAGTTTTTTAATAACCTCAGAGTTGTGATCCATAAAAAAAAGGAATATAGGTACACCATTTGCACAAATTTAAAGACGAATTTAATCGATATTTTCCAGAATATGATGGTATCGAAACAAAATGTACCCAAAGTATGGTTCAAAATCCTTTTAATATTAAAGTCGATGAATTGCCTAATGATATTCAGGAAGACATCATATGAGTTGCAAAACGATCGAAACTGTAACTTTGTATTTGAATCTGTTGTAATATCGAAGATTTTTTGTGTAGAAATAAAAAACCAAAAGCGATTGTGTATCTTAAACTTAGTGATATTGAATTACGATATTTAGTTTTATTTTCTACTACTTGTTTATGCGAGCAAGGATTCTCTTGATTACTCTACAATTCTACATTAAAAACAAGCTGCAAAGAAATCGGTTGGACGTAGCTAAGGACACGCGTGTAGATTTGAGTAATATTATATTGTTATAATATTTCTGTTAGTTAAAAAAATGCAAGCCTAAAAATCATATTAAATTATTTTTACTATTATAATTAATATTACCTAATTTAAATAAATATAATACAATATACATTTTTTAATAATTATAAAAATATCTACATTAAATTGTTCCTTCTACATATGTAAAGGTAAAATCGAGGTGGTCAGCGATGTATTAAAAGCATTCAGAAGTCAGAATGATCCGTAGAGTCTAATCGGATGGGAACCACATGATTAGTGGTTTAAACAATTTGTACTCTGTAAAGCAAGGACTAAAATACAAGATACAACATACATTGTGTAATACGAAATGTTATGTGTGCAGAACAAAATAATTTGATGAAGGTTTGTTTTAGTTATTATTCAATTCTTATAAAGTTATTAATGTACCTATTAAACTTTATCTAATAGGTATTAAAATTTAAGACTTTTAAGAAGGTATAATATGTCTAATGTCTATATAGTTTTTATATATAAAATCATAAAATAATATTTTTTAAGTATTATTGTTTTATGATATAAGGTGAGTAAAAACACCAACAAATTTTATTAATGTATGTTTTAACTTAAAGTGTGTAGTACGAACAAATATACATTTTAGCTTCTGCTGTAAAGTGTAAATAATATATTAATATTATGGTCACCAACAAACATAATATTATAGAATTAGACAAGTATTAATTAATGTAGAATTCATGATAATGATTGACGATTACTACTAAAGTGTATAAAAATTTTTTGTATTATATTATATAAACTCATATTATATACTAATATATAATATTCATATACATTAGCAGTGTCTGAATAACGAACCTATAGGTACTAAAAATAAACTCTATAGCTAGGCAAGTCGTGACAATATGTTTTTTTTTTATCATTGTCATTATTATAGTATTATACACATGTTATTATTGCTTAGTATCTATAATTAAGTTTTACACCTATACCTCGTTATATAACTCGTATATAACTCGTTTTGTTTAAATAAATTTCAATGGACAAATTTACTCTTACCTATATAATTACGTGCTTGAATTTAAATATTTTTCTGGCTAAAGTAGCCAAATGATAATTTAATATGAATCAGGATAATTATAAATAATATTACCTACATAAAAATATTATTTTAATTTTCGTATTTAAATTTTAAATATATAATTATAATAATAATTATTATTATGTTCCTATATCTATATTCGATTTTATAAACAAATAATAATAGATAATTAAATACTCCTACTTTCTTATTATATGTGTATATTATAAAAAATTATTGTTATGCTTATCTACTAGTTTTTATTTATAGAATGATTTTTAATTTGTAAATAGTGTTCTTAGATGATCACATGAACTTATCACATTAAAATGTATATGTATAATGTACGAGTACAAACATATAAATATGTACCTAACTACCTAATAAATGCATAAATTAAATATTTATTTTATATTATATTTTATTGTTGCATAAGTGTTTTAATTAAAAAAAAAAATTGAATACAAATAATAATTTTGTACAATGTTACAAATATTTAAGTACCTAGGTAATTATTGTAAATCTAAAAAAATTGAGTTTAACTGCCAAACTATATAATAATATTATATTTTAATAGAATTCGTATGAATATTATTTTAAAAATTGAATCAAAATATAAGTATCTTGATGTAAACATTGTAAACTATGACTGTTTCTCAAATTATTTTGTGTACATATTACCTGTATATTTACTAATATTTTATTTTTATTATTTTATTAAAAGAGGTAATTTTAAAAAGAGGTTATCAGATGACAATCGTATCGTTATATAATAATGGTTAATGGTTATAATATTTATAACTGCTTTGTAAATACCATAGATGCATACAAATAATAAACATACATTTAATTGTTTGTGTATTGAGTTCATTTTTTCACGATATATATTTTTGTCTACATCGCGAATATATAACATTGATTTTTAGTTTGTACTACTTAGATTTAAATTTATATCGAATATAATTGAATAAAGTTTTACACTAATTTTTTTAACAACGTAACAAAATTAGATATAATAAAATCAAAATTTCTCAATTTCAAATCTGCCGACTTAAGATTTGGCTAAATAATAGACTACAGCAAATGTATGAGTCCCTCCCACACCTCAAATGACGCCACTGAGTACATCTAAGAAAAATGAGATACAATTGATATATTATATTGTAACTTATTTATTTAAATTTTATCTCTATATTTTAGTATGAATTAAACAATTTTGAGTACTATTGTATTATCACATGTCTATTGTAGATTTAATATTTGTATATACAAATAATAATATTAAAGATATATACAATAATGGTATTACGTTTTTGTTATCACCACTCAGCACTATTGGAAATATAAATATTAAATATATACTAAAGTCTAAAATCTAAACTCACACAAGTGAAAATTGACCGCGAATAATAATAATAAAAAAAAAAAATAATAAAAAAATAAAAAAATAAATAAACAAACTTACTAATATTCGTTAGGTAGATTACCCATTAAAAATAATATTATAATTATTTGCAACGGTCGACAAACGACAATGAACTGAAATCCTTGGAATCGTACGTACAATAACAATTAATATAAGACAACTGAATACTGAACGGATTTTCTGCATAGTGCTCGCGAGTCGCGACGCTCATTGATCACTCTGTGAACCACATGCAGACCTTATAATTTACATTATTCTGTCTAATCTACCCTCTCTATTTCACACGCTATATGCGCATCGAAAACCCGGTAGAGAGCGTTTTTTAGTGACTCCTTTCGTCTATAAATACTATAGTGTGCGGAAAATCGTTTTTCCTCCATATTTTATACATTATATTTCCACGTGTATCATTAATTAAAATTAAATCAATATAAAAATTAGGTGTGTTTTGGCGATGTAGTTTTGAACTACCAATAGTTACTAATTTAATAAACTGTTTTGTCGGTATTTTATTATAATAACCGAATGCACTTTATGACAACCAGGTTAGTGAAATTAGCAACCGTTATCCCCCCCCCCGTAATTACGCCACTGAAAGGCATAAACCGTAGTTAAAGCATAATCATATAAACAATAGTACATTTTTAGTATTAAGTACATATTTTATACCTATACCTATTATACATTTATAATTATATCAATTAAGTAGTAATTAGTATAATAATTAATATTTAATATCGTCCAGTTAACAAAGTATTTATATCAAAATCAATAATTAATAATATCCAATAATCTGCTGCAGTTATCCCTTATCCACTTATCGTCACCTTCAAGGCAAGTCGTTTTCCAACCAAATTTTAGCAAAATTATTTATAATTTTAGATTTAGATAAATTTATTTATGTAATAAATAAGAATGACTGTGAATCAAGATCAAGCCTCTCCTAATTACTCTAATTACGTCTATGAATATTATATTATTAATTATTATATTATTATATTATTTAGTTGTATTATAATTAGTATTAATTTATTAATTTTGGTGATATAAAGTTGACCCTTGAAATCAATAACCGATTTAAAGTAATTCGTTATAATTCATAAACACACTAAATAATATATAACTCATAAATATATACCTATGTAAAAAAAAAGTCACTGCATCATACGAGCTTTAATAGAAATTAGAAACAAATATTAAAATACAACTTATTTATAAATAATTATTTTTAAAAATTTTAGAACAATTATTTTAAATTCACTTTTGTAAGCTGTAAAGAATTTTTTTTATATAAATTAATTATTTTTTAATTTTTAATTTTATCATAGTATATTATATTTATATTATAATAAATATAAGATACATAAATTATATGTTTTTTATAAAATTAAATATGAATCATATATCTAATTAAGAACGAATATAAATAAGTTACGTAAATTATTATTAATAATTATAATTTATGTGTATTACATTAATTAATAATTATCGATTAATTTAGAGTTCACTATATATACCTATATTATAATAATACCTATAATATTTACAAGGATAACATATTCGGTATACCTAATATTTCGTGTTCATATAGTATAAATTTATAATATTACAACTACTACGCCATGTACAGTGTACACAATATAAAATTTCAAGAGGGGGGGGGGGGGGGTTACAATACAAACAAAAGTATAAAATATTAAAATGCCATTTTCGTGGTAACTTAGAAAATCTATCGATAATTTCTTCCACATTTAAATAAAAAAAAAAAAAACAAAATTTTAAAGTTATAATTAAATTATATAATCATAAATTCATAAGCATAACATATCTTTTGGTTACTGCTCAAAAATTGAAAATGCCATATTCGAATTCCAATTTTATTATATTAAAATATGGTTCTTCACCTAGTCTATATTTCAGTTGTTTGTATTCGAACTTTCGAACTTTCGAACACTGCTTATGTAAGTAATATTTAAAAATATAAACATTAGGTACCTATATGATAATGTAGCTACTTTAACATTAATAAAATAATTAGGTAACCTATAAATTAAGTATTTATGCATATATCTGAATATACCTCCTAATATACCTATACTCTGAGTCTCTGATAATCAATATAAATAGGTACCTATAGCTCCACAGGACCACAGCCCTGCAGGACATATTCAATAATAGCCTATATTGATTAGAAGTAAGATGAAAGAATCATCATTATATATGGTGGGGGGGGGAAGAGTTTTAACTTCAAATTACTCATGCAATAAAAGTAATTTATAGAAAAGATTTTTTTTTCTTAAGACTATCGTAGATGGTATTTATGATTATAATATAAATAGGTACATTATTACCGTTTATTTTACTTTTTGATTTCATTGTCGATTTATTAATTGGAAATTTTTTTAATTGCTATATATTATATCCATTATCTATATAAAATATTGAAATACGAATAAATTTAAATTAAATTAAAAATTAAAAATACGTAATTACTAATTATAATTTTATAATATTATATAATATTTTTGGTCTTAAGTTCAAACTTGTTATTAAAGACTATTTAATGTTAATAAGAAAAATTTGCAAACGCATTTATATTGATTTATGTTCACGGTTTTATTTTTATATATTTTAGGAATTAGGAATATATTACAATTTATAGGTACATCAATGCCTTTAGCACAATCCACGATCTTTTTTTCACTCACGACATCCTTAAAATTTACATATTTTTAAAAATATGAAGGTAAGTACCCAATAATAAGGTTGTGTAATATTACCAAACCTGTATGAAAACATTATTATTAAAATATTATATATATTTAATACGTATATATTACCTATTCAAATTCAATTTAACTTGGATAAAATATCTTTATTATATTATATTCTGAAAAATGTGTAAGATTGTTTTAATTTTATATTTTTAATAATTGTTTCGCATCCTTAATTTAAGTCCTTAGGAACAACTGATTTACGAGCTTCAATTTTATAACTCACCTAAAATAATAATAATTATTATTATATCTTTGTATCAGATTTTGTTTTCTTCAGATGAGATGGGATATCTTTCTTGATGAATTGTCCATTTAAATTTTTTTAATTTTGTTCTTTGTGATGCCATTATACCAAATTGTTATGGTCTATGGACAATAAATAATTTTTACCAAAAATATATATTTATATAAATAATAAGTTATTTCTTATATCTTTTAAATATTTTACTTAAACAGCATATTGTATATATATATATATTGCAGACTTACCTACATATTATTATATTACGTCATGTATTAACAAATTAAAATAGATATTTACATTTTTTCTTTTTAAAAGAATAATATTATCTTTTAATTAATAGCAAGAATTAAGTAGGTACCTATGCAGTAGCAATTTAAATTAAACTATTACAATATTTAAGTTTTTACTCTAGAATTTTAGACAATATTTAATGCGTATAATAGTTACTTATGTTATTATGTTTGGTTAAATACATAATGTATTAATGGTAATAAATTTAAAACGAAATAAATATATAAATAAAATATAAATACAATAAGTACCTACCTATTGTTTTTTTATGTATAGATATTTAATTATGAATTAACAATATGTCAATATTAATGTTATAAAAATAAATTGTTTTATAATTATTATATATCATTTATATTTTATATAAAATGTATATACTTACCTAGATAATCTAGAATTTTAAAAAACTACTTTGCGTGTAGGATGTAGATAGTTATCTAAATTTAAATATCAAAAAAAAAAATTCAAGGAATAGGTACCTACCTATAAAGAAATTAAGAATATATTCTAGAGTAAAAAATGGGTTTATCTAAATTTAGAATATGGTCACATTGTTGAATTTTCTGATGTTACTGTATATTTCACAATTTGTGTCTTTACTACTTTATTAATTAATTTTCATCAATTTAAAGTAATATTAATATTAAGTTAAATTAAATAACACATATTTTTGTTATCATAGTTTTTATTACAATAATTTATTGTACAAATAGCAAAGTATTTATTTATTAGGAATTTATAATGCACATTTATAAAAATTAAAATAAAGTAATCAACATAAATGTATAATGAGTATTATTAAGTATTGACTATTGAGTTTGAGTATAATTCAACATTTAATGATATTAAGTTTATCTTATTAATGTTATTGTATCTTTCTTTCTTTCTTTCTTTCCATAATTATTGAAAATATATGTATAAATTAGATCAAGACTATAGTCATTTTTAATTTACAGCTGTGAACTTTTGCATTATTGTTAATAATAGATTAAATAATTAAATTGAAATAATATATAATTACTCGTATTTAAATCTATAATCTATTTAAATGCATTATAATTCATTACAATAATTATTTTAAAAATTACAATTTCTTTTTAATTTTATAAAAAAAATCATTAAATATATTAACAATATATAATAATGTAGTATTAATAGTTAATACCATTATTTAATAACATAAAATTTTAAAATTTTAAACATTTATGTAAATATTATTATAATTAGGTACTAAATAAAATAAAATATTCCAATTTTGTTATCGTTAATTTGATTAAAAAAAAAAAAAAAAAAAAATAACAGAATGATAGTTGCATTCAATATTGAGATCTTAATCCGAGCATACATGAAAATGTTGTCATTTTTATGGTGCACCAATTGCATTAAAAATAAAATAAAACGTGTATATTCTTATGTAAATGTTCATACATTCACTGTGTGGTGATGGCGGTAAAAAAATTAAACGCGTCATCACACTTCATTAGTATGACTTAAACACATTTGTCACAGCATTGTCACTTTACTTTGGGTGTGCATCCAGCCTTAATATAAAAGAAAAAACTAGGCAATAAAAAAATAATTTTTTAGATTTTTTTTTTTCGTTAACTTATATTAAAATAAATAAAAATCAACAGTTTATAATTGTGAATGTCTTTTTGAATCCACATGCCAATGTTTTATATCTTTAGATTGTAGACGACATATAGTTTTAGAAAAATATTTGTACCATAATATTCCAAAAAATGTACATAATATAGTTTCTAAATAAAATCCATCAATTATAATTTCACACTTTCCATCTGATGTTTGACAAGCCTAAAATTTATAAATAAAATTAATATTTTAACACTTCAAGAGTACTATCCTCTTATCATACTATTTTCATATAATAGATTAGTTTATATTTTAAACGGAAAATTTAAAAAAAATTAATATAATATAAATTAAATTAATTTTTTAATGGAAATGTGATTTAAAAAGAAGTATTACAATTTCAAAATGAATCATAAATAGACACATTGGTACATGACCATGTATTTAAGCTGTAACAGCGTATCACAAAATTTTTAACATGCCTCTTTATTATGGCATAGATTAATTATAATTTGTGGAAAAAAGTAATAACACTTGGGAGCAGAACAATAATTGTGATACTTAATGATGATTCATTCTTAGATTAGACGTTCATATACATATATAAATCATAAGGATTGATATTACCAGTTTAATATTCATAATATACTTTTATATTTTAATAACTTATTGATAAATAATTGAATAATTGGCCTATAAATTTATCTAAAAATTAAAAATAAAACCAGTTTTTAGAAGACTATACTATATTCATCAAGTATTAAAGTACAATAGGGACACAATTCATGATATTTTATGAATTATATTGTATTAACCTGTATATTATAAACATATTAAATTGTTTTTTATTAAATGCTTTTATGTAAATATAAATTATCGGAATTTATTTAAAATATAATTACTTAATTACAAAAAATTCATTTTTACTAACCTCAATTTCAGTTTCAGTAGAACATGTATTGTTTATATTACTTGAACATTGTTTATATGTTAAGAAATCAGTCATCCATAAGGCAGCAGTATTAGCCCAGGCTGTTCCTAAATTTGTTAATGTATTCAATAAAGTCATATTAGTGCCACCAAATAATGGATCACTAATACGAGCAAAAAATGCCATTACAGCAACAAACATTGAATACATAGTCAACTTATGAAAAAAAGAAAAATTATATTTTATATATTGGTCAAGTTATTAATAATGTAAAAATATATGTTTTATACCTGATGTAGTAAAAATATTATTAATACTAAAATGTAATATAACATTGAAACTTTTCCATCTTCTTCAATAAAATATGGTGTAAAATAAACTATGATGGTAATGAGAATGCCAATTAGTAATCTAAATTGAAATAAAATGTTCATGATAATTATTTAAAAATGTAATATATTAATTATTTTACCTGAATGGTATAGATTTTAAATATACATTCATTGGTTTTGGTCCAGATGTATATTTAGCAATCAATATTGGTAGAACTATTTGTAATGGTATCAATAATAGTCCAATTATAGCAATATCATCTTTAGGGACACCTTTATCAATGATTTTTAAACCAGAGACTACATCAACTGCACTAAAACCTATCTAGAAAAAAAGTATTTTGTTTCAAGTTTTATTAAGTTTTGTTAACATAGATATGAACAGTTAATCTATTCTTGAAGTAGTAGAATGTTGTTTGCATACAAATAATATAATACTTTTTCTATTACTTTGTCAAATCTGTATTCTTAATGTTCGTGTACGAATTGATTCTATTCTATTAATTGATTTGTGCACAAATAATGTAAGGTATGGAGTAGAATCCTATTCATATACAGCAATCATAATCGGTGAAATTACTGGGTTTTTGTTATATTAAATTATATTTTAAATTTATGACTTTTAAATTAGTTACTTGTTAGAAATTTTTACAATTATCAAATGGACAAATTGTAGTAGTATGGTGTAATTTTTCATATGGTGCATACAATGTGTTAAGCAGGTAATATGTAATTTTAACCAATATACAGAAGACATTACAATGATTGCCATAAGATGTATTACAATTGTTATTTGTACACAACTAGTACTATTATTCACTATTCTATTGATGTTCAAAAATACGATTTTTTTGTTAGTAGTAGAAAACTAGCTAGTAGAATGATCCATATATGAACACTATTCTACTACTTTCAAATAAGTAAATAAATAAATGTTATATAATCTATTTTAAACATATTTTTTAGCACTTTACTAGATTTAATATCAAACTAAAAAAATAAACAGATGTTTTAAGTCTCAAACCCTGGATATAAATAATATAATATATAAACAAATTTTAAAATACATTCTTCCTTTTTTTTATTTACCTTAGCAGTAAGTAAAATGATTGATAAGCTTTTAACACTTGGTAATTTCATTATATCACCAAGAAGTTTATATGTCTGATATAAATTTAAATCAAGATTATCTTGTTGGGCAGATTGATGTTTTTCATGTTTGAATATAGCTACCAATGTTGTAGCAATCATGAATGTATAACCCCAGAAATATAAACATCCTTAAACAAAAAATAAAAACTTCAATATTATATTAGAATGCATAATATTCTATACATTACCTTGTAAAGTGATTATACCCTCTGAACTTTCAGTAAATCGTAGCCATTTATTACAAAAAGTAGATGATTCTAAGGTTATAAATACAACATAGCCAAGAAAAGTACCTAATGTTTGTCCTACACTATTACAAGTTGAAGCATATCCTACATTTTCTCTAGAAAAAAAATGGAAAATGAAAAAAAAAAATTTATATTGTAAAATAATAAAATACTAACTTTCTTAACATAGTTAATGCCCAACCATCAACAGCAATATCTTGTGTAGCTGCCAAGAAATTCAAACAAAAAAACATTAATGTCAAAAACTTTGTGTTTGGATCATCTGTGAATACTAGCCAATCATTAATGTTCATTCCCAAAAATAACAAAAAGAAACCTGTAATATAATTTATTAAATTGTTATTAATAATCAAATAAATGTATATTAAGTTCTAGTGTCTATCATATTTAAAATGATGGGATTTAGCCATGGAAAGGATAATGGTTATGAAAGGATATTGCATTAAAATTTGAATGAATTGATAAAACATCAGTTTTTTGAAAAACAATTTTGAGCAAAATTCAGTAAATTAAGCCGATTATAAATTAGTGATTGAAATTTTGACAACTATAAATAATTCATAAGTAAAATCAAGATTGTCAAAATTACTTTCTATGAATTTGCCATTTTTCCATGAATTTTTAGTAGTTTCCTTATCCTAAAAGAAAAATATTAGGAAATTCAAAAAATGATCTTAGGAACTAAGTAGAACTTGAACTTAACTTGAAGTACTTAGATATACAATTTTTTCATCAAGTTGCAGTTTAAAGTATAATTATAATAAAATACATTTTGTAATATACCTACATAAAAAAATTTAAAATATTTCATTACTGACCAATTAAATATTGTACAGGAACCAGCCAGGTTTTTCTTCTACCAAATTTTGATGAATATATTGAATCAATAATAGGTGCCCATAATAATTTTAAGCTAAAGGGCCAAGTAGAAAAACTAAATTGAGCCTGAAATAACAATAAAACAAATTATTTCATTTAAATTTTATTATAAATTCAATTATTTAACCTGTTCCTTGTATGTTATATGTTTCTTTTGCATTAGTATTGGTATAGCTGCTGATAGACCAAGTGGGACACCTTGTAGTGTATACAAAAATAATAAAATTGCAATGTTCAACCTATCACCAATTGTACTAGGCATAGTTTTAGGTGTGTACAACTCTTTTTTTTTTTTGAATGAATGGTCAACATCGTCTTCCAAAATCATAGATTTTCTTGATTTAACTTTACTCATTGTTTAGTAAATAGTAATGTTCTTAAACTGTAATATATAATTTAAATGATTACATTACATAAAAAATATACATATCGAATCGAAAATTATTATTATTACCAAAATCTTGAACTTTGATAAAAATTCAAAAATATTTTAGTTAAAATAAACTTAAGTAGTTATATTATACAGTAAAATTCATACAGTAAAGTGTATTAAATTTTGATAAATATAGATCTACATTTTATTTTGTATAAAACGAAATTTTTTGATGATAAAGTTATAAAATATTAATATTAAATTTTAAAAATCATTATTCAATATTCAACGTAATCTAATCCACGTATAGTAAAATAAAAAACCGGTTAACGCATGCGTAAAGGGCTTAGATAATACATACAGATACAATGTATTATCTAAGGTAAAGGGTATATAAAATAAATATAAAGTAGGTAATAGTTGTTCTTGATAATAAATATTATATTTGATAAAATGATAACTTAAACGGTGATCGTGATGAATATTTATTTGAATGTTAACAACAGCTGAAATTTTAAAACAATATCTATAATTTCATATCAAATTAATTTTATTATTAATTTTATCATCACAATATTCAATAAAAATTCGTGCTAAAAATATATGTATTATAAAATATAAATTACTAATTAATAAATAATATTTAAGTAGATACCTATCTATTATTTTTACTGCAAAAGTCCAAAACTAAGAATAAATGATTATTGTTTTATTTTCTATAATGATTTGAAATGTTAAAATAATTTTTATTTTCTATGATACACATATTTACATACTTTTTAAATATTATACTGATCTGAATTACAAAAATGTCTTGTTTTGTACAACATTGTCGTGAGTGCAATATTGTTATTTCTAATGCTGAAACAGATTCCAATCAAGTAACATACTATAATATTAAAGTGGATGTTGGTGATATCACATGGAGTGTGCGAAAACGATATAAAGAGTTTTTGGAATTGCACAAAAAATTGGTGAATGAACATACTGTGACTAAAGACATATTGCCTGGAAAGAAAATTATTGGTAGTAAGGAGCCAGATTTCATTGAAAGACGTAGGATAGGCCTTGAAATATATTTACAAACTGTGATGTCATTTTTACAAAAATCAATGCCTGAAGAACTATTTGAATTTTTGGATTTTGACAAGTATGATGTAATATTAATTGTTAAAAAATTGGCTGTTGATTTTTTTCACAATGGTGATTTATATATTTTAAATGATAATGGATTTAACTTTAATAATTTATTGTTACATGCAATCAGTGAAAGATTAAAATTGCCATGCCCAGATAGTGAAAATAATGAGTATAATTTCAGTCATGTGTTAGATTTTTGTTCAAGACTTAATTATTTATCTATTAAAGGAGGAAATCATTGTGTTGGAACAAGTAATATAATATATAACAAGTTAAATTTTGAGTTGTCATCATTTAAGAATATTCATAAATTTGAATGTTATAACATTGCTCCTAATATGATTTACAATTTAATGCCATTACGGGATACAGTACGTATAATAATTATTTATAATTCAAAATTAAAATCTCCAGAAGATATTTTATTGAGTGATAATGTTCATAAAGAATGGTCTTGTGAAATGAATCCATGTATGATATGGAATAAATTAAAAGTAATTGATTTTAGTTGGAATGAAATACAATCATTGGAAAGTCTTACAATTTTAACACCAAATGTTAAAACAATTAATTTAAATGGTAATATGTTAAATACCCTCGAAGATATGTCACTGCTTACTCATCTTAGTCATTTATCATTATCAAATAATAATATAACTGAAGTTTTTGATCTTCATACAAAATTAGGAAATGTTATATGTTTAAACCTATCATCAAATAGGATATCAGATTTAAGAGCATTTTCAAAACTATTTTCATTAGAAATGCTAGATTTAGGTTCTAATTCTGTAACAGACATTGGTCAAATACAATATTTAAATGGATTACAAAATATGAATTATTTAGTTTTGTCTGGAAATCCTGTATCTACTGTAGTTGATTATAGAACCAAAGTGCTTGGTATACTAAATAAGAGAACTTCAGATTTTTGTTTAGACAACGAGAGACCTACACAAAAAGAATTAGATACTGTAGCAATAATGCATGCATTGAAAATCGCCAAAGAAGGAAAAACATTATTTGATTGAAAAAAATATTTCCATTAAACTATATTATTTTTTTAAATTATAATTATTACTTATATATTTACTCTATGTTTTGTTATTCATTTTAAAGTTTATATTGTTAAAATTTAATTAAAATTAAAATAAAATTTATATATAATTTTGTAGTGATATTTGTGTTTTTTACTTGTTCGTTTTTTTAGTATACAATTTTATATTTTAACTATGGTTATTTAAATATTTATTGGTGATTTATATGGTTATACTTATAATAATAATATCATTCAAAAATTATCAATTAATGATAAAATGTTAAATTTATAATCATGGTGTTATTAAATATTTATCACTATATTTGTTTATTCTATAGCATAATAAACAGCATTAAAATACATATTTGGAGAAAATTTTCATTATTTCTTATTACACAAAACACAGTAAAGTATCATATTGTATAGATATCCCATAGCTATAGAGTAATGAAAGATAATATGATTTAAAGTGGCCCACGACCACACGTGACACTGGACACAGGCACACAGTACACTATTACACTGTATAGTACTATATATAACTATAGTATACACGATCAGTTCAACTGTGCAAATAACTGAGTAAAAAATTATAGTTATTTCAACTGAAGGTGTGTAAGCTACTTAGCTACGTCAATTTTTCCCTTAATTACACGTACAGTAACAGTTTTTTCGTGGTGTAGTCACTAATCATAGTCTATTTCTACTATCGATCTGTTTGAATCGTTTACCTTCTTTAATTATTTTCGAAAGTTGATGGAAAGTTGTTATTTTTTTTTAATAATACTATCACAGACTCACAGTTGCATCAGACTCGAGAGCCGATAGGTTTAAGATTATTTATTAATATATTGTACGCGGCTGCTTTTTTTATTCGATTTGAAAATTTGAATATAAAGGGCTTAAAATATGCCACAATTCGGGTATATTTCTATAAGCATCTATAAAACTTAAAGTTATTTTTTTGCCATTGTGGTGATAACAAAAACAATTAATTAATAATTAAAGAATACACATGCCGCCTGGCAATAGATGATTAATGATTATACAAGAGAGAAGACTGTTCGATTAAGACTTAATCATAAAGTGAACTTAACTATATAATTTATCGGGGCGAAGTAGTCTCTTGCACAGGTCAAAAGTCTGCCAGTATTTTGTGACCTACCTATCTTCCAAATCCTAGAATGTTTTTTTTTTTTTTACTCATTGTATAGTATAGTTGTATTTGTATAGTTATTAATGTGTATATTAAAAACAATCAACATTTTATTTATAAGAATATGAACAATAAAAGACTACCTAATTAATTTATTTCATTTTTAATAAAAATTATCAGTTATTACTTTTACGCTAGCTTTTATGCTCTAATACTTATGAATTTTCAATTTATTTCCGTAAATATTACGTTTTACGTTTCGCCTTTCGCCGATACAATTATAAAATAAAATTTAATTTCAATGAAAAGTATATATTATAAATTATAATATAAAATAATTAATACTATATAATACGTCTATGTTATAGACGTTTTACATTATATTAGTATAATAGTATAATAAAAAGTAATTGGTAGCTGGTAGGTATTTTTAATGACTAATGAGAATAAAAAAAAAAAAATGTTTAATAAAAATTTAATTAATTAATTATTTTTATTTCTTAAAAATAGGTTAGTCATGTTATTTTATTTATTTTTTAGTTAGATATATACAATTTTTACAGTGAATGAGTACAAACAATAAGCATATATTGCTAATAGAGAAGGGAGAAAAATAAAATAAAAATAACATGTATATAGAACGGGGAGAGGCCATTATTGATTGACACTTCGCCGAAATTTATTATATTATTTGTTTATACTTTTATAGTAGGTAAATCAAAACACCATTTATGCTTTAGTCTTTTTGGTGGATTACCCGGCATATTATGAGAGGCGAGATATTTGGGAAGAATATTTAGGTGGTTAGCAAGTGAATTAAAATATCTAAAGTAAGAGTGTGAAAGACATACCTATTCAGACTGTGTCTATAAGATCTGTATGTAAAGTTTTGTTAGAGATGTAAAAGGGTGTTTTAGTAATGAAACGAAAAATTTTGTTTTGTACTATTTGAATTTTATTAAAGTTCGATTTTTTAGCAGATCCCCATATTTCAATGCCATATGTCCATATAGGTTTTATTAGTTTTATATAATATAAGTTTTGTATGAAGTGATAATATAGAGTTATGGTTGAGAAATCTTTTGAGAAAGCGTAATCTATTTAGGATAATTTAAAATGTTCTATTAATATGATGTGACCATGTGAGATGTTGATTAAAATGGATACCGACATATTTTTTTTGATTTGAGAATTAGGGATTGGAATGTGGTTTAAGTGTACAGGAAGGCAAAGACCTTGTTTTTACTTTGTGAAAGTTAAATGCAATATGCATAAATTTACTCAGGTTTATTTTTACCTTCAGTTAGGTTACTTTGGTAACTTTGGTGTTAGTGTAATACTGTGTAAGACTGTAAGATGTACTAAATTATACAAGAAAAAATTTTAACCCACCAAAATTTTTATCACGACCCACAGTTTGGGAACCTGTCTGCTCTATCTCTATGAGATAACGAGAAACATTTTAATTATTTTATAACTAAAACGGTTATGACATCATATTGTACAATATTATTTTTTTATTCCATGAATATTATTATTATTATTTTTTTTTTTAATTATAATCACACTGAATCCTATGGTCATGGTAGGGCATGTGGTGTGGTCATTGAATGTAAACAATAAAATAATAACGGAATTTCAAATATCTCGAAAATCCAAATCGACATCACCACTCACCAGACCTACTGTTTCGTTTGGCTGTGTTTGTGTTATGTTTACACTTTAAAATAAATGATAAATATTTACTAATGTCAATTTTTGTTTATTTATGTATTGTTGCTTCATTTTGAATGTAAAAATCTACATTTGGATTTTAACGATTCTTTATCATTTGCATTGTTTGCACGAGCTAAAAAGTAGGTACTTTATGAACATATAATTATTAATTAGTTGAAATGGGTAGTATAATTTTTTACATATTTATAATTTATAATAATTCATTATAATTTAAAACCTCAATCGTTATTACGTAATACGTACCAATTACTATGTTTATATTCACTACACATATAACTATAAGTTTATAAGGTAAAATGAGGTATTTAATATTTGATTAATTATAACAATGCTTTATATATGTTACGGGCAAATCCCGAAATTCGGTCACTTCGCGATGTGCCCGGGCAAATCGCGAAGTGACCGGTCAAATCGCGATTTGCCCAATTGGTTCTCGGGCAAATCCCTGTCCCGTATTAATCCCATTTTTTCTTTACTACTGTCATTTTTAATAATATTTAAAAGCTTTTCTTCAAATTTGGTTTTAATGTTTGTCTCCTCTTTATTCGACTTATTAAAAAATACTTGTTGTCAGTTACAACGGTTTACAAAGACTAACTATATTAACAAACTATCTGAACTATCTATATTAATTATCTTATATAGTAATCTTATATATTAATATTTTGTAATTGTAAAAATGATGTTCGTTTTCATACTATCATTTCTAAGTGTGTTTTAATTGGGTTTTTTACGTTTGAGATAGCATAATGGTGATATTTTATTTTCTATTACCTGCCTGTTATTTATTTTCTATTGTAAATTTGTAATTGAATATACATTAATTTATTAGGAAATTTTCGGAATTTGCCCGAGAACCAATTGGGCAAATTGCGAAGTGACCGAGTTTCGGGATTTGCCCGTAACATATATATTATATAACATTTCATTACATAATATCTTTTATGTATTTTAATTTTATACATTTTATATTTACTTTATATTAAATAATAATAATTTATTAATATGCAATAAAACAATTGTTAATGGACCTAATAATTAGAATGTCACGGATAAAAAAACTTATGATATAAAATTTTAAATATTATACATTTATGATGAGTGGTGTATTTTTGTAAGTTGATGAGGTAACCTCATGGTAATAATACAAATTTAAAAGATATCAGTAGTTGCAAACTGTTTTTTCTTTATTTTATTTGTGAATAATTTTGCTTTATTCATTAAATGGTTAAATATTGAAAATCTGTGAGCTTCATATTTAATTAATTAGAATACAAAATTATAGTGAGATATAAAAATATTAGTAAGATATTATGAATGACTGAATGACTAATTTAATCATTTTTTTTTTTCAGATTTATTTATTTTGAAAATAAATATATTGAAATATTATACAATAATGAGTCGAACAATAAAAGATTTATCTTTTGTCTATAAAAATAAATCTGCTTGTATCAATGATGTATCCATTATTGACACAGAAAATTTTGAACATCCACAACAGTCTTCAACTCCATCTAAAACTATTAGAAAAAGTTCAAGACAAATTTTAAAGGAAAATAACAGTTTGAACATTAGTGTAATAAATAAACAGTGTGAAAATAATAACATTGATACAAAAATAGACAACCAAAAACACAAACATACTTTACCAGTAATAGAAGAAAATTATAATAAATATGATCGAGTACCAGAATTGTTTTACAGTGATCCAGAAGAAGAATCTATTGATACAAAAAGTATAACTCATACTACAGGAATACATGACTCCGATGATAAATGGATGACATTTTCTGATATTTCTGAAAATAAAAGTTCTACTGATATTTCAGATTTATTAGCAGAAATTGATGCAGATGTAAAAGTTAGATTTGAGAAACCTCCAAGACGATCATATCCTGGGAGAAAAAGAAGCAATATGACTTTGTATGTTGATAATGAAGAAAATGAAGAAATAAAGGTTAAGATTTCCAAAAAAGAAAAAAAACCTAAACAAAAGATAATTGATCCAGAGGAAGAAGCTTATATAAAATCTATTAATCAACATTTTAATGATATAGAATCATTTAGTTTAGCTGTTGAGTAACATTTGATTTTAAATCATTATTGAATTTTTTACTTAATCAAGTGTCCATTATTCCATTATTTTTGTTTTTTGAGTTTAGTAACCAATATTTGAGTTCCAGTTTTCATTTATTATATTGTTCATCTGTTAATTTTGTAATATTGATAGTAAAATATATATACTGTAACAAATGTGTTTATCAATAATTTATAGATACTTAATTATAATATAAGATTCAAATAATTTATTGTGTGATATAAGTATGTAACAATCATTCACTAATTTATAAATTTCGGAACTTTGGGAAGTTTATATTTGTATATTATTATTTATTAATATATTTATTATCAAGTTTTATTAATCTTAAATGTTTACTATTTCATTGTATACAAATTAAATTGATGAAAAATTATCATTAAAATGGATTAATCATTAAATTATTATTTAGTAATTAAATAATGTACACATTCTATTTTTGTATTACATATTATTAATTTTTCAATAAATGTAATTTGTATATTGATAATTTGGTATTTAAGCCTATATATGAATAAAAATGTTTATAAATAGATGATATTATCTTATTTTATAAAATATAAGTAATATTAATACGTTATTTTATTTTATTCTTCCTCTTTATCTTTGCTTTTGTCCCACGTCTGTGGGGTCAGCTACTCGTATCATTCCCTTCCACCCATCCTTATCACTAACCATATTCTTATCCTACTTTATTTTATTTTATTATGTTAAAAATTAATGAAAAACATGCATGTGTACTCTTTTTGGGTTGGTAATTATTAAATTTATGTACTTAAATTACATTATGTAAAAAAAAATCATCTTGATTAATGAAACATTTTTTAAAAAAACTGACACAATTATAATTGTTTCACTTAAAAAATGAAATTATGGACTGGATTAATTTTTTGTTGTTTCTGAATTTAAAATCTGAGTACGACTATGATCGTAAACTAAATGAAAAATCATAAAAAATAATTTAAAATTGTTGGAAGAATAAAAATATATGTGTGAATTTATATAATAAAAAGAGTGATTTAATTATATTTATATAAAGATATATTATTGTTTAATACCTATCTGGATTATAAGTTATAGGCATAATTATTAAATAACTATTGCAATTTTTGTAATATTTTCATATTTGGGGTTTTAATTAATGTATTATTTCGGTGGTAAAGACGCAAAGTGGATGTAAAAACATGTTTTAAGAAATTTATATTACTTTAAAACTTGTGATGAGATGGACATTTTTTAAGAAAATAGGTATTAAGATTATAATTTTAAATCGTAATTACGTATTAATTGGTATTACAGTGGCGCAACCAGGATTTGTCCAAGGGGGGGTCCAACCATAGAAATTGTTAATTGCATAGAGCATTTCCTAGTTCCGCAAATGATAAATATTTAGAAAATATGATAAAAAATTCTAATCCTGGAAAATAATATATTATTTACTGTTATAGTATCTATAAAAAATATTTATTTAAACCATACATTATACGGCCCATGGGGGGGGGGTCCGGACCCTAAGTCCACCCCCTTGGTTGCGCCACTGATTGGTAATAATTTTTTTAACATTTATTTTATAAAATTACCAAAATGGTAATCGTTTAATTATTATTGAATGTTGCAGTTGAATGGTTGATTGTTAAAAAATAATAAATATTTATAAATAGTGAATACTAATATAATTATAGCAAATTAGGACCTATACTCTATAGACTATTATTTTTATTAATAAATATTAAAATTAATTATTAAACAATAATTATTGTTTTTTTAATTTTTTTTGTTCATGTTCCCGTTCCCGCCTTATTAATGT
Source organism: Tetraneura akinire (assembly GCA_021307375.1). Taxonomy (NCBI): domain Eukaryota; kingdom Metazoa; phylum Arthropoda; class Insecta; order Hemiptera; family Aphididae; genus Tetraneura; species Tetraneura akinire. The sequence continues at coordinate 19,616,232 of JAIUCT010000007.1, read as the reverse complement.
TTTCAACAGTTTTAGAGGTTATGCGAAATGATTTATTTTACATAATTTATCCGAATGATGTATTGATGTTACAAACGTAATACGATTTGGAAATTTTAACAAGTAATATTCAACTGATAAATATTAAATTGCAAATACAACTTGTAAAACGGAAGAAAACGACTTTTGAAAAAAAAAGTTTGTTTTTGTTTATTAGTACGGCATTCGGCACTTATACTTATTACTTACGAACAGCCGTGTATTTTTTGTACAGGAAACGGAAATGCAAATTGGAATTAAATCGTTTTCTACATTTTCGTTTAGTTTCACTGTAAAATAACTAAAATATATACTGTTTAGTTGATCATACCACGTACCTACTTACACAATGATTATATTAGAATAATTAACATTTAATATGGTTTAGAATTGTTCGATAAAATGTGTGAAATGTTTTCTTTGATGCTCTAATGAATCTCATGCAAATAAGGTAAATATATTTTATACTTATATCATGTAATTACATGCGACTTCACTGTAGTTATGGTTTATCGTTTATGTATTTTGATGTTATGTATTTATTTGATTATAGTTTTTGTGTACATACCTTTAGCTGATATACATTTTACTTGAACTCATCATGTCTGAGAAAAAAGCCAAGAATAATGCTGATTGGAAGAAACGTGTAAAAGCTGAGTATTTTAGATTACTTCAAGCGAAAAAAACTAAAAAAGATGACGATAACGTATTGGCCTGTATGAATAATCAGAAGGAACTTTATGGTATGTTTTAGTTTGTATGTTACTTATTCATTCTATATTTATATATATATATATATATTTAAATAGATAAAAAGGCAGAAGAACTTAAAAGGTTGCAATCAAAAAAAGCAATTTGGGAATGTCGGCCATATATTGAAACAGTTTCAAGGTCCAAACGATCAGAAGTATCTAAAGTAGATGGTGCTGGTGAAGATAGTATGAGTGTTCCGATTAAAATAATTAATGCAGTTGCTCCTATACCTACCATGTATATTTGGGCACCAATACAACAAAATTTTATGGTAATATTTCGATTTATTTTATAGATTATAATTTTATTGAACAATTCTTTACATTTTTTCTATTTTGTTTTGTAGGTAGAAGATGAAACTGTACTACATAATATTCCATATATGGGTGATGAAGTACTTGATCAGGATGGTTCTTTTATTGAAGAGTTATTAAAAAATTATGATAATAAAGTTCATGATGATGATGCTGCAAACTTTTTAGATGATCAAGTGTTTGTAGATTTAGTTTATGCATTGATTCCATTTCAGGTAAACAATTCATTTTAAAATAATAGGTATATTTAAAAATTAATTATTAATATGTGTAAATTTAATTAGCAAGAGGAAGACAAAGAACAACAAACTATATTGTCTCCAAAAGTGATCCCCAAAAGTGGTAAAGATGATAGGCCATTTCCAAGTTTGGCTATCTTTGAAGCCATGTCAGCTGCATTCCCTGACAAAGGATCTCCTGAAGAATTTAAAGAAAAGTAAAATATATATTAATTATAAAATTTAATTTATTTATGTAATTTTTATAATTTTTTTTAGATATATTGAATTAACTTCTTGTGTTGATCCCAATGCACAACCATCTCAATGCACTCCAAATATTGATGGGCCAAAAGCTGAGTCTGTTCCAAAAGAACAGACTATACATTCATTTTTGAATTTGTTTTGTAGAAGATGTTATAAATATGATTGTTTTTTACATAGTATGTATTTTATATAAATTTCAATTTCAATTTATTTTGAGTAATTTAGTAATATAGAATTATATTATTTCTATGTTTGCAGAACTTAAAGAACATGATTCAGGAACTAATTTACCAATAGGATTAAAAGGACCTTTGTTAAAACCATTTTCAACTCACTGTAGTCAAGATTGTTATATGTTACTTGTAAGAAAATTAGTATAATTTAAGTTATATTATAAACATTGTTATATTATTTTTAATAGGATGGTATGAAAGAAAAATTAGCTGCTATTGCTGAAATTAAAGCAGAAAAACAAAAACAAGCTTATAGAGATGAAGAAACTAATAGAGAAGTACATAGATCTGTATCTACCACAATTTCCAATAATAAAGAATTATCGCCTCAGAATGAAATAAGCGATAAACCAGTAGTTAAGTTATCAAAAAAAGATAGCTCAGACTGGGGTAATGATGCTAGTTCTGAAGATAGCCGGGATAGTAGCAAAGGTATTATTGTAATTATATATTAATATAAATAATAATTAGGTACTAATCAGTAATCAATAATTGTATTTTAATAGATGGTGAATTGGATATGGAAGATCCATTATCAACTAAAACATCATTTTCTTTACTTCCACGTTTGAGTACAGAAGAAAAACAAGTGTGGACTGGTTCAGATCAATCAATCTTTCGTGCACTTCGTCGCACATTTTTAAATAATTATTGTGCAATTGCTCAAATGATGTTAACAAAAACATGCCAGCAGGTTTATGAATTTGCACAAAATGAAAATGATGATGTTACTGTTGAAGAAGCAATTAGTGAATTGACTCCTCCGAGAAAAAAAAAGAAGAAGTTACGTTTATGGCAAACACATTGTAGAAAAGTACAGCTTAAAAAAGATTCAGCATCAAATCATTTATATAATTATACTCCATGTTCCCATCCACCAAATCAAGGATGTGATGCAACATGTCCATGTGTAATGGCACAGAATTTCTGTGAAAAATTTTGCAAATGTAGTTCTGATTGTAAGTGAATTGTAGATGATATTTTATTATTTGTATTAATGTAATAAATACTTATATTATAGGCCAAAATAGATTCCCAGGTTGTCGGTGTCGAGCTCAGTGTAACACAAAACAATGTCCGTGCTATTTAGCCGTTCGTGAATGTGATCCAGATTTATGTTTAACTTGTGGTGCGGATCAATTTAATGTAGAAAATATAACATGTAAAAATGTCAGTGTTCAGAGAGGGCTCCGTAAGTTTATTTCAATATGTTAAAAAATATTTTTTTGTTATATAAAATTGTTTTATTTAATAGGTAAACATTTGTTAATGGCTCCATCTGATGTTGCTGGTTGGGGTATATTCTTGAAAGATTCAGCTCAAAAAAATGAATTTATATCAGAATATTGTGGAGAAATCATTACTCAAGATGAAGCAGATCGACGTGGGAAAGTTTATGATAAATACATGTGTAGTTTTTTGTTTAATTTAAACCATGGCAAGTGTAAAGTTATATTTTTATAAATTGTATATGTTAATTTGTATTAATTATTTAATAGATTTTGTTGTTGATGCTACACGAAAGGGTAATAAAATTAGATTTGCTAATCATTCTATAAATCCAAACTGTTATGCTAAAGTGATGATGGTTAATGGTGATCACCGTATTGGTATTTTTGCAAAACGACCCATTCAACCAGGCGAAGAACTCTTCTTTGATTACAGGTTACTTAATAGTTTCATTTATTACAATATTAAAATTTTCTACCATTTTAGTATATTTATTTAAAATAAAGTAATATAGATATATTATATTGAAGGTTCTTAATAAATATTAGATATTACTATACTTCTGATAAAGTATGTAGAATATATTAGTCTTTATAACATGGATGACTGTTTGATAATGATTTAAAAATCGACTTTTATAAAAAAGAAAATATTTTTAAAGGACCATGAAACAAAAAAAACAACTTTGTCTTAATTAATAAACTAACTATAGTAAATTTGTGAACGTTGATTCTCTATGACTTTAAAGTCTGAGGAAGATAGCCGCATAACGTCACAAGATCGCACAATGCAGTAACGGCCTATGTTTTTATACAGGAATTGCCGATGTGGTCTAAATTATTTATTTATATTTTTTATTATACTAAATAAAAATGAAAAATTTAGACAATTATAAGAAGTCTGTATGTTTTTCTAAATTTTGGTGTACGTTTTGTTGTTTTAAATTGCATGTAATACATAAAAAATAATTTTGAATATTTTGATTTAACCCTAATGTTATCTCTAGATTTAATATTACGTACTTATAATACTAGGTAATTTGTTCATTTGTATTTTGTACTGTTATTGGTTCATGGTTATACAGTTATAAATGTATTATGAATTTATGATATACTAACATGAACACTAACAAAATTTCAAAATTAATATACAATATTATCTTTACTTTATTATAATTTGAATCATTTGCTCTCATTAAATACAAATTGTAATCTACCCGGGGTATTCTCTACAAAATTGTGTCAATGCTTGTTCAATAAATATTATATTATAAACACACCTAAGAAGTTAACACCACAATAATTAGTTCACACATGTCATTGAGAATTGTATCTAGATAATATTAATTTATATCCATACAGAGATATTTAGATTATTGTAATTTTCAGATAAAATACCTACATATTACATTACTATTCCCATGTGTTATATGACTGTCAGGTATTTTAAAAACTAATGAATTTATTATAGCTGTTAGTCTATTACATATTTTTTTTAAATATTTTGATAACATAATAATTTATTTTTTCTAAATAAAAAATAAATTATTATAATTGAAATAATAAAAAAAATAGTTTATATGTATATAAATAAAATTTGTTGTAATGAAGATGAAATCAACATTTTACTTATTTAAAATAGTGTTACTTTATATGTAGATTATAGTATATTTGTATAGTTATGTTATGTTGTAATTTATTTTATTTTTAGATATGGACCTACTGAACAACTTAAATTTGTTGGAATTGAAAGAGAAATGGAATTTTTACCTTAGGTTTCTTGTAATAAAATTCTTAATTTAATAACATTTATTATCTTATAGCATGTATGTAGGTATTAATAATACATAAAATATTTACCAAATTTGATTTCATTTAATATGGAGAAATGATGATGAATAAAACTATAAAATATAATTAATTTTTATTATTACTGTGTGGACATTTATATTTTATAACAAATTAAGTTAATTTGATTTCTTTGTTATGGGATAAACTTTATTTAATTTAGACAAATCTATAAACCCATAATGTACAATAATTAATGTATAATAATTAATATTAATGTATAATAATTAATCAATTTAAAAACCAGTAAATAATTCAATATTGACTAAAATTCTCAATATTAAAATATAATTTTAATTTGTAAGTGTTAGCACAGTTTTAATTCCAATTTTGTATTTTATTATTATTAATCTTATAGTTTTTCTAAGCCCTGTTACTGTTACTTTTTTTTTTTTAATTGCACTATAAAGTTGCTTATGGTTTATAATATTATATTTTTCTTATAATGAAGTATTATTATAATTTTTTATTATATGAATATGGTCATTTAAAATAGAAAAATTATAACACTCCTATTAGATTAATTTTAATTTCTCATCTTGTATAATCTGTTTTAGATGTATTAAGTTTTGTAAATTACAATTTATACAGTGTAGTATTTAACAATATGATCTTGTTTAAAAATGTTTTGTTATTAGCCATCATTTACTTTATTTCTTTTTAATAATATGTTATATTTGTATACTAACTGTTAAAATTGAACTGAAAACAAACTTTTTAAACTAAATGTCATTTTTTTAAATGTGATATAATATCTTTTAAACTATCAGGGGTTTTCCTCTTAATTTTTTTTTTTTTTTTTTAATTTATTATGTTTATAATTAACAAACTACTATAGTATATTGAATTATCATACCTGATTTATTTTTAAATTATTACTTTTTATATTTGACCATAGAATATAAATTAGAAAATGTATTAATAATTTTATGTTTTTTTTCTATGTTATTTTAAAATGTCATAAATAACGTAAATACATAATTTTCATATTTAAAATTTTGATAATATACATTACTGTTGGTTAGTTATTTTATCAATTTTATACTTAATATTTTTATGTCAATTGAAAATAGCAACTCCTATAAGAAAATTGAATATTAATTTTGTTGATAAATGTTTATGTAGGTATTAATCATATTAATAAAATAATAAATATAGTAGTAATTAAGTAAATAATTTGTAATAAACATATCTTAATATAAAATATATTTTTAAAAAATGAATTCTTTATTTTAATTGGATTATTTAGTTGTTACAGTTTTTCATTTAATATTAATTTGTAAGTTACATTTTATAATTAGGTTTCATTAAAAATAGGAGGTTATTTTATTATTGAGTGAACTAAATTATTTATTTCAAAATTGAAATATAGAGAATTGTAATTTATAGAAAATTAATGAATGTATTTTTAAGATCAATTATATTATTTAGCTTAATTTTATTATTTTTTATTTGAATAATTTAATAAATACATCACAATTAATAAGTTATTTAAAATTATATTTTGTTGTTATTAATCTTATAAATAAATAATTAGTATTTATGGTGATAACTGATAATGAAAGAAAAAGAGAATTATTAATTTGTATTTAATATGTCTGGAATCTGGATTAACAAAAAATGTATGTAATGAATAATTTATCATTGCCGTTTGGTCCGGACTGTACCGGTTTTAAGCACAGTGTCCTGGCGTCCCGAAGAAAGTTTTCAGAATGGCCAATTGTTCCAGAATCTAATTTATAATTAATAAATATAAATATATAAAGTATAAAGTATAAGTATGTAATAAAACAGAAAAATAAATAATATTTTATTATCGATAATACCTATCACATATTAATATAGGTATAATAATTAAAAATTGTTATAGGGATCTAATATTTATATTTTAAATCGATCATTATATACGAGTATATTAATGAAAATAAGTTTTTCAAACAATTGGAAATATTTTAAATATAGTTTTATGAGCAATATGAAGAATGACATAAAATATCACTGGAAGAACATTGGATATCAACTTTTAAACATTTTAATGAGCTTATTAAGTTAATACAGAATTTGAATGTATTTTAATAGTTGTTGAATTTTTTTTACTTGGCCTGGTTCAAACTCAATAGTCGACCGCTTGTTTTTATTAATGAATAGTATACGGATTAGGTCACGGAATAAATTAAACATAAGAATGGTAGAGGTAATTAATCATAAATATACATTTTGACAATATATCTTGTTTACAATTTTATAATACAATACAATTGATGAATACATTATTATTTTAAAAAGTACATAGTATAGCAAAATACAAAACAATTGAAAGTTCATTGGATTTGATAGAGGACTCATCATAAAACGAATAAATAATAAAAATATATAATGTATTTATTATGTAAATATATATTATAGTGTAGTTATGTAAAATTAATTATAAAAAGAGGTATTATTAATTAAATGTATTATGTAAGTATTGTATTTTGGTAAAAATTAAAACCTTAATTTCGTCCGGGTTATAAAATAAATAATGATAACCCTAGAATAATTATATTTTTAAAATAATCACCTATGTACCTATTTATCACCTATATACTTAATGTAAAAATATCAAATCTTGAAATGTCTGATCAAATGTGTTCAAAGCTCAATAATAATTGGGTAAATTCTGAAAAAATAACTTTTTTTTAATTGTATACAATATATTTATTTTTTATTAACGTATTGAAATTAATTAATTTGTAAATAATATTGATACCTAGTTTTTTAATTACACATACAATATTACCTACATATATATTTATACTGTTATACGAGTAAATTGTTATTATAATCTTTATTACCTGTTACCTATTTATCTTGGTATTTAGCTAGTTATTAAAAAAATATTTAGGTATATAATGTTCCAATACAGTTTTATATGGAATATAATAACAATGTCTTACGGACTTCTATATAAAATTAATTTGATAGTTTATAAAAATTAATAAGTTTTGAGTTTAATGAATATGAAATATAAATTCTGTAATAATATTTAAAATTTAAATAATATAAAATACCTATCTAATACCTAATTTAAAGGTAAATTTTATAATGTTTTCAAGTTAAAATATTATAGGTAGGTAGGTACTTACTGTTATAATATTTTTAATTTTTTAAAAATGAAAAAGGTGTTATATTTATTTAAAATATTGTTAATTATTCACTGAAAGTGGAAAGATATATTCAATAACAATTATAAATTTTGTAATTATATTCTGAATTTTATCATTTTGTTATAAATTGAACACGTACCTATTCCACATGTAATTTAAATCAAATTTACATATTATGCAGATTTGTTGGCGGAATACCGAATAATAATAATTGTTTTAACTACCTACGTTTTAATTAAAAATATGTAAAACACAAACAGTGAATATTATTTAACTATGAGTAGTTGGTCGAAAAATATTAATAATTATTGAAAAAGTGTACATTTTAACGAATGTTTTACAAATGTATTAAAGACTCACAGTTATCTAATGGGTATTGGGTAAGTACCTACCTACTAAGTAAAAAAAAATCTATTTTTCACAATTTATAAATTTAAAAAAATTTTAAAATAATAATTAATACCTAATAGGTAAATAAATAAATATAATTGCATATATATATATATAAATATATAGTTATTGTGTTTAAATTGGAAAGTAATTAATAATTGTGGTATTGGTAGCGGCTGTTATTTTTTAATTACGTAATATATTCTAATATATTTTTTAATATATTTCTATATTCGTCATAAATTCTCTCCATAAAATTCATAAAACTTCAGTTGGTAAAATTTAGTAAACTGTTTAATATCTCGTTTATATATGATATATTTACTATTTTCATATAACAATGTTTAATATTCAATTTAATCTATATTATAATATATAGGTATATATTTAGTCTTTAATCTTTATGCAAAGAAATAAAGAACTGTAAAAATGTAATAAAATTCAATTTTGTATAATAAAGTTACGTTGCATTTTTTTTTCTTTAATAGGTACCTACTACCTACCTATATAATATAATAATAATGTGTGGGCAACTGCCTGCAACTATAAATTTAAAATAGCAAATTAGTAACTGTAAAATCTTACTTAAATTTAATGCTTTAGATTTAACAAGAAACTGCGTTAAACTGGAAATTGTGGTGATATTATACTTTTATTTTTACCTGGATGTACTTTTATATTACGTATATAATACCGCCGAGCGTTATAAAAACCAAATAAAATGCAAAACGCATAATGAAATACAAGTTTAAATTTTAGTTTATAGTTTTATTTATAAATCCATCCCTTTATGATTGAATTTTAAATTGTTATTTGATCCTATCAAACCTAATCTAACCTTACATTATAATATAGGTACAGTGAAGCAACAAGTACCTATAATTACCATTTTGTAGGCTCCGGAGCAAGAATATTTTTTTTAGAATTTAGAAGGTATCTACCTATTTTTAATTGACAAGTTTTTTTTTTTTTTAAAAAAAAGTCGTTTATTTAGTGAAAAAAAGAGTTTATGTATAGTACAATACAATTAAAGGTTAAACATATATGTATATAATATTAATTATTATATTATAATTATTAATTATTAAATAAGATATACCTAATTTATATATTTATATATTACATTATAAGCATAGGCGTAACTAGGTAGGGGCTTGAGGGGGCTTCAGCCCCCCTAACATTATATGTAGCCCTCCAAACTAATTTAATGACAAAAAATATAATTTGGTAAACAAAAAATGATTAATCTCAATTAGACGAAAATAATAGAATACGTTTACATTAGAAAGTTTATTGTTGAATAATATAAAATAAATATTATAATTATTTATAATATTATTACGAAAATATATTATTAACTATAAGTTTAAATTTAATTATTTTTACAATAATGATATATTAATAGGTATACTCGTATTATTATAAACCAGTGGTATTTCTAATAATTTTCAATGATTATATTTAGATTTTATTGCGTATTGTTAATATTAAATATTATAGTGCACTGCACGTGTACCCAAATTAGATACCAAGAATACACCATACCTATCTTGATTAAAATTGGTTTATTATGCATTGTGAATCTAGTCATGGTACTTTTTAGATTCTGAGCGTAGCGAAGAATGTGCTGGTTTTATAATGATTTGTGTCTTTTTTTTTTGTTTCGAATATTATAATACTAATTTTTTTCAGGGGCCCCTAACTGTCGGTGGCCCGACTACTGAAGAAACTCCTGTAATTGTTGAAGAGAAAGTACCTGATACAGAATTGAATGTAAATATATAATAATTGTATTTATTTTTTTAAATTTTAATTATAATATTTCTTTATGATCATTATAATATTTTTAGATTGCAAATGTAGCTGAGATTCCACCGCCATTCCCAAGTAGTCCTCCTCTAGTAGAAACCCCTGCTGTACGAACACCTACTATTATTGAAACTCCTGCTCCAATTCAGTCAGTAGAAGAATCTGAGGTTGCACAAGCTGAGACTGAGGTATTAATGCTATTTGTAAAATTAAATATTAAAATTTTAGGTAGGTATAACGTAACACAATTGTATTTAAATTTATTGATTATTTTAGGATGATACAGTTGGTGGTGGTGAGGGATTAGCTGAACCTCCAGAAGAATTAATATTATATATTTAGAAGAAATACATCAAACGTTGAAAAAAAAGTATCATCTGAGGTACCAGGTACCTTGGTTAATGGTAACCATGTAGAAGGCAAGGAATCTAAGCTTACATCTCCTGATGTAATTACATTTATTTATATTATAATATACAAAAAATATAATATATGATAAAGATATAAGATATACGATCTATGATATAGATGATACAGCATGCAGTGCAGAGGCGTTCCGAAGCTTCTCTATTTGGGGGGG
>JAIUCT010000007.1:19573929-19595957 GCA_021307375.1 Tetraneura akinire | reverse complement strand
TATTATTATTATTATTATTATTATTATTATTATTATTATTATTATTAGTTCCGCGGTTACGGTTACGTGAGGAATCGAGTGAAATTTACAAAATAATATTTTTATTTGAATACACGAAACACGACGAACGGCGGGAAAATTGTTTCGGAAACGAACGAACAAAACGATATAAGGTATGCGCACTTTTATATAGTAATTTACTAATTTCTTAGTGTATAATAAAATAATTATCCGAGAATTTTTCGTTTAGTGGTTTAGTATATGAGTAGTAACAACTTACTGCTGTAATAAAAAAAAAAAAAAAAGTACGATATTTATATTTATATATACCAAAAGCGTTGTTTTTCGGGGCATCATTCGTACGTGATAGGGGGGTGGACAAATCGCACAATTCTTCCGCGAGTCCCTCAAAAATGACATACGCGTTTTGGTATACATCCGGTGAGATTACGTATAAAAATTTAGTTTGTCCGATTAGCGGTCTAAATCCAGACTCGAAGCATATACCGTCTTAATTCGTAATAATATACGTATATAATATTATAATATTATTATCTGTCCCGCGGTGGTAACTTAAGTCTTAAATAGGTACTTTTAAAGTGTACGCGTATTATATGTAAATTTATAGCCGTATAAATTTAATACGTCTAGAAAAAAGTTTTTAAGTTTAAGTACTTAGCATTAAATGTTTTGAATGAATTGATTTGATTTTGCCTGAGGCGATTATCACTTATCCAGTTAATATACTTAACCTATTTATAAATAAATCCGTTGGTATCGTTGCCGATTTCATACGTTTTTCTAAACTAATGTCCAAATGAATGAAATCACGAAAAGAGGAAACGAATCAGATAATAATAATGACGAAAAAAATATTCATATATTTATTAAAATTGTTTAGGTATACGTTTATGCATATTATAATAATATGTATAATAACTCGTGTATAATATATTATTCAGTTTTGCGTCATTACCATTGACATTACGCATATATTTCGACGAACATTATTAATAATTTTATGTAATTATTATTCATTAATATTGTTAATATAATAACGGGTTAGAAACAATTTCGTATAGTTTGATAAATCACGCGTGAAATATTATATTATTACATATATACCCATGGGTGTCACTATATATATAGAATAGATCATAACGTAGCAGGGCATCAAACAAAACTTTACAACATCAACAGTCGTGTTAATAAAGGTTAAAAGGCGAAATTTATATTTTGAAGGCTCAGAGACGCAGTGTAATATAATACTATATTGTATAATATTATACAATCAATCATTGAAATTTGAATATTGCCATATTGGTCCGATAAGAGTCCGCATTTGCCAATTTTATGTCGGCCATTGTAAAAGTTATTCGATTTAAACTTTAGCATATTGCATGTACAATTGAAAATCATAAAAATTTGAAAAATTAGCATTTATTGTACATTTGTAAAAGTATATAGAAAAATCGGGCATATTTTTATTTTACAAACAAACATTTATTGCAGAGTGCGACAATTATAGGTACCATTCAATGTATCTTTCAATACGCCGATACTGATTTTATGCTTGAAGTGTAATCGTTTGGATATAAGTTATTTGTATTTTGAAAAGTTAAACGTACAAAATGCTCGCTATTTACATTTTTATACGGTGAATAAGTTATATAATTGGTGCTAGGTGTACTGTAAAACTCTATAAATATATAACTAATTCCTGAATATATCCGGTATATGATAATATGTAATACCTATATTAAAATACATAATATACGTATCATATTGAAACAACAATTTATCATGCATATTATATAATATCTTAAATTCATTTTTTACATCAAATTAGATAGAAATAATATTATTAAAAAGATAAACATAGTACATGACGTATAAATATATTATATTATAATTATAACACGTGTCATAGGAACCTATAGAATTAATGCGGATCAAAATATTTTATGTTATAAATAATTTTTAAATTAATACAAATTTATTATATCGTGTAGGTATAATAATTATTATTCAATATAATGTAAAATTATTTTGGAGATTAATATTTTTATTTTTGATAGTTTTTGGTTTTTTTTAAATTTTTATTTCATATGGTTTTTAGCTATTATTAATAAGTGTATAACTCTATATTTCATTGGCTGTATAAAGTTAAATTATTGTGTAATATGCATATTAAATTAATGATTTTGTTTATATATTTAAGCACTGACTATAATGTCTATATCAATAAGTTATATAACGGAATACATTACACTTTCTTTATTTCTTATAATATATCGTAATATTCATAAATAGGTATAAAAAAAAAACCATAATTAATGTGAGATTTAATATAAATTGATTTTACTCTTAATCATCAGTGATAAAAATAACGAATTTTTTAAAAACTATAAAAATAATTGTTTTTTTTTTTTTTTTTTTTTATATATAATATTAAAATTAACATAACTAGTCTATTAATTAAAAAATATATATATATATATATATATATTTTCTTTTATACTATTATTGTATTGTAGAACTGTTGTTTTTTGGTTTTCCTTGTTTTCGTAGTAGTATATAATATATTGAATGGAAATTATGGGTGAATTAATTTATTTTCCAATAAACTTTTTAAGTTGTAATTTTTTAATTTTCAAATTTCAATACACGCACATCATGTTTTAAATTTATTATATCTTTATGAAGATATCCTCAATTTGGTATGTACCTAGTTCAAAATTCTTAAAACACATATATTATATTTTTTTAATAATAATGGTTTTTAATTAAATAAAAAATTGTAAAATATATTATTACATAACTTCATGTTGAACTTAGTTCATTGTTTTCATCATCATATTGATAGGATTTAAAAATTGTTTGAGTATTCGATTTAATAATTGCACATTAAAACAATAAAATTCAATTTCATTATTTGCTTACTATAGATATATCCAACTACAATAATAAATTGAATACTGTAGTATTATATATACCTAAAAAAGTATAATATTTATCATATTTTTGTTAATTGACTTTTAATTTATAAAATTTCATTAAAACAATAATTGATTTCAAATTTCAGAAGTCATTCGTCATTTGAATATATAAACAAAATAATAACTTCTATACTGTCATATTTTCGTCTATATATAATCATTATAATTAGCTAATGTTTGTATAAATTGTTTAAATATAAAAATTTGACGCATCCGCAATAGACGAAAACGTATTTTAAGTCTTCAAGACTATTATTATACAGTTAGATACATATTACTTATATATAGATATAATTTTTCAATTTTATTTATAAAAACATACAATTTGTAATTAAGTACCTACTATAATAAATATGTATGTTATTAATTTTTTATATATACAAAAAAAAAAAACATCCATCCAATGGGGACAATTAATTTAATAATTACCGAGTAAAAATTGGAGCGATATGTACCTAGAATTTAGGAGGATTTTTTCTTCTTTACGTAAAGTCGTGATCTACTCAGGTTAGACGTTGATTCAAGAACCCCAAATAACGAGATCTGAAGGTTATTTGAATATTTTGATTATTTAAACTTATAGGTTGGGGTATATTGTTCCTTGTTTTAAGACTTTAAAGTGAAATTTAGATGAGCAGATTTTTCATAATTCATTTTTATTTTCCACTTCTCGTACCATGTAGATACGAGATCTAAATGGTTTTGTAGGTTTAAACCAGGAGATGTTGGGGTTTTGTCTGAAGAGAAAATAATCTTATCGTCTGTAAAATCTGCAACGGAAGTGTTTTGAGGTATCGATTGATCAACTGAATATAAATTGTAAAGTATAGGAGATTGTACAGCTCTTTGTAGGACCCCTGCAGATAAATGGGCCAGGGTCGAAATTTTAAATTCTATTTTAGTTATGAAATATCGATCTTCGAGATATGGTTTGAAGAATAGGCAATAGGGTTAGGGTAGAATTTTTTTTAAATTTGTATATAGGAGACTGGAATGTCATACTTTATCAAACGCTTGGGCAATATCAAGGAGAACTCCTGAAGAATATTATTTTTTTCCTAAAAAATTAGATATGGAGTTCGTCAAACGGTAGATGTTTGAGTGATATACACGATTGCCAAACTGGGTATGTTGGATAATAGGTACGTCATTTATAAAAGTAGAGATCCTTTTTAATATTAGTTTTTCACAAAGTTTTGTTACCTACTATTATTATTCAAGTGGGTTGACGAAATATTTGAAGCCCTTTGTATACTGGGCAACCTTTATAGTTGGCCTATAAATTGTTGGATGATCACCCTTACAAAGAGCATATTTAGCGGGAGTTGCTAGGGTTTTACTGCAGGTGGTAGACGAGTGTTTATCACTACAACGAACATATCTTGGAGAGTATGAGCAATATTTTCTGGAATGGCCGTAGCCCAGGAAGATTAGGCATTGTATTAAGTCTTTACGCTTGTAGGGATTCTTTTATTTTGACTTTAGTGTATAGCAAGGATGTTATGTTAAATATGTCTTTATTGATTTCAGCCTGTTCAAAATCAACAAAGAACATAAGTAGTTTAGTCTTCGTAAGTTTTTGGAGAACATTGGCAACTTGATGAACTTAAAACTCTGATTATTCTATGACAATTCTGATATCTATAGTGGGAGTTGAAGGATGTAAATCACGTATAACCACATGAAAGATTTTTTTCTTCTGTGGTTGATTTATGTGGTATTGAACTTAATTTTATTTTTATAAATGGATAGCATTGTGATATGAATCGGAATTAACTATTTGTATTTTTAAGACATTAGTAGATGATTTAAAAAAAGTTTTTTAAGCTTATAATATCAATTAATTGTTTACGGAAGCGTACAAAGTCTATCACTTCACGGACAAATATCGAAGGGGGTGGATTGATTTTAGAAGTTTAAAAGTTCAATGTTTTTATTATAATGATCTTCAATCATGTTGCTTTCAAGTATGGATATTCACAGTTATTGTTTGTGGTGAATGGGTTGAATTGATTTACAGATACTAACATTGGTTTGTTTTTCTTTAATTTATGATTATCAGATTTTGGAGGAGAAAAAAACCGCTTTTGGTTTCTGAAGGATGAAATTATTTTCATTTGAATCAAATGATGAATCGATAACATCATTTAACACACTCTGTATACGACTTGACTAGGAGTTATATTGATTATTGATTAAAGGTATTTTTGTCGATTGATTAGTTTTGTCAATAATCTTTGAATTGGTCGAACTCATTAGGAAAAATGAGAAGATAAGATGATAGCGACGGCCTATCACTGAGTGACAATATATTATACATAGTATATACCTATTTAATATTTAATTATAACTACTCGACTTTTGGAGTTTATACGAGAAGTCAGCGTTTTACCACTTTATTATTGGTTTAACATTATTGGGATTCTTTTTAAATATTCATCGATATAACGTATAAGCATAGTGAAAAAGGGAATAATTTATAGAACATTTGAATAAGCGTGAAATAATAATGTGTCTATGATGAATTTATTATTTACGACTAAAGGGTGTATTTATCTCTAATTATTGAGATATTCAAATATATTCTTTCTTTTCTCGCCATTCAGCCGGTGTGTATTGGATAATATATTTATTTTTAATATACATTCTTTTGTTACAAACTGGTCATGGTCTATATTTATTACTCATAAATCATTATCTAATTAATTATACTTTGTATGGTGACTACATTATCGCTATATTTTGTTATTTATACCTTGTCACCTTGTCACCTTGAAATTTTCTTTTTGTTAGATAAAAAAAAAAAAAAAAAAAATCAATGTTAGTACATAAATAATAAATATTTACTTTTTTAATACCTTATGGAACATTGTAAACAATAAACACATTTCTTCAACCATTATTAAATAGTAAATCAATAATTTGTTTATCACGCGCCTTAATATAAAAAAAGTCATATTGCATATGAATATGTAAGATAGATTAGCTTTATTATGTGTATATGTCAATAAAAATAAACTATAATCTTTGACATATAAATTTTATAGGTGACATTGAAAAAATTATTTTTTAACATTTTGATACAATATAATTGAATTTTGAATGATATACGAGTATATTATATTATATAATGGAGACTTTAAGAGTGTCTTATTAAATGGATCTTCTTGTTTTTATTAGGATGCTTTTGAAAATATTTTATTTAATTAATATTTAAAAATTGGTAATTTGGTTGACTTTTTGTTGAATTTTACCGAATTATTATTTGAATATCAAATTAAGCTGTTGCTGTTGTGCCCTAATGGGGCAATCTCCATAATAATATATATACGTATTTATAAACTAAATTCATATAATATTTTTGTCTTTGATGAAATAGTAGGTAGGTATATTGAATAAGTATTGCGTATAGAGTTTCTTATTTTGATCATCTATTGTGTTTCGTTAAATTCCTAGTTTGTTAGTTATATGTACGCCTGATTATTCATATACTATAATACAGGGTGATTTTTTTATCATGATCCAGCGAATAACTTTAAAAATATAAGTAGTTTTTAAAATTTTTTTTTTTTAATTATTACTACACATTTTGATCTATATTTTTTCATAGTTATAATATTTGTACCCTCATCCCTTATATGATAAAACAATATCAACTTTTAATTTTCAAATGGCAACATATGTTTTAAATAGTAAAATCTTAAAGAATGAATTTAAATAAAATTTTAGACGTGCAGTTTGTGGAAATCCGACTTATACTTCACGAGTAATTAACATTTGAAAGTATAGACGAGGGGAGTTCGCGGTAACATCAACAATAATCGACATATCGCATCGATAATAATTAGATGATTTCAAATTAACGATGTTGGTAATTGATATTGAACCAAATATCGATTATGTTGCGAAATTTGAAATCATCTAATTATTATCGATGCGATATGTCGATTATTGTTGATGTTACCGCGAACTCCCCTCGTCTATACTTTCAAATGTTAATTACTCGTGAAGTATAAGTCGGATTTCCACAAACTGCACGTCTAAAATTTTATTTAAATGCATTCTTTAAGATTTTACTATTTAAAACATATGTTGCCATTTGAAAATTAAAAGTTGATATTGTTTTATCATATAAGGGATGAGGGTACAAATATTATAACTATGAAAAAATATAGATCAAAATGTGTAGTAATAATTAAAAAAAAAATAATTTAAAAACTACTTATATTTTTAAAGTTATTCGCTGGATCATGATAAAAAAATCACCCTGTATATATCTTTAAGGATTAAGGATACATTTTATCATTTAAAAAAAATATTTATACCTATTATTATTGATGAATGATAGAAAATTTACATATTTCCGATTTCTACTTAAAATAGTAATAAAAAATAAAAAAATAAATTTATTAACAATATAAAATAGAGTATCAATAAATTATTTAATGGATGTAGTTAACTTTTGTTGAAAAGTTTAATTTTGAAATGTTTGATTAATACCTATTTAATTTAAGAAAATTAAAAAAAAAACAAATTCATTAAATAATAACTTGGTTAAATTAAAAAAAAAAAAAAAAAAATGTCATAAATTTTGATACTAATTGTGTATTAAAAATATACAATTATATATACATATTATATATAATAAGTATCTTTATATCTTCCAAATACTTGACAGCATATTTGTCTTATTAATATTATTATAGTCATTCCAGAAATATATCTGAAGCAATTTATCAGTTAACTTGATCCATCCTTTCTCTCCCCATAAACTTACGTTTTATGGTTTCACTAGAATAATGGTGTTATTATACTAATAATAATAAATAAGCTTCAGGCATTTAGACCAATGTTTTTTTTTCGTGAAAATGTACTCAAAAATTATATTTTTTAACATTATAAATTTACTCGTATTTTTATGTTTTTTTAAAAATATTTATGTGCTATTGTGCTAGTGTAAGTATGATTATTCAATATTATTAACTATACATTATACATTTTTATCAGATTTCATTTAATTATATAAAGTATATTTTGTATTAGAAATTATATTTAAATAATATGAATTTTAAGTTTAATAACTACAATTTAATTTTAATCATATAATATATACATTTTTTTAAAAAAAAATTTGAATAAAAACTATGTAAAACTATCCTATAAGAAACTTATATACGTTCTCTTGAGAAATCTCAACTTTTATTCATATTTCTACATGAGTAAAGACATGTTTAAGGTAAACGACTTTTGAACTAATACATAATATAACGTTTTTACCTGTAGAAAATCGTCAATGTTTACAAAAAGTCGTAAATTATTTGTTCGGTAAACAAATTATTAAAAATTTAGAAATACCTATGAATAATGTATGTTTACAAATTTTAAAATAAACATTTCGAAATTAATTTTTCGCGTACCAATACAATTTTTTTTAAATTTACTATCCTTATAATAGCTAAAAAATAATTAAAAATTTAGTTCGTTTTCTAATTGAATATTAAAAGTTACAGAACTTTACTTATAATTAATTAAATTAACTATATTATAAATCGATGGCAAAATAATTGTTTATGGGCGTCTTAAAAATAAATAAATATTTTATTCTGCAGGGTCTTAAATTTTATACGTAAATAATTATATTAATAATATTTATATAATAAATAATTTATAATTATTATATTAATAATTATTTATAAATTATAAAAATAATTATATTTAAGTACAATTGGTTATTTAAATATAAAAACATATTTTTGATATTTTTGTGTAAAGTCTTAATGACTACTAATAGTACTAATGTCAAATAAAAAAAATCTTATTATATTTTAATGGAATTTGTATTATCTACTTATTTAAGTTTTATGGTTTATAATTAGTATTAAAAAAAAAATTAAGAAATTTAAACCTAAATAAATTAAATAAAAATTAAATTTAATGCTATATGCTCTGCTAATTTATTATACGAATAAAATTATATAAAATTCGCTTATCACAATTTATTTTTATAAAACGTTTATAAACGTGTACAAATTTACATATTTCACTCCATAATATTATAATATAACAATAGTATTAATTTTTATATTGTATGATAAAATAAGTAATTTTGGATTTTAACGTTGAAAATTGAATATAAAACTAATATTAGGCGGTATTCAAACTGAATGTAAAAATATTTTATACTGAAAATTTGTTTTTATAAACGTTTATTATTAAATATTAGTTAAAATACCGTATAATACTTTATAGCGTTATAAACACTATTAAATCGAGTTTAGCGAAGCGAAACGATAGTACTCATCATTGTTTGCTTTTTGAGACTTTTTCTTCAATTATAAAGGAATCTGGAAAAGGATAAGTTTATAACATTATTTCTCTTAAATTAATAATTATAATTTTTATTTGGACACAATTTAATCTCTTATATATCTAGTACACTTTACACACTATCACTATCACTATAATTATATTCTTTAAAATATTAATATGGTAATGTAATCTGCTGGAAGGTATTTAAATCATTTTAAGGTCATATTTATATTAATTTAAGTTATACGTAGGTCTACGAATAATATTATTACAAATACGTATAATACTATTATATTAGAATACATCGGAAACAATAAGTGTTGGAAAGTTTTTTTTTAATAGTTTGTAATTAAAATCTAATCTATGGGTATTAATATAAATTTAAATATATATTTTCTGTAAATTTAACAAATGGAGTAATTTGATTTAGTAATTTGAATATATATGTCTTTATTTTTAATATGTGTTGACTAATGAGTATACAATTATTATTTAATTAGTCATTAATCATAAATATTTGTTTTTAGTGAATAATATAATTTTAAATTCTTATTTTATTATTTAAATATAGTACAATAATAAATTAGCATATTCATCATCATTTTATATATCATAAAATATCATAATAGACACTTTAATTTATAATATTATAGTGATTCATATTTACAATTTGTAATTTCCATTTAATGACTATAAAAATTATAAACCATACAGTCATATAAAGACATAAATTATATTATAATTATTAAGATTTTATCTTTCAAGCTAATTATTATTAGTAAAAGATAATATCCTTTTAACGATAAAATCTTATAACAACATAATATTATTATATAATATTATAAACATTCATATTTTATGTCTCGCTATTCGCTATAAACACATCCGTAAGAACGTCCAAATATCCACACGGAAATAAGTGGTTTAGAATACAAATTTCCATTACTGTCGATAATTTATTGAGATTCATATTGCACTTAGACCTTGTACTGTTTATACATTTTAAAATTTTGAATATTAAATAGACACAATATATTAAAATAAATATAACTATTATAAATATAAACGACGTATGAAATTGTAATTATTATATGTATATATTTTTCGTTCATAAAATATAAATATAATATTATGAATGAAAATATACGAATGAATTTGGTAAACAATAAACTATATTAAAGAAAATATTGTATGCAAATTTCATAATATTATATTTGTGTATTACTACATAATTGATTAAGTATCCCTATCGAAATAATAATATATTTATATATATATATTATTAACTATTATAATATAAATATATAATATTATAATTTAATGTATTCTATTGTAATTATTGTTGTAATTACCAATCTATAATTTGGTTATGTTATATATTGATTGGGATAATATTTAATTATTACACAACGAAAAAATTGTTTATACAAATAAAGCATTATTAATTATACGAGTATCACTTTATTTTATTGTTCATTAACTCGAAAATTATATTTATTATACATACATATTAATAAAAATCATCGGTTATCGGTATTAAGTATAAGATCATGCGTATGTTGTGCATTAACGTGTATTCTGTTTTTTAACTATTTGATTATTTCAAATTTTATAATTAGTATTTAAATTAAAATTTTTATAATTTATAATAATAATTTTATTCATATTTTCTTTTCTTATTTCATAACAAAAGCGTTTGTCATTTTTCAGAATCAAAGATTATTTATTTACATATTGTAGAAATTAAGAAAAAATTATGGTGTAGCTATGTGCCTAGTTTGACTTTTAATGTAATATTATTTCTCATAAAAGCCAACACACGATTTAACTCCTCTATAATATCATCATGTATCATTTTACAGTTTCACATTAAATACAAAACGTGACTAACACAACTAATAGTTGAATGTGTTTCCCAAGTTGTATCTTCACCATACATATTTCATCTTGTATTTTAATGAAGATAAATTAATATTTTTTATTGTTTAGTGCCTTTGATGTACTTATATAATATTATTTTTGTGTAACAAGTATTTTATTTATACTCAAATAAAATTCTTTAAAAACAAAGATTATTTTCATTGTTTTAAATTTTTGTATTATAAAATAATAGTTTTAATTTAATAATTAATATTTAAGTAATATTTTATTTATAACAATAATAATAACAACAAAAATATATTCAAACAAATTATATAATAATATTAATTCTCAACACTGATCGATATGTCTTAATGAATTAAAAATGAAACAATGATTAATATCAGTTGTATAATATTATTTATTTTTTTTTTATACTTTTATGTTATTTCAGTAATTGATTTATTACGTTAAATAAATTTTTTATTTTATTCATCATAAGTTTAAATAATTAAACGATATACCTATTACCTAAATATAATATATTTTCAAGATATTTAAAATTATTTTTAATTACCTATAAATTTAAAAATATATTATTATTGTATTTATGTTGGTAATAAAAAATATAATTGTTGTAGTTGAATAGGTTGGTAGGTTAGTTGATTTATATGCATAATATATGTTTATATGTATGTAAAAAGACATTCAAAAGTATTTTTATAATATTTTTACACGTATAACAAAGTATTAAATGAAATACCTCATAAATTAAATGAATGGGATATCGGATATGTAATTTATACCTACTTAATTAAAACCCTAAAGTAGGTAACCATTAATTTATTTACAATAGTTATTTACGCAATAAATATTATTAACTATATATTCCTACTTTTACACGAGTATATAGATAAATTGTATAAAAGAATCATAGTATATTACATAAGTAATATCAATTAATGAACTATAATATATTATATATTAAAATAATAAAAATAATAAATAATAAAAATTTAAAATCATATTAGGTAGGTAGTTCGTAATAAATTTACAAATTGTAAATTTGTATCAAATCGAGATACGATACTGTAGTTTGGTTTAATAGTTATGAGTTTATGATTAATAATATTATTCATTCATAGTATAGTATAATGTATAACATTAATAATTAATTCATTAAATATCCGAGTAAGTAGTTGTAATTCGATTGATATGAGGTATATAAGTATAATATATTATATGGGGAATTTAATTAAACTCATCAATATTCAGTATTGTATCAAGTAATTATTTTCATGTTAACATAAAAATATTTTCATAACAATGGAGTGTTTAATTTTAATAAATTCGAATATTTATTTATATAATATTTATATATTATTTGTATTAATAGTGTGATATAATGGAATAATTTATTTTTATTTTATTTTAAGGATTCATCATATGAATCATGTATTATATTTTTGTAGACGAGTATTTTCTCCAAACGATGGTTTAAGGATTAAGGCATATCATAATCGTAAACCGTAGTCTTCAACATCATATTATTATATTATTATATCATCACTTAATTATTTGAACAAATTTTAAATACACGATTTTTATATACCTATATATATATAGTAAAATGTAAAACATACGTAATATTTTTTAGGATATTAAAAATTTGAAACTTATATTTTATTAGGTGTAATTAATAATTTTACTATAACATTAATTTAATTCCTAAATTTCGTCAATATTGAAAAAACAGATGGTATCTTATGGTTTTATAATATTTATGAAAATTAATATAATTATGATAAAGAAAATTGTAGATTTGTAGGTAGACAGATTGTAAATAATATCTTATATATTAATTATATAGTTGTTTCTTGTAAGTTACTATTTATAAATTGTAATATGTAGGTAGGATATTGCACATTAAATACCTACATGTATAATGTTTTGTGTTTCTTTGCAGTTATCATTTTTCCTCTTAATCTATTTAAGGATTAGTTATTATAATGTTGGTGTAATAATATAATATTAATACATTATATGTTGTTAACAGTAATAATGTGTAATCATATTTAGTTTCAAACGATTCAGTTATGATTATATTGTCTTATTAATTATTAATTTATTATACATAAATATTATATTACAATATTTTATTTTTTTCTGTATATCAATTTCAATAGACTTTATTTCACATTCAAGTTTATATAGACATAATAATTAATAAAATAACATGTAAATAAAAATAAACATAATATGTAATATAATATGTCCTTGCAATAAATAAATTATTTCGAACAACATTATTATGAGAAATATAATTATATATATTTCTATTCGTGTGAGTTCATATCTCATCGTTGACACACGTGTAAGGGCGTACTAAATGTAAAAAAAAAAAAAAAAAACGTAAGAAACAATTATTTATTTATATAATATATTATACTTAAGTATTACATACCTATCTGTATATATAAAAACTTTATGAAGTTTATATTATGCGTTTTAAACCATTTTTAGTACGTTAAGCAATAGTGTACATATAAAATTTTATAAACACGGTTAGAACTTTAGATGACACAATACGAAAGAATACCTCTACCAACATAAATATTATTATATAATAATATATCATATTTAGGTAATAAGAATTTCGTGTTACGAAAATGGCAAGAATAATAATAATGTTAAAAATGTACCTAGTTAGTACGCTAAAATTTATATATTCTGATTATCCTGTTTACTGTATACACAATTTATGAATATAAAAAGACAATAAAACATGATTTTTTTTTTTAAAGGGTTTCTTTATTCTTTGAAAATACAATATAATGGGTGACAATTTATCATAGATCACACGTATGCGATTAAAAAAAAATTATTTACTTAAAACGCGATAAATTTATCATAATATAATTAAATATCATAATATGTATACAAGTTACCTAGTGTGGACATAAATTATCGTATCGCAATTCCATATTTTGTTGGCGAAATAATGAACTCTTATTTTTCAAACACATACGATAATACATTTTTATTGGCATATTGGTATATCATAACATTACACGTAGGCAGGATGTTACATGCGGCTCATTAGTATAGGTAGTAACTATTAATTAAATTATTAATTACGTACAAAACATGTAAACATTTTTGTAATTAATTTATTATTACTATGGTATAAACGTTTTTTTATGTTTTTTTATAAGGACAATTCTTTTTTTTATCGTAGAAGTAAATTATTTATAATTCATTTATATTATCCAAGAACACGTTTCTAAATAGGTACATATTATTATCACTTCAATATTATTATTGTGTTATTTATTAGGTATAAATATAATTAGAATTTTAAATTCTGAATGGAATGAAAAACGTATCTTTCTATACATTAAAAATATTATATCGAATTTACACACACATTCAATAAAAATAATTTCGAATTGACTATTATTTTTTATTTTTTTTTATAATAAATAATAACGTGCTACGTTAACACGTGTTACGTAAAAATGTTCATTAGTTCACAAGTTTATAGCCTTATAGGTACCTATAACAAATAAAATATATAATACTGTTTGTCATTGTTTATTGCGTTTTAAGCTTTACCGACAAAACCGATACCGACGTTATAGTCGCGTAAATTATTTAAGGGATTCAATAGAGGCCTATATAATAGTATACGGTAGGATATCATAAATAAAACGTAGCTTCAATGGGGCAATTATTGGTAACCATTTATACGCTATATTGGGTATATTAAATTTTGTTGTACAGTGACAAGATAAGTGGCAAGTGCGTACTAACTGTAACTACAAATGGTAACGAGAACGAGTAAAGGTTATTTGAACTCGTGTAAATTGTTTTTTTTGGGACGTTATTCGGCGGGTACACCTCGCTCTAGAAATATCGACGGAAATGAATGGTTGGTTAAGTTAAGTTCATCGTATTTTGGAGAAAAAATATAATATTTACCGAAGAGGCTAGGAGCCAAGTACACTACGACATTTAAAAATATACCGAATCACCAAATGTACCTGAAATCGTCTTAAAGTCTTCCATTTCAAATATATATAATTACCTATAATCAAGACAAAATATAAAATATTAAAGGTTTATACAATTTTTGATTTTAAAGGTAACATTTTCAAAAGAAGTTTAATATTATGCAAATTCATATTATAATTATTATTGTCAATCAGTATATATATATACTGTTCGTAAAAATATTAGCACAGCACTGGAATGCAGAATAATTTATTTATTTATTTTTTTAGTTATTTTCAGTCTTCACTATTATTATTTGTATTTTTTAATCATAAAATATTAAGGGATATTATATGAATTCGAAATAAAATAAAATCCCTGATAAGTATAGTTGCGTGGAATATCCTAGGGTTAAAAACATCCATTAAACCATGAGGATTACAAAAAAGTTCTTAAACCTGTATATATTATTTCAAATACTATTATAATATAATCTGTAATATTACAATTGAAAACTCGGACATCAATAATATTTCGATGAAAACACTTCCTTTAAATAAAAACATAAAATACGAAAATGGGGGAATGAAATTCGTCATATATTTGTTTTATATGCTATTAATATTTTACCCTATAAAAGTCTCGAATTATGTGTACAGGAATAAAAGATAAATTTAAAAAGACTAAATATTAACAATGTTAAATGCTTTGTGAACTTCAGTCGATAAGTAGGTAGGTACTAAAATATTTCTCGTATAAATACAAAAATGTATAGCACAATGCGCTTGTATATTATGATCATAAACATAAATAATATTATATATATTGAACCTTTAGTTTTTTACTAGGTACTTAATCGGAACTTATTACTAATTTATATATTTCATTTTTTAAATAAAATTTAATTACTTTTAATATTTACTATAAAGTTGATGATTGTGGGTATGTTTGCATAGATAATAATATGAAATTGTTTTTTTTTTTTAATTTGATCGGTTTATTATATTATGTACACAATATTTTATAACGTCTAATCAAATTTTTGGGTTTCATTTAAAATGTCTATAAAAATATTTTGTTTTTCCTTTATAGTTTCTTTAAGTGCGTTTTACTATGTAGTATATAATTCTATGAAATGTGATTTACTGATGGCTGATGGCGTGACATTGAACGCAAAATAACGTGGGTAAATAAATCGTCTTGCACGCTTGAAAAATAACATTATAGGCTACAGCTAGCATACCCGGTATCATGTTATTATCATTTAAATTATAATTTATTTTATACAAACTCGTAAATAGCATCTTCATTTTTATTTATTTTTATTTTTTATTTTTTGTATACATATTATTATATTTTTCATTGATCCTGTGAAATGATATAATAACTTTCGCATGTATAAAATTTAAAAAAATACATTGTTTGCATATAATAAACGAGTGATTCAAAAGTATTTTATCACATATAGATATATTTAACGAAATAATTTATACCCTTTTGGGGTTTCAAAATAATATGTGGAATGCGGTCATATAATACTCATACATCTAGTTAGGTATAAAACACGTGTGTGACACAATTTTTATGTCATACCTATAATAATTATTAGTTATTAACTTATTATATTATAAATATAAAATTTATATAATATTGCAAAATTTTTATTATTGTTATAATAGGTAATTAAATAATGCTCTGATATCAATAAACCATTAAAGACAATTGAAAAATGTACGAAGTTAAAGTTTGAAAATTTCTGTAAACATAATTTGATAATTCTATGGGTAATATTATCATTTATTACATTATATTTTCAAGGCGCCAGTAATTTATATTTTTATTGGTTTTGTATATAATTATATAATTGTCGTATTAGGCATATTTTGTATTGTATATAAAATAATTTAATCAGATATCAATAAAAAAAAAGATATATATATATATATATATGATTTTTAATTTGGATGGTCGTATAGAACCAAGAAAATGTTTAAGTTTTACGAGTACAAAAAAGTTTTAATATTTCCTTATAGGTATACTTATAATTTAATCATTTGAAGTCGTGATTAATATAATAACATTGGATTATAATATAAAAATGTGTTTGGGTAAATAATTAAAATGTTTAAATGTATATAGATTAACTATATAAAATTTAATTTTACACATAAAGTTCAAAAAATAAAAAATACTGCAAGGTAAAATAAGAATAACAACGCATTTTTTTTATACAAAAGAAAATACGAATAATCTCGTTGGTTAAGTTTATTTGTTTACGAAATAATAAATATTTTGATATATGAGAAAAAGGTATTTTTTACTTCATAACGCAGTTCTTTATATTTTAAAGGCTGATAAAATATAATTTTTTATTATATTCCAAGTATACTTACTTAAATATTCATTTTTATAGGGTTACTTATGATATTTTGCTTATAAATTTATTATTCTTCTATTATATTTGTATTAACATAACACGCACGTTATTTTTTGAGATCGTTTTTGTAATAATTTACATTACATTAAAATATTTTTTATTTTATTTTTTGTATGTTATGTAAGTACTTAAACCGAAAAATAAAAAATGTTAAAAACATAATAATTATTGTTGTTAAATAATTAATTTTAAAAGTACAATTATGACTTTTTAAGAAATTAATAAAGTGTACTCTTTACCGATGCTATTCATTGTAATAGGTCCAGGCATGTACACAAAAAAAACCAACACATTATTGGTTTAAAAATGATGTATCTTTTTTTTACATTTGTAATTTTGTATACACTTTTTCTACCAGAAATAATGCTCCCATTTTTATAAATAGTATGTTTCCGGTATGAAAGTGGAAATTGTTGGTTCTTATTAAGATAATTTTTCGAATTCTCAAAATTGAGCCTATGCGATAGGAAAACTACCAAAAAATGACAAAAATACGGCATTTTTCACGAAAACTGGAATTTTGACGAAATCTATTTTAATATTTTATGATAACTCAGGCAATATTGAAGTTAGAGACTTTGAATGTTCACATAGGTGCTATATACATATAAAACGGGATAAAATTTTGGAACGGTTACGTTAATTATTTGAAAAAATATTGGACATTGAATATTTTTTTTAATTCTCGTTTATAGCTCTAAAATGTTTGATAAAATTGGTAATTTTGAGTTTTAATATCTGAAAATTTTATTGAAACATATATATTTTATTTTGTTTTAAAATTGTACAATATAAAAAATTACCTACTATATTGTTATATATGTTGTCTCTTAAATCCAGAAAAAATTATTCTAAAGCCTAGATCCAAATATTTCTATTTCCCTTCTAAGGTTTTAAATTATAAATTAGTTATTTTATTTTTTTTTTTTATAAATTTAGTAAATAAATTAAAATATTTTATTTTATAGGAAACTATGGATTTAGAAGAACTTTATCACAAGTATCGTATTCGACTTAAGCAATCACTTTTTACTACGTTTGCCACAATTGGCTTGGTTGTGTGTACAATTACTTTAGCTACATTGATTTTTTTTCATAGTGTAAGTATAAATTTCATCTTAAATATTATAATATATAAGTTTATAATTGTGTATGTCTACTTGTCGCTAAATTTTTAGTTTGTCTCTATAAATGTTATCTCAAGTCACAAAAATGATATAATTTCACATGCAATTTTTGTTATATTGCATTTTATATACCTATATGTTATCCTTATACTGTTATGAATCTATAATGATTATAAGTATTATAAGTATAGACTATATATAGAGTACCTAATATTAATAAGGTAAGAATATTAATATATTAATTATTATTAATAAGGTACATTATTATATACTTACGGTTTAAAATATTTCTATGTTTATGTATGCATTGAGTGTAGGAAATTAAAAAAGGTAGTAGTTTAGTACACACGAGTACAAACTGATACAGTGATTAAAATTCAGTGAAGATTGTATAAGTTATATATTATGCAATTTACACAATCTGAAAAGCGATTGTTATATTTAAATTAATTTTAATAAAATAAATTTTGTCTTCAAAAAAAAAAGAAAAAAAACGCGGAAACGCGGAAACGGGTACTTACTCTATAATGTTATAATACATATAAGTAATATTAAATAATATGATGTACCTACGAGTAGTTTGTTAATATATAATTAAATGGATACTGTCTATTGTTTTGGTTGGAAATTACATTAGTAATTCGATAATGTCCCGACTTATTAAATTTGATTAATTGTTATATTCCTATATTCTAAATTTCATATTGTTGTATTTTTAAACGTTCAATTAATAATTGCAGTATAGTTTAAGATTTGACTTTTCGTTTTTCAAACATAACACGCACATATCAGATTACTTAAAAATTTATAATAAATAAAAAATTCTGCTTAAATTTGTAAACATTTTTTGTTAGATTGAACCGGGTCAATCCAATAATTCTATTTTTACATAGAATTTTCATTTACTTTATAATTTCCTTCAAAGTAATCTTTTATGTCTCGTAGCTATATTCATTTACTATTTTATAGAATTAGGAACAAAAATATACGAAAATGTAATTTATTCTTTAATAATAAATAAATACACAAAATAAAAATATCGTACGGATTTCATGGAAAATTGAAAAATTATAGAGTTTAGTTCATTACGTAAATATTGTTAGATAAATAATATATAATATACGGCATATTTTTTTTAATTTGTAAAATTAAATTTGTTCGGTAAATATTAAAATATTTAGGAATAAAACGAAACAATTTTTTGGAATTATAAATTATGAACAAGAGGGTTATTATTTTTTCTACGAGTTCCTACTGCCAGCTCTGTCAAAAAAACCTCTTGTATTTAGTGATGACGTTGTGTGAGTAATAGTGAAAAGTAAAACACTGAGGGGGGATTATCGATGGATAGCGTTGTACGTGCCTGGTTCCAACAGATGGAGCAACAGCGTTTACACACACTACATTTACTCAACAATTTTACATATTACATTTACAATACTCAACATTTTGAGAGAGTTGTTTCCTTGACGTCTTCTTTCTTTGCGAGGAGATAATGCCTGGCCCCCAAGGTAACCCGATTTATCATCTTGTGATTTTTTCTTTGAGGATATATAAAGGTACAAGTGCACAATAATTGACCCACATCCCTACAAGCATTTAAGAAGGCAATCAGGCAGTGGCTGCCTGTGCCAAATGTGTCAATAATGAAGAACATCATTTAACGGACGTAATGTTTAAAACTCTAAATAAAAATTGTATTTAGTGTAAAATGGTATACGGTATTTAATTAAATAATATAAACAAATTTTCTGTATCAATATTTGTTTATGTTTGCAACTGCCTTTTGAAATATGGGAGGTTTTTTGCCGGACCCTGTTTATCTATGATCTATCTATAAAGGGATTGAAGTAGGTCGCTGGCAGGGGAAATATTGGATCCTCCTCATTTTGTTACTTTGTGCTTCGTCTATGTTCTTTTGATATGACAAGTATAATTATAAAACTATGTCGTCTGTTATGTATGTATATACTTATCACTATATAGATTTGTCGTAACTATCGTTAGTACTACGATCCTTCAGATTACAGATGTTAATTTTTAAAACATCTTATCTTTAAATATTATTATTATATGTATACGTTTCATTAAGAAAAACATTCATCACTTAAATAGTTCTGTACAATCAAAGTGAACGTTGCATAATTATTATTCTTAAATTTAAATAGTTTTGATAGTTTTTAGATATGATGACCGAGACCTAATTAGTATTTCGCTCTTGGTATAACCATATAGTTTTTTCTAAAATACGCAATTATTATATTTCGTCTGACAGATGACGAATAATTTAAAATATCTTCTTCGGGATGTACATCATATCTTTTTATTTCAATTATTATTTACGATTCCTTATATCAATAATATATATATATATAATAAAACTATTATTGATATTTTGTGACTATTATTATATTAATCCGTCATGTTTTATGTATATAGGTCGAATCTGATGGAAAACTGACATTGGCGTCAGTGTTCGTCGCGTGGCTAACGTTCGCCTTTACGTTCGGGCTAACGCAAACCGCACCGGCCGCGTTGAATTCGAGACCCACAGCGGCCGTTCTGTCTGCAGCCACCGTGGTCGCGTCTTCAGTGGCCGTTCTATCCGTCTGCGGTGGCGCTCACGTCGCCTACACGCTTGTGCCTGTTTTAGTGGCTACCCATTCGATGGTGCCCACTCATGTGGTTGTAGCGTGTTTTGCCACTGCCGTCGTGGTGGTCGTGCACGTCATGTCACTGCTCTCGGAAATCGAATGGACGCCAAACGCGCAACACGTCAGACAAGTACGTGTATTTGATGAAAATTAATTATTATATTTTCATTGCATAAAATATATTATAATATTATATAATAGTGTTTAAAGTATATTCTATTCCATTGAATTTATTTAAAAACAAAATGATCACGTATTATAATTAGAGGAGGATTTAGCTTTTTTGCGGCTATGGGCACTTAAATATTTCCGCTCTTCATTAGGGAATAAAATACAGGGCTATATTTATGCAGAATGTAGGTACAATTAATGGAGCATTTGTACTGGGCCCTATATTACAAAGGAGTCCCACCAACAACAGTAAAAAAATTAAGATACTAATGTTATAATATAATATATAAAACATATGATTCTAATAATCTGCGACAAAAATTGATTACCTACTAACAAAAAAAAAACATGAAAATATATAATTATTATAATACTTTTATTTACGGATCAATTTCGGTACCTATTAAATATTAATGCTAATTATTAATTGAATAGATATTAATAATATTACCATGTCCTTTACTCTATATACTCTTTA
>JAIUCT010000007.1:19526511-19573919 GCA_021307375.1 Tetraneura akinire | reverse complement strand
ACTCATTATATATATAATATTATTAATACTCGTATTATAATCGTTAATAAATATAGGAGGTACCTACGTAAAATTATAATCTTTCTTTATAATTCTTATAATTTCAATCTCAAATATGATTAGGTATAGGAGAATAAGAAGCAAATAGGAAGTATGGAATTTAAATCTATTAAAAGATAATGTACTCATATATTACCTAATTAATACTAAAATAAAACTGAATTAAAAATTTTTAATTTTTCGCTGAGATATTACAATGAGTAAATAGACCTGGAACACCCTGTATATAGGTACATATATTATATATAAACTATGCAGTATACATAAATGTAGTAGTATTTATTGAAGTGAAAAAAAACGGCTATGGCACTTAATTCAAAATTGCACTGAACTGAGAAATAAGGGCGTGACAGTATACATATTTAAATATAAAAAAATAATTACTTTTCACGCTATTTACATATTATCTAAATGTTAATAGCGTAGTTAGAATAAATGGACAATACTTAAATATTTAAATTTTATTATTTTGCTACTGGACAGCGTTATTTGTAATTTGTAAGCGATCTCGCGTCTGCAATATACGATAAAAATAAAATTAAAATAAAATTATAATTATTCCTAAAATATAATTTTTATTACATATAATGTTCAAGGTATGAGTGTATTATTATCAGAGGCGCAGGAACTATTTTTATGTGGTGGGGGATCAAAAATATGTGTTTCAAAATGTGGTCTTATCTTTCAAGGGGGCAAAAATACAAGTTTGCCTCCTAGAAAAAATTATGGGGGGTCAGTGGCCCCCCCCATTCTTCTGAGCCACTGATTATTATAATAATTAAAAATACCAAAATTATTTTAAATAATTAATATAATTACGGCGATTAAGATTTTTAGAGAAAAGGAAGGAGATCTAGACTATCTAAAATAAATGAAATATTAAATAAAGGATAAATCATAATATTAATAAATACTTTACAAGTTTTTAGGATGAATATGCATATTATTTATGTTTAAATATTATTTTTCCATCATATTATATAAATTAATATACAATACTCTCCTAGATGTAGACTGAGTATAAGCAACGGTCAAATGGAAAATAATATTATTACCAAAATAAATATTATATTCACTATTGCTTCTTATCAAACTATCTATAAAAAATCTTATCTTTATAAGTAGTAAATGTCATCAGTACACCACGTTCCATACTATTGTCTTCTTCTATGGAATTGACATTTACTAGTTATTATACTTGTTAATTAGTTATAAACTTATAATT
Source organism: Tetraneura akinire (assembly GCA_021307375.1). Classification (NCBI taxonomy): domain Eukaryota; kingdom Metazoa; phylum Arthropoda; class Insecta; order Hemiptera; family Aphididae; genus Tetraneura; species Tetraneura akinire. The sequence goes on along the minus strand of JAIUCT010000007.1, from coordinate 19,572,634 downwards.
TATAAATAATATTGTTACTAAACATAAATTATAAGAATCGAATATGAAATTTTTAATTAATTAAATAATAAGTAATTAATTTAATTAAAAATAATAATACAACTTTACAACTTAATTAATTTTTTTTTTTTATAAAAATACCTAATAAAGCACTGAAAATTTTGCCGCCCTAGGCTATTGGGAAATCCTCCTTGCTCTGATTATAATATTTAATGTATATGCGTTTGGCGTGAAGTAATGAAATATTTAAAAATTATTATTCATTAAATTTTATTCATTTTTATTTTCGATATAATATTAAATTAAAGTTTTCCTATTTCAACAATGTATACGGTTGAAATAAATTTATTCAATTTTCGATGTCGTCGCCTACGTATAGGTTAACATATTTATCAGGTATAAAAAACTAAAAAGTAACTTTAATTTTATTTGTTAAATAATTCAATTTTTTTTCTCCATCATATTTTGCATATTTTTTCATTTATTCCAACTGCTATAATTTCGGAATTCTATATTTAAATCTTAATATTTGCGCTGTTACAGTATTTTTTTTTTTTAATTACGAGTATTTATCTATACATCATGTTCTACTCATTAATAATAATTAACATCAATTTTTTTGTTATTTGCCGTGTATTTTTATCAAACTTTTCATTTTATACGAAGACTACATACGTACTATTTATGTGTACGAGTATATCCACATTTGCAGAAACGAATTGACAAACCACTGTAAAGAGGTATACCGAGGGGCGAGGCAACCGACGGCCGGGGATGATTATAAAATATATATTTTTATCGATATTTCTACTATACCTATAGTCATTAATAAATAAATTTTACCATTAGCGCCGTGCGAAGGCCAGTATATTATTTAATATGTAAATTTAAAAATATTATTTGTCGATTATATCGATAAAAACGTGTGTAGAATAAATAAATAAGAATAATTAACTATACTATAATCAGTAATTTACCTTTCAAAGTATTTGAGGATTCATTAGCAATTATATTTATTAAAAAAAGGATTTAAGATCCATTGTTTTAACGTAACGTCAGAAATCATGAATATGATAATGATTAACGGGCGTATTAAACTTAATAAAAAAATAAACGTTATAATTCCAACAACGATGACAAAACATTGTAAAAAATATAAAATTTTGAACGACATAATTTTTAGGGTGTAAACTTCACGGAAAGAATAAATAAAATCTAATTTTCGACTGCAACTGTATTCGTATTTTAAACATTATAGTTTAGAATTTCCGATGACCGGTTTACATCGAATATATTATTATGTTTACTTCTCGGTAAAAATATTATAAATTTAACTCTAATACTGTGACAGACCTGGAAAATTGTTTGCTTGTCGGGCGATTGCTTTCCAACGACATGGTATAAAATAAACTCACTTTATAATATATGTTTACGACCATGGTCGATAAGTTTGTTTAACTGCGGTGACATATTATATTTTTTATTCCATGGCAATTGATTGCTATTAATTATTGTCATATCGATCGTCCTTAGGTAAGTACATTTTATGTACTTAATAGTATTACAAGAATTTTATAAATTAGTAAATTACGTTTTTTAGTGAATAATTTTGTGTATAAATTATGACAATTTGTATTAATTAGGTAGGTACTTAAGTAAAAAATTGTCGTTTTATATTATATTAAAATTAATTGTGGAATTATTCGTTATAAGTTTATAATATTATGAAGAAAATAATAATAATATATTCTTATATATTTGTATAGTTTGAATTATTAAAACTGACGCTCTACTTTGTAAATTAATACTCTCGTGCATTGAATAATTATAAAATATTATACCCACTCGTAATTTATGTCCGATTAAAATATTATTAGCAATTCCGTGTTTACAAAAATAATAATGCCCAATTAAAAACGTCGCCGTCGCGGCGAATCGCTATTTGTTTATATTATCGTAGCTGCGACTGCGTCGTTAATGATTTTAAGTAATTTTGTTACAAAGTCGTGTGCAAACGCGGACATTTTAATTTTTCTTATTCGTAATAATTTACGGACGCCTTTTATTACAATCCAAAAATGTATACGGTTTGCATCAACTGCGAGTTACAAATTAATTATTGCTGTTGTTCGAGCAGTTTAAACATCGTTGAAACACGCATATTCTGATGTTTAACGTCTTTATATATTACACAGGTACTAGAAGTATAATGTGGTTTTACCATATTATTAACATTAATTGCCAAACGTTTCGGAATGGCGTTATAGTTGTAAGGTATGACTAAACTAGTGAATTTGAAGTACGAAAAGTACGTCATGTAATTGTATAAAATAAACACAGTACGTGTTTACCGAAATAGTCGAGATTATTTGAATAACGACGAATGAGGAACTTTTCGAAATGTGTTTATTTATAATATTACATAGGTAACAATAATATGTACTACCGTCTACGAATATCGTAATTTGTAATATTTACTAAAATATTCTTATACAGGTATATCGGAATCATATAATATAAGATATAACTTATTGTACGTAATGAGTAATGAGTAATTAAATATGATCAAAATAAAAAATAAAATGTCAAATGATTTGAATAAATGGCAAATATTATATAATATTAAAAAAAACATATTTATTCCATTTATCAGGACTAAACCAAATAATTCATATTTTATTAAAAAAAAAACAGAAATTATAATATCGAAAAGAATAATCAAACATTGCGAGTATACAAAATAATATATTGGAATCAAAATCAAAGTACAAAAATCGGATATTTTTTTGTTTACAGATTATTGTCGAAATAATACTATTGTTGTCGGCCAGCTCCACCGGTTGGTATTATAAATTTATGACCCACAAGGCCAATAGAATTATGTTCTCGGGCACTAAGACATGCATCGAATCGAGGATCAAATTGGAGTGTGAAAAGGAACAGCAGGAACAACTATTACTCAGCGTGATACCTGCGTACATTGCGGCGGAGGTAAATAAAACAATAATCATTTTGTTATATAATAATAAATCGTAGTTTTTATCGAAAAATGTGAAAGTATTTTGATAAATAATATAATATTATAATTTCGTCAAAGTTAGAGTAATTATCGTTTTCTATAGTGCTATTACTGACTTGTACATTAGGTATTCGTCGTTATTGTACAAATTTTTTTTTCGAATGCGGTGTCATTGCGATATAAATTTCGTCAAAATTTCTGCTTCCGAAATGTCGTATTCTCTTTATTATTTGGTAGTTTTTCCAACGGGATAAGTTCAATTCTAAGAAATTCAAAAAAATTACTATGTCCACTTTCCTACAGAAAGTATATGCTATTCGTGAAAACGGGAGTATTATTTCTGGTCGAAAATTGTCTACATACATAAAATACAGACGAACATCATTTGAAATCAATACATTTTCCACTTCGTTCAGAATCTTAAAGGAAAATTCATTCCATTTTCATAAAAAATATGAAAACTTTTCAGTTATCATCATGTGTCGTGAAAAAATATTCATCGTAAATTTATAATATTATTTTTTAGTATAAATAATATTACGACTTGATAAAATTATCTAATCTCATTATTCTCAATTCCAAAAGCTATATTATTGTAAGATAATTTTCAATTAATATATTATATTGAAATAAATTCTAAAACTTTGCACTTAGGCTAAGAAAAAATGTATCATATTTAGACAAAACTTAAGATAACCTTTATAATATAACAATATGGACGATATTGTTACTCGTGAAATATTTCATTTTTGCGTGTCGCAAAGGCATAACAATATTATTATATTATACCAAACTTTTTCGTAAATACTAAATATTTTAGGTAATATTGTTATTTGCTCGTAATGTGAAATATAATTATAAAATATTAATATAGTAATATACTATCAAAGTATCAAATACTATCAAATCCGATTTATTTTAATAAATCTAATTTAAAAGTTATATTTTTCTATATTCAATATAGGTAGGTACCTTTTTTTTATTATTATCCATGTGGGTGTTTAAAAATAATAATTAAATCACATAAACTTTTATGTTTATAATCTTTAATTATGTATAATTATTCTTGTTATTTAGTTACTTATAAATATGAATAATTTATTTTTAATGCATTATTATATTATAGTTTTTGTTGTTTGTACTTCAAATAAATTAATTGTATTGGTGGTTTCACAAAATAGGCAGCCATGTGAATAATGTATTTAACTACTATACCCTATTATAGCCTATAGGTATATACGATCTTATATAATAATAATTAATATATTATACTTCAAAGGCTTATGGAAACAAGGAAAATGCTCCAATATTATATAGTGAGTATATAGGAATTTTGCAAACCTGCACTAGTTATTATTGTTGTACCGACATAGTTTTAATCATTTTTATTATATGAATTTACTTTCTATCAATTAATATAGTTTCAAAATTTTTTAATCTATTAAGAATATGAATATTTTTAATAGAAAACTAAGCGTAATATGCAGCAAAACAATAGTGAAACATTAATCGTTAATTTAATTAATTTTTAATAGCCGAATAACAAAAAACGGAAAAACGATAGTATTTTATTTAGTTAAATTAAATATTCAACAATCATTTTGAATATATTTTTTTTTATATTGTGAATAGCAATTAAATTATAAATAATAACGAAAGTATAATGTAATATGTAAAATAAACGTAAGAAAAAAATAATAATAATTAACAAAAATAAATCACACACAATATAATATAAAAATATTCAATTTAGATAAAATAATTAAATTAGAAGGAATATATTAGGTAGAATGATATATCTGTATCTAAAGTATTACCTACAATAATACACGAAAATAAAAAAAATATAAACTTCTCAAAATACTCAATATACTTCATAATATTAACATCACAATTTTTATTTTTTAATGATTATCATTAATATCATAAAATATAATTTTTATTTTTCTTACTTTTTTTATATAAATAATAATAAATTGTATATATAAAATTATAACAAAGTATATTACAATGCGCATTACTCAGAAATCGTGATAAATTAAGTCTCCAAAACAACAACTAATTGCAACTTTATAAAAAGCGGTAAATCAGAAAACACAGCCAGGCGACAAGAGATAACAAGATACGATGAGACCACGCAGACAGCCGACCACACACAGAATTCAAAGGAACAACATCGAACTCCTGTCAGTCAGAATTTGTTAAAACTATCATTAAAATATATAAAATTGTAAAATAAATAAATATATTCTCATATTAAAATCGTATAAAATTTATATACGTAGACATTGCAGTTGACGAGTGTTGATCTGCACTGGCATGTAACAATATTCATCCGATAAATGTTTGTTATTTTAAATAAGTAAATAAGTACAATCTCTATAAATAATGTAAATATAAACCACGCGTGTCAGTCATTATAATACAAAATTTAAAAAAATTGTTTGAAGGCATATTTGAATTTTTAAAATTATGCCAGTGAACATTAAATATTTATTATTTACAAAGTTCAAAAGTTAGGAAGGCCTTCTTTGCGAATATTATACGATTTTGTGTACAAATTTAATATAATTATAACATTACATTCATTTATAAGCAATTTAATATAAATACTATATATTATTAGAAATATAAATAATCCTAAAAATAAAGTATTATTTGAAATTCTTTAAGAAATAAATAGAATTTAATTAAAGTTTAAAATATATTATATTATTATATAATATTTAAAAAACAAAACAATGTACATTTAAACGAGGATTTTTTTTTTAAATAAATATTTAAAACATATTTCATAAAATTATTTATTAATCAACAATCTACTACCTATTTATTTTAAATGACTGAATATTTTATGTCATTGAATTTAAAATATAATCAATATGTGTAAACATTAAAAACAATTTTAAAACTACTCGTATTATCATTAAATACTTATTAATATTATTTAAAATTTGTTCATATATACTCGTACAATATACAGGATTAACAAAATAACATTGAAAATATAATATATAATAGGAACTTAAACCTATGTTTTCATAATATGAAATTACGACGTTCATTCTGTATATTATTCTTGTATATTTTTTAATTAATTTCAATTGTAAACAATAAAACATTCAGTATTAACTGTATTAATTTTATAGTCACGATAAATCAAACAAAGTTGAATTAACATAAATAAATATTTTTTTTTTTTTTTTTTAGGAAAATGAAATATTATAATTTATTAAAATTTTGGAGACTTTTGATTAACTCAGGGAATATTAATCAAAATTTAATTAGACTCATCCCTATGTAATGTGTTAGAACTCCCTTATTCCCAAGTATTAAAAATATGTTATTTAAATACTAAAATAAAATAAATAAATAATTTTAATTATGTAATTTTGATATTAAAAGCTAAACAAATACATATTTATATATATGTATTATAAATGATTATTTTTATTTTATAATATTTTAATTTATTGTTACTTTTTTGAAATTTATATTTCATTTACAATAATTACTAGATTAATTACTTATTTAATATACTAATATACTTGTTTTATTATTTTCACTAGCTATCGATAAAATAGTTTAATTATGTAACAGGAAAGTTATTTGTGATCAGTTTTTATTTATATAAAATATTAATATTAAAATTAACAGAAGTTTATAATTTCAGTTGGATATCGTAGGCATTTTTTTAATTTATTTATTCACTTTTATTATGTTAAATATTTTTGGATATCGTGTGTAAGTTTAAAATCTTAATCTTAATTAATTAAAAAATTTAATCCCATAGTTTTGGTTTTTAAACTATTATCATTTTTATTTACACTGAGAATTATATGCATAGGTATAAATTTTGTTAATAAATGATTTAAATTTCAGTTATTTTTTGTAATACTTCTCTATATACATATTTAAAAATAATAATGATTTTATTTTATTATTAAAAATTATAATGCAATATGTTATATATTTCAAAATTTATGACTCGTCGATGTTTCACAGTAATTTTATTTAAATATTAAATTATTTTAATGAACTTTGATTAAATATTTAGTATATATATATAATATAAAATATATATTAATATTCGTGTTAGTTCTTATTTTATAATTAGATTTAAGTTTGGACTTAAGATACTTAAAAGGAATTAGAAAACTACTACTTACTGGATATTTACATTATTTGGTTATTAATAATTATAATATATATATATATACTACTAACTCACATATATATATATATATATATATATATATATATATTATATAAAATCAATAATCAATATTATAATTTATTAATACGGATCAAAAAAATATCACACATTTAATCTGCTTATTAAAGTTGTACATCGTTTGATACTTAGTTATTTAAGTTTCATTAAATTTAAATATTATTTTAAAATAAACTTTTAATTATCTTTACGTCTCATATTTTTTTTTGTGAAATATTATCTTATACGAGTACATAAACATATTATATTTATTTTCATAATAAGGATTTTATATTATATATTTTACTGTTTTTCTTACATTCACATTTATTTTTATGATTTTTATAGATATTATTTTTTTAATTCAATTTCATTTAAATTTGTTATTTTTAAAACAATTTAATCATGGTTTATAACTTAATAATAAATATATTAATATTATTATTAATATAAAGTATAAGTAATAACTATATTCATTATTATTACTAAGCAAAAAATAAATTACAATTATTTAATGATTATTTTATAAATATTTTAAGGCAATAAAAAAATATTCTTAGTGGAAGTATAGATAAAAGATAGAATGTTCATGGTATAATATTTTAATTGGCTCATTTTGTCTATTTGGTATGGTGAATGAAGATTCATAGAGGAATTGTAGAACAACCAAGAATAATAATTGTATATTAGATATTTTCTTTCTGGACATTCTATTATTATTTTTTGAGTATTACTGGGGATATGAACCTGAGTGAAACAAAGAATGTATGACAATATAATGACTTGTTCTTTATAATGTATATGTGTATTAGTAAAAAATGTATGTATTAATTAATTATTTTTAATAAGTTGGATATTTATATACATTTGTATATATGATAAAAAGTTTAATTTATTCAAACATAGTCTTCCATATACTTATTGTAATTTCGATGCATATTAATTTATAACATCATTTTTAATTTTAGGTAAAAAGAAGTATAATGCTTAAAATGGCTGATGCATGCCAAGATGACATAGCCAACAAGCAAACTAGATTTCATGAGATGTATGTGCAGCGACATAATAATGTTAGGTAAAGTAAACAAGTAAATATATTTAATAAAATAAAATTGCATACAATTCGTGTATGGAAACATAGCGTATTTGTGTATTATTTTAAATTATGTAAGCATTTATAACAAAAATTAACTTTTAACTACCTAAATGTCCTAAATGATAAATTTCTAATCTAATTTTTTTATGTATATTTGTTATAATTCATTGAGTACTAACTCAATTGACTTTTTTGTTATTTTAATAAAATTATAATTCAGACTTTGAAAAGTTTTTTCTATTATTTTGAACACTAGACATATGAAATTATTATCTGTATAATTTTCTATATCTATAGAACTAAAGTTTTTTTTATTTATTAAAACTATATTATATTATATATAATTCGCATTATATTTTAGTAATAATTTAACTAAAAAGATTCACTTATTACACTATAATACTACTAAGATAAATTTGAATAAGTTTTGATTATTTTTATTAGGAGTGCGTTGCCAAAATTAATATTTATTTAAGTACTTAAATAATATTGACGTGTTTAAATTAAAATTCTAAATTATGAATATTATACATATATTTTCTATATCTTAAATTCTTAATATTTATACAAATATATTATATAATATTAATAGTGTTGTTATTATATTTATTTTGACTGAAAAGTAATAATTTATAGTTAAAATTTTAAGCAATAAAAGAATTAATTATAGGTATACTTAAAATTAATATTAAATCAATATAATAATATAATCCTTTTAAATGATTTTTCACGTCACTAATTTCATTTTTATTAAAATAGGTATATTGTCAACATAAAATATTATATAATAATTAATAAATAATTAAATTGTATATTGTAATTTTATGATATTTAATATATTTTAACGTTCACATTGTTCATAGCCTTATTTTAAAATTTAATACAGCTTTATATAATAGTTAATTAATTTAAATAGGTAATCGTATTATAAAATATCAACGTATCTAATATAAAGTAACTATTTACTTTCTTTTAATCTAATTAATTATTTAACATACATTATATAATTTAAAAAATAAATTGTTAAATTTATTTAAATAATTGAATATTATGTTATAATTATTTTAAGTTAAATAAAAATATTAGGATCTATAGAATAAAAATAATAATAATAACTAATATAACTAATAATAATATAATTATAAATTATAATGTATACTTTTATTTAACTCCTACAACACCAGTGCTTTAAAATTGCATACACAGAAACCCGTGTTATAATATTTCATAAAATCTTTAAATTAATAATAGTGATTTTAATATTATTTTTTTATTTATAACTCGTAAAAATAAAAAAAAAGTTAAAGAAAATATTTTTTATTATTTTATTATAATTTATAGTTAACCTGTATAATATTTAGGTATACAGCAGAATGAATAATTATTATTTATTATTAGAATAATGAATAATAATAAAGAGTTTTCTTTAATTTAAGAACTTTGAATAATATTGTATAATTGTTGTAAATAGACGTAGTAAATATATCGATTGTGGATTTTGTAATATTAATGTGTTACAAGAAAATATTGATTTACAAAAAATCATTTATGTTAAGGGTCACGTTGAAGGTTGAACTCTTTTTAAAGATGTATACCTACATAATATTTTAGTATTATAAGAAGGTTTAGTGACAGTATAAAATATTTACTTAGATGTTACTCAGATAAAACTATATTCCGAACTTAGAGATTTAACGCATGAAAAATTTTTTCTCATAAAGGATTTGTCACATAATTTTAAAATATAACTATTTTTTGCACGAATCCTGAAACACTAGATGGATGAAAAAAAAAAATATATACATCTACGAGTATGTAGGGATTTTTCTATGTATTTACTATGCCTACAGTTTTACAAAATTTAATATCGTATACATTATAAAAAAATATACACTCATTCTATTTAATTATTAAATTAATTTTTACTATTTATAAGTATATTAACTTATATATACTTATATTATACTTAAATTTATATATAAACGGGTTCTTCTGATGTTTTATTTTTTAGCATTTTGTACGCGGATATAGTCAACTTCACTCCATTGTCCGAACAATTGTCTGCGTCCGATCTTGTGAAAACTTTAAACGAACTATTTGGCCGCTTTGATCAAATAGCGCAAGTAAGTTATATAGGAGATATATTTGAATGTAAAAATCTTTTCTTCTGTCATTTTTTGTCCATAATTCCGTTTTGTTATTCAAGAAGAAACGAGCATACAAAATTTCTTTAGTTTCGAAAAAAAAAATTGAAAATTATTATATTTTACGTTGATATACTCGTACCTATAATAATACATGTACATTTACTTATGTGCAATAGAGTCACGTTAATCCGAACACGGGCTAATACGAAACACAAACAGGCTAGTTCATACGTATATACAAAATTTTGTAATTTCCTGTAAACACGAACAGTACGATACGAATATAACGTTTAATAATAATCATAATTTTCCATAATATCTGTATATTTTACAGATCATTATACGCGCATATAATGTATTAAAATTTGTATAAAAATCATTTTTACGTTTATAATGTTAAAAATTATTTTTCAATAAACTATAGGTACCTATATTATATGATAAATTAGAACTAATCAATAATTCGAATAACCCATTTTCTCAATGTCGTTCGGAATAACGATACTTTACTATAAATATGTATATACATATATACAGGGTGTCCCACTAAATCCGTTACAAGGTTACGCGAGGTGAAAATAAGAAATTTTGGCGGTTTGAAGTCTAGGAACCTTAATGTAGTCTACTGAAGTTTTATTTTTATATAAAATACAATTTTTCTATCAGTCCAATTAACGCATGCGCAATGCAACTTATGAAAGTTAAACGACGACCTTCATTTTTTTAGAAATTAATTTTTACTGTGTTTTTTAAAACAATGTTTTTATTTTTGTATTATTTTTTATATTATCTACTTTTTTAAACATTTTTTATTAACGTTTTATTACCTTAATAAAAAAAATGTTTAAAAAAGTACAATAAAAATTAATTTCTAAAAAAAGATTGCAGGGGTTGCCATTTAACTTTCAAAAGTTGCACTTGCATTGCGTATGCGCGAATTGAACTGATGGAAAAAATTTATTTCATACTAAAATAAAATTTCAGCAGACTGCATTATGGTTTCCAGACTTAAAACCGTAAAAATATCCTTATTTTTACACTCCGTATATGGCATATGATATTTTACGATTCGATCGGATATTTATTAAGCGAAATAATATAGTAATAATCCAAATTTAACACGATAAGAAGTTTATTAAATTATAATGCAGTAGGTCGGTATAAATTTTCGCACGTGTAAAATATTATGTTTAACATATTAAATTTTATACCTTATAATGCGTACACGATTTTTGTAACGAATTTCGGTAATAAATGAACGGTCTACTTGGTATATACTTTGTTATAGCATATAATAATATACAGAATCCGTCAAATTCAATATTTAAATATATATGTTATCCACTATAAACGTTTCGTCTCCATTATTTATTATTTAAATTTGATATTTCGTATGGATTTCTACGTGGAGTTTATATAATATAATAATATTGTATTATTCAAACTTTTCGGTTTTATTGAAATGTCAACGACGATTTGAATAAAATATAACATCTAGCTCATTTGTATGCGTTTTACGGGCGGCAGTTTATAATATAATGTAATTTTATTTCGAACTAACGATTCCGATGCGAACATCAAATTACAAGAGGAATATAAGAGAGAGTATTACGCGTGAAAATAGCACGTGTTATTTGTTCTTTCCCAGAGAATTTTAAGAAAAAAAAAATGATAACAATGATAAAAATAACAAGCCGGATTTAGGCGCGTATACATTTTTAATTCCAAACATTATTCTATATTATAATCATATTAGAAAATGACAACGAGTTTCGTAATATTATCTTCAAAAATATGATTGAGAGTAGTAATTGTAATATATAAGAGAACTTGCGATTTAATTTAACCATAATAACATAACGGATTTATACCACGTTCAAACATTCCGATGGACATCATGTGCTTACCATATTAGTATATTACCTTTTTTATGGGAAAATTTATAAAAACAATATACTGTTGGTTTCCCTTTTGTTTCAACCCTTTTTTTTATATTTATAAACGTTCATGTTGAATAGATTAGTCAATAATTATTATCAAAAACGAACGTTTCGTCCGTATTATATTAATATATAACACGATGGGTATAAATTACTATTACGATTTACGGACAAAACACGACTATAAATTTAAATTTATAAATGTATTCGTATATTCATGTCATATCATATCAACAATTTAGGTATAAAACACGCAACTCGTAGTCGGGGTAACACAGGGAGTGGAGTTTATTTCCGTTGGTAATTTATTACGATTATTATTTGTGTATCGAATATCGATCATCATTGTTGTCACATTGCACGTAATAATATTATTATTTTAATTTAACGAAATAATATATAATTGTATAAAGATAATGATGTTGGGCATGTTTTGAATTTAAAGCCAATAAAAGAGCCTGATAACGTGAAATCGTTATAGTATGATCGTAAAATGTTAATATATCGCGTCGGTCCGATTACGGTATACTATCGTGTACGTATAACTGCATCTTCCATACGCGTTTTATACCGGACGTTTAATTGAAAGTCGTTTTTATGGGCTACAATAAACCTTAATCGTTGATAAAAAGTACATCCATACGTTCTCTTATGTCGTCAACGGGCAACGTTATACCGTGGTATCCACGCGATAATATATTATATATGACCTATGGAATATGCAATACGCATCACATAAAACGACGGTCGATTTATAACCGTGACCGCGGTATATACCAATAAATCGTCGCGATTCGGCGGTTGAATATTCGTATCCGTCACGCGAATGACATTTGACACGCGAATAGGACAACACGTGTCGCGTATGTTCGTGAGACATCGCGATTTCGGGCCCAGCAACAAGCATAATACAATAAAAAATTAAATAGAAACGGTTTTCGACTCTTACACAAATGGAAGTAGTTTTTGATAACGATACACTATTATGGGTCAGTAATAATAATATTATTACGTGTCTATAGTTCTTACGGATTATTATATATAGACTCATAATTTATGAATTACAATACTCATATTAATATAATATATTATATATACAAATAATATAATACACGTACACGGATATTGTAAAAGCCGAGATGATAAAAAATAATGTACTCAGAACAAATGAATTCCATTTAACGTTAATCATCACGGTTATTCGAATCGACTTGTTGAACAAACTACGAATTAGATTAAATTGTTTTGTTTATTTCAAATATAAATATGCACAATATGCAAATTATTTGTGTTGGCTGTTATATGCTATATTATAATTATTATTACGAGTATTATTATGTTATCGTCGTATTCTATAAATTTATAACGTATATATATTAATTTACAATTATTATATTAGTGTTATTTGTTTGTTAGTAATAGAAATGAAAGCCCGTTAAATTGATTTCGTATAATATAATATTAGCATAATATTATTATGATGATATCTATTACGTTAAATAATTGTACGTAACTATTATTCTTAACGTATATAATATATCATAATTCATAATATATATTATCGATGCACAATAGCGAATGGTTGACATAAAACGGTTAAAACTTAAAAGTATATATACAACATAATCAATACGTTCACAGCTGATAATATATACTTGGTGAATTATTTATCAGATTTTAGTGTTGTAATATTAATATGATTTGTGGTCGTTAATAAGGTTATATGGTTATATAATCTTAGATATTAATATATTTTAAGAATCGCAGTAAATAAAACTAAAATGTATTTGTTTTTCATAATAAATTTGATTTGATTAACATATAAATATACAATTTTATATACGTACAAATTATAATTTGATCCTATTTATTATCCTGTAGTTTAAATAATAAGAAAAAACATCAACATATAGAGTTATATTTGTACGAAAAATACGTAGAAAGACGCGTTCTTGGTGGTGTTCTTTATGCCTGCATGCAATCAAAAATATCAAAATTTATAGAATTTACGTAAATTTTACATCTCTATAATTATTAGATTGCGATTTTTATTAATATACCGTATCCGCACTATAATATTATTACTTGTATAAAAAATTTTACTTTTCCAAAATAGTAGATGTGCAATTAGACGTTAACAATATATATATATATATATAGATAGAAATTATACAAAAAACTAAAATATTGTAATTAGTATAATTATAATTTTACTTTGACAATAAATGTATTATAATTATTTCGTCTCAAAACTAAAATAATTGGAATGAAATGCACAAAAGCGGAAAATATTATTAATTATCCGTTAATTTTCAATGTTTATTTTGATAAAAAAATTTCAAATTCATTTTTTAAATCTTAAGAAATCTTTAATTTATATATTAATAAAATATATGATCGTTAAGGTTTATTTTATATGAAGAATTGAAGAGTAAAGATTAAGGATTAACTATTCTAATTTAATTGGAATATTCGTATTATAATTATTGTTCTCGTCATAAACAGTAAATACTCAAACAAATTTCTATTTTTATTATTAAATTATTATTATTAATATTTTAGTAATAATGCGATGTCTGGTTACTTCACAACCGTTCGTTCGTCGAAGAAGTTCATCGTAATTTTTCAATTTTTTAACACTTTACTGTTACTCGACTGCGCTTGAGCTACATAAAAAGTTAATGAATTGAAGAAAAGTTCGGATACTTTTAAGTGCCGTTTATTTTACTTAGGGGGGTGTTGAGGACCCAAAGCATCTATACTTACTTCTAGTTGCGCCAATAAATGTTTGTGCGAAAATTAAATTTACAATATAATAATAATTGTAATTATTGAGATCAAACCCTCGCTCTAGGGGCAAAAGTAATACAGTTTTATGTGGATCGATTTGATTGAAGTATATACGAGTATTATGAAAAACAAAATTTAAATTACATACAGAAAAAAAAAGAAAAGAATAGAAATACCATTATAGAATACGCGCGTGCGCACAAATCTGAGTTTCCATTTTCTCCTCCAGTCGATATAATAATGTCCTGCACGTAATAGATATAATCGCATCGACGTTTAACGGTTAATTGACTGCGTGCATTAAAATATTTTTACTTTGTGTTGCCAGGACAACCAGTGTATGCGAATAAAAATTCTCGGAGATTGTTACTATTGCGTTTCCGGACTTCCAGTGTCCCGGCCAAACCACGCGTACAACTGTGTCAACATGGGGCTGCAGATGATCGAAGCGATCAGGTATGAGCAAAAACGAATCGCGCGAAAGAATTTACAAACCATATTACCGTGACAATAAATATGACAATATACCACAATATACCACTACACCAGCCTGTATAATAGCGGTATGCGAGATAGGGCGAGAATGCGAGATTGATTATAAAATGGCCAAGATACCGCTTTATTGTAATAATAATGTTTTGTACTATATTATAAACGGATTCTGTATTTCTGTCGAATATAATATGACTCGATTGCGATTTTCTGACGGTTTGTAAATATTCAGTTTATCAATTTTCCCATAATCGGGCTTCGATAAACATAATAATATTTATAAAAAATAAATAAATAACCAAATTGTACGGAATTTTTTGTTAAATTTGACGACAACACTAATAATTGCAGTACCTACTTAATAAAATTTTTAAGCGTATAGGTACGTAATACCAGTCATTATTTAATATTTATAATAATATTATTACTGCGCCTGGTAAAGAATTTCTGTATATTTATGTTATAATAATAATTATTATTATAAAAACGGAATTGGATTATTTGAACTCAAATTCTAAACACATTTTTAGTAAAATTATACATAGTATTTATTATGCACGCGTGCATAAATGAATTTTATTGGTTTACGAGTAGTTTTGTACAATAAATAGTAAATGCCGAGGTAAATGCGATACGAGAATAAACTAATAAAGTAAAATGTACAAATATTTATCAATAAAATGGAAAATATGCGAGATAAAAATTTGATATTTTTAATGCGCACTTCATAAAATGAAAAGTGTAGAACATTTATTTAAATTTTAAGTATATATTATTCTCTATAACCACCACGCTGAAACATAGAAAATCATAAATGTCCTAACTCTAATTATAATATTTTTTACGTAAAAACTCATAAAAAGTGAAATAAATCATTTGTCCGTTTCGTATAGTGTGTACATATATTTAAAATTTAGCGATATCGTAGTGATAATAATCTGAGTTGTAAAGTCAATGTAAGTTAATATATGCTACAGCATGTACAATTTTTTTTAATTATAAAATTAGCTATAATATTATCGTTAAATTTTTACAATTTTACAATTAGTCGACTTAATAAATTTAATATTACATTTTATAAATGTTATAGCATTATGAATACAAGCAATAATTGCAAAACAAGTAAACAACTTTCTTTTCAAATTTTATATTTTATTTTGACGCTAAAAATTTAATATTCAAATTTTTATATGAATAAAAAATTTTAATTTTAATTTGTTTGTTAAAGTCAATATATGTATATATAGCCTTTTAGTAAATTTCATTAGATTAAGTTACTAAAATTAACAGTAGGTAAATATTTGTGTTAAAGTAGGTATATGGTCGTTTATTTTCTACACGGCATTTTTAAAAATATTTTAATACATAAATTACTTATTTAAATTTTTTTTTATCATAATAATCATATTATAAATTTCATCTTAGGTAAAAATAATATTATTATAATTATTTAGTATTTATGCATTTCGGTTTAATTTATTTTTATTTTCACTTATCGAGTGTCTAAAAATGTTATTAAAATTATTCTATTATTTAAATAGGAATAAAGTAGTTTGAAATTTAAAATACTGTTTGGACCAATACTATATACGATTTTAATCTCTGTCGTTTGATCTTTATATAAAACAAAGACATTTTTTATTTAAGACAATATCTAAAAAAAAAATTTAAATTCTTTTTGACCATTTTATATTAAAAATTACTGCATATAAACAGGTGATATTGTATCATACATTTACGGTTTATTTGAATGGTTATATATAATATTTTATATACGTATACAATTATTAAATTGGGATGTACTGAGATAAATGACTTCCTGATTTTTTTTTTTTTTATTATTATTTATTTTTACTTAGATAAAATCGCCGACGCCTACACGACCATTAATCTTTTTGTAACGTAATTAATCGCGATCATAAATATTTTTAGATTCACAGTTCACTCCCATGCCTAAAAACGAACGAAAAACAGCTCGATTAATTATTATATAACGTTTTTTTTTTTTATCACACAATATTTAAAATTAAACGATTAATTACTTAAATAATTATCAGTTGATATTCGCGTGTTCTTATAGAGTACGTTTGTATAACAAAGAGCAATATTAATATAATATTAAGTATATCGTGTTGAGGCTCTATAGGACAAACAGCTCTATGTTTTAATATTTGTAATTTACGCGTTTTATCCTGTTTATGATATTTGTTTATTTTTTTGTTTCCGTGACCGCAATAAAACGCGATTGGCTATAATACGATCGCACTCTTTAGGTAACAATTTTGTTTCTGTTCTAATGTCCGTGTGTAAAGATTCGTCAGAGAAGCGGCCGGATTTAACGTGGACATGCGGATCGGCATACACACCGGAAACGTATTGTGCGGCGTGCTGGGCCTGAGGAAATGGCAGTTTGACGTTTGGAGCGACGACGTGACACTGGCCAACCACATGGAATCGGGCGGCGTACCCGGGTGGGTAATAATTTTAAATTATTAAAATAATACTTTTTTTCTCTCTCACCGGACATCCGGACGCGGTTTATAGTCACCGGCTGGTTCATTATTTTTGACCGCATTATTATTTATATGAACGTGAATTTATGCGTACCTATACGTTTATATTATTTACTTGTTTGTGTTTTTGTCGCCATCATTCGCCGTGACGTGAAGGAAAACGCGCGATTTTGAAGTCTCGAATCTACAAAAATATTCTAATAATTTAATATAATATCATTATTCGTTATTCATTAATTTATTATGTTATTTTACCTATTCGAAATAATAATAACTCGATCTAATTATAATATAATACGTTTTATTCGGTTACTCGTAATATTGGTTAGTGGTTGTGTTTGGTATGTAAACCATCTCTACGACTCTACGAGTATACCTATATAAATTATAATATTCTGATTTGTGCGTTATATTATAATATTATACATTAAGTGTTATACGATTTTAAACATTTCCATTGGATCAAAATATAATTTTAATAATATTTAAATATTCGATGATTATGAAAAATAAGAGAGAGAGAGAGAGAGAGAGAGAGAAAAGGCCTTTTTTTATAAAACGATTGTTTATTTAAACACATTTTATTGTTATTTAATCATATAAACGGACATCGTGTAATATAGTCCAGTGTCGTTCAGTGTCGTCCATATACCATCATTTACCAAATAGGTAATGCGAATTATTCCGATCAAACTGCAAATAGGTCTAGTAGTTTCCAGTCCGGTATAATAATATGATACCGATTTTTGAAATTAAAAAAAAAAAAAAAAAAAAATACGTTTTACAAAAATTAAACATACCTACCTATACATTTTTTCATGTATTAGGTACAACAATAAGTAGGTTTAACGTATAAGTCGAATTAAAATTTAACGGAGAGGGATTTAAAAGGGATGCATTTGACATATTAATCAGATAATCAAATTTTACCTTTTCTCAGATATCCGTTTAATTTCAACAATCAAATTAATAAATGTCAAATGATCATATATATTATAGTATATACATACTCATTAATTTAAATATTATGTTTAACAATTCGTTGATGTATTCTGACTTATGTATATAATATATATACTAATAATTTAACTTATATCAAAGTAAAATATAAACGCAACCATATGTAAAATAAATGTATATTCATTAATTTATGTCAATATATTCATTTAATATTCATATATATATTATATACAAAGAATAATAATTGTATAAAATACTTGACATTAAACAAATATATTATAATAATATATTGTTATCTATAGGAATTAATAATTAATCGACTGCTTTGAACAATGTCCGTCATTGTCAAAATGTCATTTTCATGTATCATGTATATTTCGTTTATAATATAATATAGGATTAAACTATAATAATTAAACACGTCGTGTTAAATGATTGTATACTTATAAATTAAAATAAAAGTGTTGTTTTATTAACACCATAATAACGTGAAAATGCTACGAAACAAATTATTTTTTATGAAAATATCATCTAAAATAACAAACTGTATAATTATCAAGTGTGTTAATTTGATAATTTTATAATTGCGATACTTAACGCGACTGACATATTTATATTTTATTCATATTTCATAATTTTGAATTAAGTAAATTAAAATATTGTTCCATTTGTCTTGATATAATAATTAGGTATATACAATGTTTCCGTTTCTGCATAGTCTTTGTTCATTGTTTATTGTTTATTATTATTTTGTTTTTATTAAAATGTATTATGATTACTAATTAGTTGTTATAATTGGAATAAACTATAATTTAACATGTGCACTAAAAATAATTAAAAAAAAAAATGTTACATACTATGTAATTATTGTTAATTAAGAATGAGATAAAATAATATCTAACGATATGACAATATGTTAACGTGTAAACTATAGGTACATGTATAACATATTTTGTATTATTACCTTATTTTTTGAATCCATAAAGCTTATATATTAGCTGATATATTTATATTAGATATTTAATAGAAAATTATACAATAGTTATTATTTAATTATAAAATTGATTAATTTGATTAATTAATGATTCGCTCGATGATTCGTAAAACATTTAATTATTAAATAATGAACTACACGTAGGTATAATATGTTTAGTAGTGGTTAACTATTAAAAATATTTAAATATTAAGTATAATAATTCAGTCCTCACAAAACTAAAAATAACGAATTTGTGTAATTATTATCAACTTTCCATACTTAAACAAAAACTAATTATTCACGTGCTATGTAAATTTACATTGAAAAGTGTGAATATTAAATAGTTATACTATAAAAAATATGATAAAAAGAAAAAAAAAACACGTCAAAAACTTCAAAATAATGATTGTATAATTATGGTTAGGTATTTATTATTATTAAAATACCTAAAGACCTTGAGTTTTATTCCATTATTCCGATTTAAGTCTTTAATATTATTTTATTTTCAGTTAGAAATAAAATACAAGTATAATGTTTATATTTTTATCTCTATAATACGTATATTAATAATATGTAAGATTCATAATAATATATTTTATGACATATGAATTTCGCTTATTGTGTATAGAATATTATTATAATATGTTGGTACATTAGCAGATTTTGGATCGTAGATATTAAATTTAAAAATTTAACTTTACTGTTAGAAACAGATCGTTAATAATATTGTTAATGATCGAAAGGAGTTACTGTGCTGTCATATTATATAACGGCATCGTCTTTCTATAAGTTTTGTGGCATAATATTATATAATTATTAAACCACACTTCCAACTTTCCAAGTACCGCACTAAAAGAGAAAATATAAATTATACTCGAGGATATATTTAAATTACTTTGCCTATAATATAGTATAATAGTAATTCATTTGCATAGTTTAATATTTTGTTCTAAAAACAACACAGACTGTACGTGAATATTTATGGGAATTTATTATAATTATATTGTTAATGTTATTATAACTACGATTCTGATTAAAATACATTTTAGAAACCAACAATTGTAAAATATATACACATGATAATAAAAACTGTTTTATGTTTAATAAAAAAACCTAATTACTTGGTTATTAAAATTAATATAATATAAGAACCATAATAATTAATAACATATTTATGTTCGTTTTGATTGCAATGAATTATGATAACATCTTCAAATAGTTTTAAAAGCGAATATTATGTGAAATATGCAAAATATAAAAAGCTTTTGAAACGTTTCATCTTTAGATATTGAAGTTATAAAATAAAATAATAAAAAAAAAAAAAAACGTATAAATAGTTTTTCAAAAACATTATTTACTCGTATTTATTTATTGTTCTACGAATATTACGAATTACGGGAAGGTACATATAATAACGATTCCATTAAATTTAATAATAATTTATTAATATATTATATATTTAATCTAAACCTCAAACTTATAATTTATTACCTACATTAATTTGAAAATTTATTTAATAAAACACTAAACTATAACTAATATTAAACCCAGTTAAAAAAAAAGCCTTTAACATTCATTATTTATTATTAATTAATTTGAATCAGTTAAAATACATAAAATTGAAACATAATAACTAGTTAATATTTTATCACAATTTAAACAATATCTCTGAAATTATAAGACATTTTTCGAAATTTTATTCGATACTCAACTTTTGCATAGCTTTAATCTCGGCTTTAATATTTTCATTTTATTATTCCACATCAGATAAATCAATATTAATTTTTAATTTTTTAAATATTAGTATATTATATATTTAATGCAAAAAACTTACACATATTATACATTATTTTACTAACCTATTTGCTCCTAATTTACAATTTTTAATCAAAAAGTTAATACAGTTTTACTAAATTATAATAGAATTGATTAAAAATGAGAGAATGAAAAAAAATTTTTAAAAAAATGGTGTAAAAATTAATTATATTTTTAAAAGTAGCTCTGGTCAAGTTACCTAATATTATACACGAGTATATTATAAGAAATCATAAAAATAAATGAAATACGAAATCCTTTGAAAATCGTTGACACCGTAAAATGATTTTATTTATTATACATTATTAAATACCAATTTTGAAAGTGCACATACGTGATATTTTATATTTTTTACCTATACAAATATACCTTTTATAATATTCAATACCGAAAATTGCATATTTTGTTTACTATATTATAGCCGTGTACACATAACCAGAGCGACGATGGAACAATTGAACGGAAGATTTGCCGTGGAACCGGGCAATGGAGGTTCGAGGGAAGGCTACTTAGCGGACCACAAAGTAGAAACGTTCCTCATTGTACACCCGTCAGAAAAAGTAAGTATTATTATTATTATATTTTTCACCCAAGCCCGATAGTACTTATAATAATTATCATAGCGTATCTATAGATAATTTATTATTGGAAATGTGATAATATTTAACGTAATATTATTATTATTATTTTGTCGTCTGTCGCAATACCATTTTATTATGATGGTTAAATAACGTCATGGAGAGACGATTCTCGGGTGATTTGGAACCGAGTATGTGGTGGGAATTATTATTAATGATATCGACCGTCGGATGCGACTCTCGGAGAGAAAAGATAAATATTAAATAGAAAAAACAGAGTTACCGGATGGCCGATGGGGAATTCTATTATCGCGGGGGTCCGCGAGTCGGCAAAACAGATTATCAACGTTTTTAGTCGAAAATTTATCATAATAACTCGTACAAATAAAAAGCGAAACCGCATCAGTCTTGTGATGCGTCCAACCGATCGTTGCGGCGCACACAAGACTTATACCACAAACGCCAAACCGTGTCTTGATCGACGTCCATATTTTGGCCTTAAAATGTTATATATTAAATATTAATATATTATATTATAATATCTATATCTTCGGCCGTCAATGTATTCGATACGATGATCCGTTGCATAATGAAGATATGGGTAGATAATCGCGTTTATTTTTCAAACCGACATTGCCCCCTCGTTTTTCCCTCGGCCGTTATTTTTTCACGTTCAAAGCCCAAACACATCACATAAATAATAATATAACTACTATACCCGGCCATCACACCAAGTATATACCCGTGATAAAATAATGTACTTTATAGGTACGTAAACAGTATCCGCCATGGTTGCGGAAAAATTATAATATTTATTTAAAACGCAATAAAGTACACGCGATCCGTCGGCATTCTACTTATATATTATATAATATATAGAAGAAAACGAAAAAATCAAATTTATGAAGATTTACTACGGTTTTTTCGATTTTTGACCCGTACGTTGTGTACCGCGTTTTTAATTTAATTTTTATTATTATTTCACGCGTGTCTTTGTAATATACCTGTATTATTATGTCGGAAAAGAAACACACAGAGAGCCTAAAAAAAAGCATTACGTTGACAATATTACGATCGATCTTCAATTAATTAATAATTTTATTTTAATTTTTCCTTTACGAATGAATTACATTTTTTTTTCTGTTAAGTATCTTTGTTGCGATTTGTATATGTGAGAATTGTTTATTTAATAACTATACATTTCGTGAACGTATAATTAAGTACTTTATTTTTTGATAATTCCTCAAATAATAAGAAACGAATAATAAAATAAAATTTTATTTTTTCGGAAAAATTATTCATTTTTCACAAGATGTCACGTTCTTTATTAAAGTTCTTTTATATTATTGCAGCACGTGATTTATGTACTTTTTCTTTAATGTATTTACACTATATTTTATATTTACCTTCAATTTTTCAATACTTTTTCTGCTATATTACCTATGTATATATTATATTCGTCCATCTTTAAGACCCATCACGTGATCAATGTTTCTATAAAATACACGATAGATTTTAGTATTCTACTATTTTACTATTATATGTGTGTATACACTACACAGTACACATGTATACTCTTACGACTTTAAAAATGCAAAACAAAAATTTTGTTTGTATTAAATTAATTATATCCCATTAATTAAATTAATATAATTTTTTTTAAAATAATAATTTAAGAATAGAGCTAATAAAATTAATATTAGGTACAGGTATGTACGATTTTGTATTACGAGTATGTATATTATACATAATATGATTAGTATATGATCACATTATTTATTAATTTTAATTATTACACATTATTGACTACATGGTAATGTTATATTATTTATACTAATATATTATATAATATAATTGTAATTAATAATTATACATTAATTACTACAGACTACGTAACAGAGCATATTTATATTTTCGGTTTGACTGATTTATGATTTTTACTTTATAGTTTATTACGTTTCTATATTACGAGTATATTCTATATTTCTATACGTATGAAAAATATATGAGTTTTCTGTTTTATGACTTTATGTCAATTGTTGTTGAAAAACTTCCTATAATCAAAAAATAATTGTTGATTACCAGGAAATTGAGAACGTCCTACAAATTAAAGGAAATACGCAAACAGAAAACGGTGGATTCCATTCAGAAGAAAACATTACCAGAAACAGATCGCCTAGTAAAATGACTAAATACATAGAATGTTGGGGTGCGGATAAACCGTTCGCGAATATCACGGAGAGTACTATGGCGAAAAATATAGGTTTAGCGGTAAATAAAAATAAAAATAACGTTAACGATTTACGATTTAAACCACTTTTTCGTTTTTACCGTAACATAAAATTGATATATACGAGTATATATAGTAGAATTATATTTTCCAGAATCTAGCAATGATTGAATCGAATTTACTTCCATCGAAAAACACTTGTTTAGATTATTGCGAGTAAGTTTTATTATTTACGAGTATAATATTATATCTATATATCGTATATATTACGAATAGATAAATATTATTTTAATTGTATATTTATGTGTACTATCAAATATCAATACGACAATTTTCTCATAATATATTACATCTCGTATGCAATATGTATAATGTAAACAGTATTCTACTCGTATGTATAATATTATATGTAAAAATAATAAAACGATTCTATCTTAAAATTATAGCTTCAGAAAATGGTATGCTTCGGAAGATTTTAATCCGGTATGTTTATGGTTCAAGAACAGTACACAAGAATCTCAATACAGGAACCAGACGGATCCATTTTATAAGTATTACAGCGTTACAGCTTTATTGTTATTCGTGTGCATGGTCGTTATACAACTTCTATTGATTCCAAAGTAAGTTTATATTTATATTTTAAATGAATAAAACTGAGTATGATTATTGTGTTTAATCGTACATTAACTTACGATACCACAATATAATATATTAATATATATATTTACTGCAGGTATTATTGCAATGCTCACAAGAATACATTTTAAATACACTTATTGAAAATTCTATTTTCCTTCTGATATCCGAACTTATATCTATACCTATATCTGCTTTAAATTTTTGACCGAGTTGTTAATATTTCTACATAATATAATATTCATATTAAACAATTAAACACGTTATATACATAATAATATTATACAATAGTTTATTTATATATATATATATATAAATATATATGTATAATTATACCTAATACTCTTAGTAAATGCTACCAATAAATATGTAATAAATTGTATGGCATAAGAAAAATATCTCAACAATTATGATTTCCATTTGCTAGTTAAACAGTACATTCTTCAATAATTAAATTTACATTTTGTTTTTGGTCGTATATTATATAAAATATAATATTGTTTAAAATTCAGTTGTATTCTTTGATTTTAGATCTTTGACCATGTTAGGAGCTCAAGGCGCTTCATTTGTAGCATTATTTGTGTTTGCTTACGCCAGTTGGATGTCAGAAACTGATTGCAGCACTCAAGAGAATGTTTCAGTAGGTTCATCTAGATGGCTTCGGATGTCCATTTTTCTTTTAAGTTCCGCATTAGTCGGAACGTGTGCAATAATTACTATGGTATTTTTTTTTTTTTTTTTTTTAAACAATATCCTAAAATTCTTACTACATACATTCGATATCATACAATAATGTTTTAGTTAGACACTGACCTCAAGTACACCGAAGGTTTTAAATTGAATGAGACAATTGAGTATTTTTCAAATACTACAAAACTATTAACACTAACAGAAGACTTGTCACATTGGTCTTCTTCCTCCATAATTTCAGTAAGATTCCTATACGTGTATACTACTTATAGTTTATATCAATTATTATTTACATAATTATGAACAACAAAAACCAATTGTACTTCACGTCTTTAATTTGTAATACTTTTAGGCATTTTTGTGCAGTACTATCCTCACCTTGTCGATGATATCGTCGTTTCTTCGAATTGGCATCACTCTGAAACTTTTCATCATGATCATCTGTGTTTCAGTGCATTTATCAATATATCAAACATTACCTATATTTCAATACCATTATCAACATCAATTTACTGACTATAGTGATAAGTAAAGAAAAGTTTAATATTTTTATATATATAAAATATGCATTTTGTTTCTTATAATTTGTTGTTATATTTCACAAGTGAAATACCATGGCAGATAAATATGTGGGCTCCAATCGTTCTTTTAGTCGTAGTATTCCACATGTTGGATAGAAAAAACGAATTAGCTGCTCGAACAGATTTCTTATGGAGAGCTAAGTTGAAAGTCGAACAAGAAGAAGTTGAGACTATGAGAGGCATAAACAAAATTTTATTAGAAAATATTTTACCGGCACACGTCGCTGAACATTTTCTTAGAGAACAAGCTTTAAAAGTAAAATCAATAAGAATTGAATTGATTTTTTTATAACAAATAGCTGCTCATTGGCCATAGCTATCAATTAATTTACTTAATATGTTGAATAATTTATTTCAGGATTTATATCATGAACGTTATAGTTGTATAGCAGTAATGTTTGCATCGATTCCTAATTATAAAGAGTTTTATGATGAAAACGATGTGAACAAACAAGGACTTGAATGCTTACGATTGTTAAACGAAATTATTTGTGATTTCGATAAGGTGACATAATTTAATACTTGCATTATAATATAATGATTAACATTTAAAGACATTAATTGTGCCTCTCATACATAATATACGTACATTATGTTATGATGTATATAATATAATTTAGACCAATTGTTTTATGATTTTAGCTACTGTTGAAACCTAAATTTAGTTCTATCGAAAAGATTAAAACTATAGGCAGCACCTACATGTTGGCTTCGGGTCTTAGGCCTGGCAAAGAAGACAATACATCAAAAGTTAGTACTTAAAAAATTAATTTTATAATTGATGATATTAATAATAAATATATTTTTTTCTTTATTTAAAATAATACGAGTAACATTTACAATCTGTACAAAAAAAAAAAATATAGGGAAGTTATCAAATGATAGGACCCTTATGACGCGTTATTATTATTATTATTTAATCTAAGACACCAACGTCTTTTAAGACGACGAGAAGGGTTGTCAGGGATTGTGTCTGAGTGTTGGTTTGCGATTAATGGATTAGGATGGAGAAATAATTTTGAGTGGAACTTTTTGTAATATGTTTTAATTAATTTGTCAACTGATTCAATAATCAATGCCTAAATTTTAATTATTAAATATTTTAGTCATAATAACAATTATTAATGAAATCATTTAATTAATAACTATGTAATTAATTTTAAATTTAAAGTAACTAGATCACATAATTTATATATATATAGGTTTAATGTGATATGTCCAATGGCACATTCATATTGCGATCACGAAACGAAACTTATTACGCTATCTGGATAACTTTTCATGAAACTATTTACTATATATACCTATAAAATAAATAAAATATGAAACTTGTTCTGATATTTAAATATTTAGACATCAACATAGTGAAATGAAATTTATAAAACTATTTCTAATTCGACAAATGTCTACATTACTGGTATTTAATTTACAAACTAATAAAATAACTAATGTTAATAATGATAAACAACTTTTTGTTCAATTATTACTATAAAATTCGTTATGAATCATGCTATTGTGGCGGCGTTGATTTCGGCTTATCGTGGACCCGAAGGCTTTGATGATTTTCCAACGTAATTCATAACAACTAATCATCACAGTAGATTTTTAATTTTTATTTGGAAAACTGATTTTAATAAATTGAAAGTTGAAGAAACCTTATTACCATATAGGCGGCGGGCAAACAACAAGAACACAATGTGGTAATTCTAGTAGAATTCGCCATTGCTTTGATGACGATTTTGGAACAAATAAATCGAGATTCATTCCAGCGTTTCAAGTTAAGAATAGGATTAAACCACGGTCCAGTCATCGCCGGCGTGGTAGGAGCGCAAAAACCACAATACGATATCTGGGGTAATGCCGTAAATGTAGCATCTCGGATGGACAGTTGCGGAATTATGGGCAAAATTCAGGTATACAATATTGTATAATATTGTTTTAGTACCTACCGTATATTTATACCATTATCGTCATTTATAATAAAATGATATGATTTTACACACACACACACAATATCTCGTTGATATTTTGTTTAGGTCACCGAAGACACTGCAAAAATCCTAATGGCGGCTGGTTACGATTGTGAATGTCGAGGGCCGACGTATGTTAAAGGAAAGGGCACGTTAACAACTTATTTCGTCAAAACACAATACGATACAAAATTTAAATAATATTTCGTTATTTATTTTTAATCAAATCAAAATTTTCACCATCTATACGTTTACACTCACGACTCACTTTTCCCCTTAACGATCGAAGTCAATTATTGTAAGATATGATGAATAAACATAATTGACAATAACCAAGTTTAGAAATATTTCTATACTAAGATATACACATATAAAATAATAATTTTATGGAATTTGATCATTTTAAATTGAACCTATTATTTTAACGTGTAGATTCGTATTTACTTTAATTGTACAACTGAAATGATTATTACTTCTATTAATTTAGTATTATTTTCTAATACATGATTATACGAGTATTATATTTATAATATTGTATTCCATTGTAAATAATTGTAAATCGATTAGCAATTTGACATTGTGTAAATATATAGTTAATAATTCGTGTTTAAAATTTATTTTTTTAATATATACCTACCTATTGAAAGGTACTAATTTTCCTTTACATTTCTCATAACTATCATAAGTCAAAAATTCATAACCCATGTAATATAAATATTTAATGATTAATTAATATAATAACAAAAACAATACTTATTTATTGATATACCAAAAAATATTTAAAACTGATTGTACGGTTGTGAAATGTATTATAAATTAGGTTGCAAGACTGCAAGGACATTGATTATTCAATTTAATTAGTGTATTTATATTAAAAACACTTTAATATTATTATTATATTATAAATTTATAAACTATTCAGAATTCCAGACACAAGTACGACTCGTACGATAGTCGAACACGTACTGAAATCAAATCAATAAGGCATATCGCGAATTTAACAAGATATCGATTATGATCATACACTGATTATGTAAAATTATCAAATCCCAGACTCAAAATTGTCAAATTATTACATTACTATAAAAAAAATAAAAATTCATATAATTATTATAGTTTTAAATTTCACTAAAATTTTAGATTTTGAGCGAAGCGAAGAATGTATATTGTATATGGTTTTACAATCATGTGTATCTTTTTATATATGTAAACACTCCAAAAATGCTTCGATTTTCATAGTGAAATAGCATAATGCTTCCGGTAGGAAAATGGATGTCGTTGGTACTATATTCAGGTCATTATTCGAATTTCTTAAAATTGACCTTATGCGATAGGGAAAACGACCAAAAATTGAGAAAAATACGGCATTTCTCACGAAAAATGAAATTTTGACGAAATCGATTTCAATATTTCACGATAACTCTGGTAATATTGAACTTAGAGACTTGAAAATTTTATTATGTATTTACATATATGTATGTGATAAAAATTTTGGAACTGTTACGTCACTTTTTCTACAAAATATAGAACTTTGAATCTTTCCTAAAATTCTCGTTTTTATATGTATACTCGTATAATGCTTTAAAAATTATTATAATTATAAATATACTTGACTACTTCCCCAATTCAAATGACCCGGTAGTGTTAGCATTTATTTTTTCATGGAGATCATATCTGTAATCTCATAATTTTTTATTATCTATGGATGTGTAGCGGACGACGATATCGAAAGGATTACCCCAAAATAAAATAAAAGTGAAACAATACGTATGTGTATAAAAATATGGTTCATTTATATTACAAGAGGTTTTTTTACATAAAGTTAACACGAGAATAACAAACAGTTTCAATATTTTAATTATTGAGTGAACACTCGTACGCTGGTCACACGGGAGTGTTAATTGATCCATCGTGCGGATAAACGAAGGTTCTGTGAACGTAATGGATGATGAAGTTCCGAGCTGGTGGTCTTTAGAACGACGGAGATTTCGGCTGTCGCTCTGTGCGGACGTCGGTGGCGTGTGTCCGCGTTGAATTCATCGCAGCGACTAGAGCGGACGTTCCTGGAACGCGCATGGAGGCTTACACTTTTTGGCGTTGCTACCGTAGCGATTGTGATAATAACAGTCGCTTATGTTGGCCGACGGTGGCGAGAGTCGCCTATTTTGCTGCGCGCCTTGACTTTCGCACGTGTGCGCGATCGGACAAACGCATTTTTGCGCGCGAAGATCTTTAATCTGCTGCGTTAATGTCTTCACCGTCGCCTCCAAGCTCTCTATTCTGTCGTGTGTGGCCTGGATGTCATCGACCTGGTGATTATACTTGCAGACCTCGAACACCCTGTCAGCGCGAGTCGCAAGCGCGTCGAGCGGGAAGTCGAGGCTTGCTGCCACCATTTGAACATTAAATGGCAACTTCTGCATCCAAAATTCTTTTAATACAGCATCGCTGAACCCTTCGGGCAGGACGCTGCGCATCTCGCGTAGAAGCTGAGAGGGACGTCGGTCGCCCATGCCGCCTGGCTGCAACAGCTCGCGGTACCTCAATGACAAGGGTATTTCGTATGCTTCGATCAGTCTTAATTTAATGAAATCGTATGACGAACGCGGCACGAGCAGGTCCATAATTGTACAGACCCCTTGCTCGTCGAGCGCCGCGATTACATGATTAATACGCGCACTTTGTGTAATTACGCGGTAGATTTCAAACATGGCTTCCGCGTAGACGAACCATTGTCGAGGAGAATGCTGCCAGAAGTCAGGCAATTTCAGGGCAGAAAACGCGGCCACATCAGCGGTAGGCAACGCTACCGCGTTTGTTCTGGCGTTCGATGTCATATCGTGTGATTTCTGCTCGTTGCCCATGTGGTGGTCAAGAAACAAGAAACAGAAAAGGAAAAACGAAACACTTCACGTGCACCACGTCGTGGTCACCAATGTAGCGAACGACGGAAGGGTCACCACTAACACAAAATAAAATGTAAATGAAATAATACGTACGTGTAATAAAAATATGGTTCTTTTCAGTGGCGTATTTAGGTATTAAGGGGCCGGGGTGCAGCAGATTTTGGGGGCCCTAATTCAAAATTTTAGATCTATTAAATCTGAATTAAAATCTAATCTTGAATAAAATAATAATGTAATAAAATTAAAACATCAAAAAATTTATAATTTTTAATTAGTATTAATTTTATTAAAATATTTTTGCTGCAATTTAATTTTTACGAGTAAGTTCAAGTCAAACATAATTTTAGTTATTTATTAATTATTATTACCAATATTATATTAATTTGGTATAATTATTATTACCTATATTGGTATACTTTTTAAATATGAATTTCGGTTTCTTATTTGGGGGCCCTTTGCATATGACATAATTGAGGGGCCTCGGTGCAATGCACCCCCTGCACCCCCACTAAATACGCCACTGGTTCTTTTATAATACAAGAGGTTTTCTATATAAAGTTAATAAATATTAAATAATAACGAGGCGGTATTAGTAAAAAGCACCGGTCGGTAGTTTGTGCACGGCGCCACGGCGTAATTATCAAGCGCGTGTGGTAGGTCGGGGGAGCAATGTGACCAACGTTAACAGACTGAGCGCGCTCTGGGAAGGAATACTGTGGCAGTGTCCATTGAACTATAAGATAACTGGAATGCTCACTAAGCAGTGTTGCCCGAGCGAGCGAGATAAAAAGAGATAGCAAATACTTTAGGTGTATCTATCCTTGTTTTATTTATGACGCTATTGGTGGCAATAGGAAAAATTGATGGGATATGCAATTTTTTTGTAATATATTATAAAATATTAAATAATATTATTCTAATAATTTTTATTTTAAAATAAAAATTAAGTATTCGATTACAATAACATGATTTAAATATCTATCAATAAATATTAAATAATTAAGTTCTAAAATCAGTAACTCTATAGATTGTAATAAAACTATGTATGTACTAATAAGTAATAATTACTTACCATAGTCGTTTTTTAGAAATATTTTTAACTTCTATTTTTTAACCCATTCAAAATAAAAAATGATGGTAAATATTTATAAAAAAATATATTTTTCAAAGTTTTTCTCTAAAAGAATTAATTATGGTTACAAAACTGAATATTAGTTGTCTTTTGATGATTTTATACCTATAATTAGTATCTTCTTATAACAAATTCATAAACAAAATTTTGAATGGATTTGTCATTATTTAATGTCTAAAATGATTTTATTAAGCACAAGTTTGTATTTGTATTAAAAATAAGAAATATTTTTTTAATAATAAAATTTATATTGTGTAGTAATAATATAAGAGTAATAACAACTCAATAGTTTCAATTCATGTATTATTCATTTTTCTCTTAATTATATTATTGTATTAGAAGTTGTAAAAATCATAATTATACCTTTCTATTTTTCCAGGTTAAAACATATAAAAATTAATGTGTGTGTTAGCACTCCCAAAAATGTTTAATACTTTAATGGGAGTATTTGTTAATAAATTATAAATATAATTATTTGGACTTAAGCCCCCTAAAATGTTTAACCTAGTTGTGCTAATGATCAGTAGATATATCTAATCATCTAATGTGTAAATAGCATATGGCACTGCTACTAAATATTTAAGTCAATGAAGAAGTTTCATTATGAATCCTTCTGGATAGTGCTGAAAATTCTTTAGTACAAATTAGTTGAACCTGAAATTAAATTTAATAACATAATTTATATCAATATATTTTATTTATATATAACAAAAATAGGAATCATAAGGAATTACAGTAAGATTTAAGGAAATAAATATTTAATTTTGTTTAATTATTCAAGTTTAAACATGATAAATAAAATGAGTTTAGTTAATTTATGTCTAAGAGATGCTTTATGGCCAAGGTTTTTTTGAGTCAACTCTTTACATTGTGTTTGAACTCTTAAAGTATAATAATAAGATGAAATAAATTTTACTATTTTCATTAAAAAATATGAAATATTAACTCTTTTTGAATGTCACTTGAATTAGAACAATTATAGGCACTACAAAAATTAACCATTTTTCTTTTTAAATTACTTATAAAAACTTAATTAATAATATATATTATATTAATATATTATTATTAGTTATTATAAAATACAAATACAAATAAAAATTATTAATTATTAATATTCAATGCAAAATTGTTTAACAAACTCACAAAATCGTTAAAATCGTATTTAAATTGATACACAATCTATAAAGACAGAGACAACAACACCTATACTATTCACTATCTCTTTCTAACAGGTTCGCTCAGTCTAATTAACATTGGTCTTATGGGCAGTAAGCATTCCAGTTATCATATAGTTCAATGGCAGTGTCTCGCCACAGATGTGATAACGAATGATAACCATTTTAGGTATAATCACAGATTAGATAATTATAACAACTACTGCTAATACCACAGATAACATAAAACACACAGACACAGATATAAAATTAAAGTTAATTAAATCTAAAGTTAAAAAGTTAAAGTTTTATATGTCTGTGATAAAACATAAAAAATGTATGTTATCTGTGCTTATACATTTATCTGTGGTAGCCTCTAATCAGTATTAATTTTTTTTTTTTTTGTAAACATGTTATCACAGAATATATTAAAATTAAATATTTATATTATTTTTATTATGCGTTTATGCGTTATTGATTTCTCCTTTTTGAGAACAACTCGTTCACCGTTCGCCGTTTCCGTCTCGGTTTAATGTATTTAATTCAATTTTATGTCGGTCGAACAAACGAGTCCGTGTCTGAAGCTGTGATTACCGGCGAGCCATTGCCGCCGCAGTCGTGTTCTGACGAAATGGAAACAACAGGCGAGTGATTCGTTTCGCCACATTTATTTGTTGCGCGCGCGCACCATTGTCCGAACTCCAAACGTTGGCACATTTGCGTGTTTCAAACGGCGACATGGGACAAAAATCGATACGGTCGAAAACAGAAACACCCTGACCTACATGCCCAGGGACTTTCCCCGGAATATCACGGTAATGATCAAACAACAATATCTTGACCGAATCTCGTATCGTAGCCAATTATTCTCGTCGTTATTATTGTTATTATTTTATGTGTCGTCGTCGTAATCAAAACGTTAAACGTAACTATCCACGTCCGTGGCAATAAAGTTTTCGAAATACGAGCGTATAGGAGGTACACAATCACTGTTCGACATCACCGTCGTGTGTCATGCGCTGAGATGATTGCAGTCATTCGAAATCGTGTGTTAGTCGGTATTATTATAATATGTACAACGGATATACATGATTAGTCATTAGTTATTCTTATTACCTATGTTTAGTTAGATAGTTTGCAACTGGTGTGTGGTTTTTGTTCAAAAAAAAAAATTTGTTTACATATTTGTGGCCTTTACACGGTTTTGTGAGTATTAATTATAGAACAATCTAAAATCAACTCTTCGCGTTTTACACGTATCATTCAAACGTCTAAAATTAAATTAGAGCAAGTTTGTTAAATTATTAATAAATTATTATAATATATATATTTTATTTCATTAACATTTTTATGGAATGTTAATATACACATTTTTTATACGCTAAATACTTAATATTAACCAATTTTTTTAAATAATTATTTATTAATTTATTGAATACATTCATATTTTAATATATTATGATTTATGAACAATATTATATACAAACGCAATATAATTGTAATAAATGTCAAATGATATAAACTACTATAGTATGTTATATCCAGAAAAACTAAAGTTGACAGTTTATCTGAATTCTTATTGAATATAAAGATTAGTAATTATTATTACCTATTTATACAAATTTTTATTTTATAAAAAATAAAAAATAAACACTTATATTTATCTATTTATTATTCATAATATATTTTAAATGTAAAAATTAAATACACAAAAAGAGAATAGGAAACAAAAATAAAGAAAATAATTTTATTGAAGATTTTAGATTTTTCTTAAATTTTTGGATATTAGCAATTGTAAATTAATAAAGTTCACACTTGAAAAATAGGTGCTTATCTTATATATTTTATTGTAAAACATGTTTATTATTATATAAGTTATTCTTTCTGACCACATTTTACCTTAAATTAAATGGGTATTGATTGTTCAACACAATGAACACTATTCTATAGTATTTTTTTTTTTTTTTAAAACAACTATATTACCTATACAATGTTTAATTTACCTTATGGCTATTATACGAATGAATCCTATTGTCTATATATTAATATTGACAATGTTTTATGTTTTCCAAATTATTAAAAAATAGTTGTTTATTAATTATTAGTTTTGATCCTATTAATATTAATTGTTGTTAATTATTATTACTTAATACCGTAATTTTGTAGTTAGCCTAACCAAAGGAGTCGATTTATCTAACAGCATGGCTACTAAATCTAGTTTAAGATCAAAATGGGATGAATTTGTGGACTCTTCTACAGCTACCGCTGTTGAACTTTCTGGCACAAGCCAAATGTCAACTGGGGTCCGAAATGTGGTTGGTTGGCTTAAACAGGTACAATTAATATATATTTTAATAATTATGTAAAATATTTATAACAGTAAAAATCAAAAATGCCCTCGAATAATTAACTAAATAATTGTGTTAAATCTAAATCTAAAATCTAATACCTATTTGTTACTAACTCCTTTTTTTGCATTTAAAAGGGAGAATTGCTGTATTATTTATAATGTATTTTATTAATTTTATTACTATATCTAATTTTGTTTTGTGATTCATACTGTCAAATAACTATTATTGCATTTATCTTTATTTAAATTATGCTCTATACATATTAAGTGATAAGGAATATTATTATGAATTATAATTAAATTTTAAAAGAACTAGATATGTAATCATGTTTTAGTATATATAATATATTTTAACAGTATACTATACAATTGCTGCTTTTAATATTTAATGTAAAATATATTATTTTACAATAATTATAAATTCAATTCAATTTTAATATTTTACCATTTTAATTTAGTAAATCAATTTACTATACTATATTATGTTTCATTTTTATTCTTTATGTAGGCATCATTAGAAGTTCAGCACGCTAGTTTAAGAACTCTTAGCACAATGACTGATCATATTTCTGGTTCGACTCCACCTTTAATAATTCTTCATTTTAATGACGTCTACAATGTTGAACCTAGAGACCAAGAACCATGTGGAGGTGCTTCTAGATTCTCCACAATGATCAAATCATTTGCTCATCAACAACCTATGATATTATTCAGTGGGGATGTATTTTCTCCAAGTATATGTAAGAATGTACATTTCAATTCAATTTTAAATTGCTGCTTAAATTGATTTTAATATTTTTAGTGAGTACATTTACTAAAGGTGAACAAATGTCTAAGGTGCTAAATGAGCTTGGCACACATTGTGCTGTTTATGGTAATCATGAATTTGGTAAGTAATAATACAGGTTGTCTGATAAATAAGGAATATATATATATACTAAATAATGAAAAATGAATTAATTTTTTTTTTAATTTTACATATTGAATGAATTAGACATATTTTTCTACATAGTCATTTAAATTGATGCATTTTTCCCAATGATAGAGCAACTTGAAAATGACATCATGGAAATATGCAGCACATTTCCCATTGAAGTACTTATAACTGTGTTCATGGCCTCCTCCTTAAATTGAAAATTTAATTTCCCATTGTCGATTTCATGCACAGTAGGGAGATCAAGTTGTGTGCCCATTTCCCTAAATTTAAGTTGTCTATCCAATAATAACAGTTTTTTTGATTGCCTTAATACTGTGGTCAACCACTTTTTGCCTCGTCTTCGACACTTTTTCATGACATTATGTGTGGGCCATAAATTTCGGTTATTTTTCAATGAATTTTCAATAAATCTGAGAAGTATTTAAAAAATTAAAAAATTGAATGATGGCGCGGACTTCTTTTGTGCAATTCAAATATAGATTTTCCATATTTATTATCATATGACATAGTTAACGGAACACTAAACTATAAAATCATAACACATAGAATATGTCGTTCTTTACCTAAATTATCAATTCTGAAAATATAGTTCATTATTTGTGATAAAAATATCTTTGTACCTTAATTATCGGACAGTCTACATCAAGGGTGGCAAACCTATGGCACGCATGCCAGAAGTGGCAAGTTGAACAAATAACAGTGGCAAGCCAAATTTAAAAACTTAAAAAAATATTTATCTTAAAAAAAATTATATTTTTAAACTTAGGTATGAGAAATTTTAAGAATCAAATTTAAAAGTTTTTAATAATATGTTAGAAAATGTGAAATGTTATAATAAATAACATTTATGGTTTTAATAATATGTATTTTAGTAAAATTCTTTTTTTTTCTTTTTTTTTTTTGGCACGCGAGCATATTTCAAAAAACTTGATTTTAAATTTTGGCACTTGAACCAAAATAGGTTTGCCACCCCTGGTCTACATATATTATAAAATAATAATTTTGTTTTCAATTTAATGATCTATGTTATTTTTTTATAGACTTTGGCCTTGAAATATTATCAGAACGTGTTTCGGAAACCAATTTTCCATGGTTAATGTCCAATGTTGTAGATAATGAAACAGGACGCCCACTAGGTGATGGTAAAATCACACATGTTCTAGATTGGTATAATAAGCGAATAGGACTAGTAGGTTTAGTAGAACGAGAATGGTTAGATACTTTAGCTACAATCGACCCTGAAGAAGTAACTTTTATAGACTTTGTACAAGCTGGTCGGTCTTTAGGCAAACAACTCAAAGAAGATGGCTG
This sequence comes from Tetraneura akinire, assembly GCA_021307375.1. Classification (NCBI taxonomy): domain Eukaryota; kingdom Metazoa; phylum Arthropoda; class Insecta; order Hemiptera; family Aphididae; genus Tetraneura; species Tetraneura akinire. Next base: position 19,534,198 of record JAIUCT010000007.1, on the reverse strand, counting down.
TGATTATGTAATAGCTCTCACTCATATGCGTATGCCAAATGATATAAAATTAGCTGAAAATGTATATGAAATTGATCTAATTCTTGGTGGCCATGATCATAATTATGATGTACGAGAAATTAACGGAAGACATATCATCAAAAGTGGCACTGATTTTAGAGAATTTTCTAAAGTAACTGTCAATCTTGATGAACCTAGTAATCCTATTGATATAAAAAGGATAGAAATTACTAAAGATATTGAAGAAGATCTCGTTATGAAAGAAATTTTGGATTCTTACTTAGGTTTGTAATAATGATTTTGTTATACTTAAGGTTTTTTTGTACATTAATATTAATCATAATTTATTTTTTAATTATGATATTTTGTAAACTAAAAATTAATAAAAATTTTAATAATACAACTAAAAATTATTTGTTAAAATTAAACAATTTTTTTTTATATATCATGTGTAAGAGAAATACACATAAAATAATCTTTAATATTATCTAAAAATATAATATAATAATATTTTACCATAATGTGTATGTATTTTTCAGGTACTATAGAGGGAAAAATGAGTGAAGTGTTAGGCACATTTAATGTTGAATTGGATGGTCGTTTTAGTCAGATTAGAACTTCAGAAACTAATTTGGGAAATTGGGTATGTGATGTTTTATTGGCAGCCACAGGAGCAGACTTAGTAATATTAAATTCTGGTACGTTCCGATCAGATCGTATTCATCCTCCAGGAGATTTCACTTTGGGCGATCTTGTTAATGTTGTACCAATGCAAGATCCAACTATTGTTATATTGGTCACAGGTAATTAAGTTGTTATATCTATTTATTTACAAATTATTTTATTTTTTAAATATTTTTATAATAAATTTCTATATGAATTATATATAATATATAGATAATTACACTAAACTGTATTTGAAGAAAGGTCCATGGTCTTCAAATTCCTCTACTTTCACCTTGAAATTTCTTTAATATATTATGTTATTTTTACCTAATTAACATAATTTTTTCACTAAAATTATTATTTTTTAAGTATTCGTTAAAATTTTAGAGTTACAATCCATGCATAATAATTGGAAGTTCATATTTCACTATTTTTAATTTTAACATATAAGTATACTTTCTTGTGAATTTATGCTGAGACATATTACTTACCAATTTACGAGTTGTAGTAACAGTTAATTATTAATGTCAATTTTGTTTATAGGAAAACAAATTTTGGAAGCATTAGAAAATAGTGTTTGTAAATATCCTAAAACTGAAGGACGATTTCCTCAAATATCAGGAATTAGTTTTGGTTTTGATCCAGAAGCAGATCCTGGTAAACGAATTGAACCCAATCTTGTAAGAATAGGTGATGAATATCTTGTTACAAATCAATCATATAAGTTGGCTACTAAATGTTATTTACACAATGGATGTGATGGATATACAATGTTAAAAAATTCCCCCGTAATTGTATGTACTTATTATATTTTATTATTATTATAATTGTAATTAAATTCTTTATTATAATTGTTATTTTATGTTATTAAGATAAATGAAGAAGAATGTCCAGAACTAGGATTAGCAATCCAAAATCATTTTTCTGCTATTCAAATGCGACAAGGTAAATCGCGTCGTTTATCAAAACACAGACAAAGCTTAGTGACACTTTCTCGAAGGTTCGTTATAGTACTTTTAGTTTTTTTATTTTATATATAATTTTTAGAAATGTGCTACTCTATGCATTTATATAGACATAGTTTAGTAAAATCAATGGAAGGAAATGAATGGGAGGGTGGTCCATCACCACTCAGAAGAGGATCTCTAACATCGCCAAGTTTGTCCATTCACCATTATGGTTATTCACATTCTCCATCACCACCATCCTCTAATCATCTTTTTCATCATTGTCATCACAAAATGAATAGACGTGCTAGTTTTGATGATCTAGAACAACAAACTTGTCAACTTTCTCCAAAAATTCAAAATCGAATTGTTAAATTAACTCCACAGCTTAGACAAGAAATGTTAAATGATCGACAACGGCTCGAAAATGAATCAATTATCCAGGAAGTTGATGAATTAAATAGCTCTCCTCAGGACAGTTTTGATAATTCTTGAACTACAAGCATCTAAGTAGTAATTGTTTTGATAATTATATTTAGTTCCTTTTTCAGCTAAACTTTATTGAGCTTATTTGCCAAAAAAACATTTTTTAGAATTATTGTTAATTTCCATTTTCTTTTGAATTGTTATTTTATTAATTAAAATAATTAGGTTTAATACCCATTTTTTTTTCATTTTATTAAAAATATTTACAATAGAATATTTTATAAAACTATTTAAAAATAAATATATTGGAAATTATTGTATCCGGCCTAAAATTAAGTCCATTTATAATAACATGATCTAGTCATAATGATTTATATTTTATTTTTGTAATATAGTTTATTAAATTTTATCAGGAATGTATTATGTTTGTATTAAAATTTATATAATTGTTATTAAATATAATTCATATTTATAAATTATTTTATTTGTTATATTATTGACTGTATTAATTGTATTATTATTGTATTAAAGACATATTATATAGTTTAATTAAATATTTTCAAGCTAAATATTTATATTCTATACAATTTTATTATTTGCTCATAATAACGTGTAAAGTAATAAATTAAAAATAAATAAATAATTGGTTCAAAAATCAATTTAAAATTTATAATAAAAAATTATTAATAAATTTCCGTTAAAATATTCTCATTTATTTTTCAATTAAGATATTTAATGAAAGTTTTGACTATTAACAATGGTAAAGAAGAAGATTCATAATTAATTTACTAAATGTGATAAAAATTTTTAATGAAAGTAGCTGTGACTCCATAAGGATGAAAATCTAGAAAACTGTTTGGTAAATTTGAAAACTCATCTATGTCATAATATTTAAAAGGTAATATAATAATTTTACATCATATTACTTATATTGGAATTATGATGTTTCTATTAGTAATAATAGTGTGTCAAAATTAAAATAACCAATATTTTTGAATTGGTCATTACCTATATGATAAATCGTTAATTCTCATCACTGTAGATACTATATCAATAAATGGTTATGTTAAAAAGAAAAAGAAATAAAGGTATAAAAGATTAATGAAATAATTTAATTATCTTTTTAAAATTTAAGTAATACCAATAACTAGCGTGTTAAATGAATTTCGAATTAATAACTTAAATAATTATTAGTATGCAAAGTAGAAAGTATAAATCAAACCATCGGGACTGGTGAGGAAGACGTCTCCAGAGTGTGGACCCTGGGTCCTGAATCCTGATCTGGTGTCTGCCATGCGTGTGAAGATAGCTCCTTTCTTATTACCAGCCGAGTTGTAGGTTACCATAAATATGTATATTATATTGCATATACATAAAATTATAAGGCACTAAATTTAACATTATATTTATTGTCCACAGGTAAACAATAAACTGACAAAACAAGAAAAAAACATTAAAATGAAATTATAATATTATATATTATTTATGAAATAAAATTGTGATGTAAATATTAGTTATAAATATATAATTTTGTAATAAAATGACAGTTTAATCAATTGTTAATTAATATTATAATATATAAATCTACATATTCATTTAATATATTATAACACGAAGAGCTACAAAAATGTACAAAACTCGAACTTCGAGTGCAAAGTTGACCGTGAACACCCTCTTGGATTTTTTCCAAAGTGGTATCAATTGATGGGGGTTGTGACCCCTCCGAAATTATTTTGAGGTTTTTACAAATTTTGCATAGGAAAAAAATTGTTTATTTTGAACACAATGACACGCGAAACGGTCGATTGATAATATGAATATGAAATATTAAAATATTATTCGTATTATGGTTGTAGATATATGTATATAGTATATATATATATTATTACACAGTATATATATATATATACATACTGATATTGAAGTCAAACCAGATATGGTGCTAGATGAAATGGCGAAACACTCTACGCGAAGATAACTAACCTAACCTAACCGTATTTCGTATAGGTATACTATATATTATGTAATTTAAAACACGAATTTTACTTAAAAATGTCATTTTTACAGACCGTGGCAACGACGGCGTCCGTTCAACCGAACGATACGTCGCCGAAGATGAATTATACACGACCGATGTCACAGAAATCCAAATTAACGAAGAAGAACACTGCATGATCACTGCAGCGTAGGTATCCGCTAAGTAAAGTTGGCCGGTTCGTCCATCCGACGGACGTGTTAGGTAACACCGCAATAACACATTGTAATAATATACATATATACATCATATTATATTATTATCATAATGTATTGTGGCCCCATTGAGTTTTACGAACTACGAAGACACGCGAGAGAAATAGAATATTCGATTTATGTACCGCAGGTCCCAATTTTACGCCGTCGGAGACTATCAATCTGTGCGAAGGGCAGTTGCACCAGCACGCCAACGAAATATCCGAGATCGAATTCACCGGCCGCGAGAATAAGTCTTGCCAAGACGTGTGCGTCCAGTACCGCGCCAACATGGTGCTCAACGGGACCGAGACCGTGGATCAGGTGGCTAACTATTGCGACACGGGCGATGGTTTGACTACCCAGTGCACGTGCGTGTACAGCATGAGCAGCATAACGCATAAGGAACAAACAACCGACCACGTTGGCGTTGTACACATTTGAGTCTAATAGCCAAGGATTCCTGAAATTATCGATCACCAATCGGTGGAAGGAGATTAAAATTACGTTAGTTACTATTATTGTTTGAGGTATTTATAGTATTTGTTGTTTAGAGACATTTCAATGTTTCTCCTTCGCATACCATACCTAACCTTATACTCCTGTTTATACTTATGTATAGTTTTTTTTTAAATAAAAACATGTTTCGTGTTTGTATTATATTTATTATGTACTTATTATATTTATGTATTTTATATTTATAGATATAATATTACAAATAAGTATCTATATAAATTATTTTTTATGTTTAGATTAATCTGTAGTTCTATAGTTAGTAAAGTACAGTATCACATACCATATACCTACTAAAAAAATTGACTATAAGCGGTAAAAAAAACTTCGAAAAACGGCATTTTTCACGAAAAATGAAATTTTGACGAATTCAATTTATATATTTCTCGATAACTCGGGCAATTTTTAAGATAGAGACTTGAAAATTTATTTGGGTGTTCAGATAGCTATTATATATATGTGGTAAAATTTTGGAACCGTTACGTTCATTTTTCTACAAAATATTGGACATTGAATATTTCGTAAAATTCACGTTTTCACGTATATGTTTGATAAAATTAGCAATTTTTGCTATTAGGGTCTGAAAATTTTACTGAAGTATACTTACATATTACTTAACATCATACTAAAATATTAGAAAAATCCCTAACCTAAAATCAAAAAATAATCGGACAGCATAATAAACGTGCATTGTTCAATATAACGTCTAACTAAAAAAAAAAAATTCCATTATTATTGTTCCATCCAAAGATATTAAGTGTTAACAATTATCGTTTACACACTGTATATATAATATATATATTATGTCTATGGAACAAACACTAAAAAAATATTGTGCATCCGTGTCGTCGAGTTGTTATGCTATTTCGTTTGGAGTATTTCATTTTTCGTGAAACATTTCCAGAAAATTCAAAATAATCGGATTTCGTAAATTATACTTACAAGAGTACAAGTAAACTGCTTTGTACTTTTGTGGTCAAATTTGGACGTTGACACGTGTATTGAATTTTTTATTGTCGAAAACGCATATTGAACAATAACAAAAGACGTTTACAATTAGTAATATTAAAAATTAACCATTGTGATTTGTAAGTATTTTGACATAATTTATTTATATTATTTATTACCAACAATATGTCAATATTTCAAATTAATAGTATAGGTGTTGGGTAGGTATGCTGTTAGGAAATCTACTTTTAATTTAGTGTTATTTGAATAATCAGTAACTTGAATCGAATACAATAATTTAAAACTTTTTGTGAAGAATAACATTGGTTGTAGCATGAATGTAAAAATCAAATATAAAAAATGAATAGTACATAAAAATTTTCGTTTTAATTCTGGAATTTAGATTTTGGTACTTATATAAACATTATAAATATACCTAACTGAAAAATGAGGAATATTTAAATATCATTTTACAAAATAATCTGCAGTATAGTTCATAGAACAACATTAATTTATACTTATCATATTAAATTTATTTTATTGTAAATATTTCATGGTAATTAAACGCCTATTACGAAATTAATCTAGAATAATAATTATTGTTCATTAACAAGAAAATCAAATCCAATTGTATTATCTATATAATATGTAGTTAATTAATTCTGTTTTTAATCTAATCATACTCATTTAAATAAATGTGAAGTTATTACCAACCCTAAATTATCTAATAGGCACCTACGTCTATAATCAAGTAATGAAAAATATGAAACATAATAAACACAACTACATTTATCAACAATCATGTATTTGTTAAAAAATTGTATGTATAGGTATAAATTTAAATTATAATATCAGTTTTTAAAATTGCAGTTATTTAGGATTTTGTACTAAAATTCATTTATCCAATTAATAAACATAAATAGGTTTTTAAACATATATGTTGTATTAATGATATTTTATAATTTACTAGTAATTAATATTATATAAAAATTACAATTTCATAAATAAATTATAAATAAATAAATAAATATTTTATATTGTGATATGAACTAGATAAGTTGATAACAACCATGTTACCAACTACCAGATACCATCATCCGGTAAATTAATTTGTCCTGAAAAGTATGTCTCTGTAATAAATCTATCTGGTATATTCCTATTGCAAATAAAAAAATTATCCGGTAAATTACGATTCACGAAAATTATTGTTCCTTTATAAGTCGTTTCCCATGATTTACCATTCCTGTAATAAATTCAATCCTTAAAAATAATTTCCCGAAAAGTATCGTTCCGAATGAATATTTTCCCGCTTTGTAAGCCCTCCCAACTTGAACAGTATAAATGTATAATATATTTTTAATTTTAGTTTGTCACACTGTTTTCTATTTAATGAAAGATAAATAATTTTATTTCGCCCCTCCAAATTCTGAACAATATCTTATGTCATGGTCATCCTGTATTTATATTATATCGACGCGCTTGCGCTGTACTCAGCTGATGAAGTCCAAATTAATTCATATCTCACAACTTTTTTACACAACTATTTTTGAAAATAACCGTTTATTGCCTGTAGTCTCTTTCTCTACTATCTACGATTATAATTATAATAATTTAATAAAATTTAATTCGTATTTCATCCGTTTATCGTACGTTAAAATTTACGTTATAATTGTGTATTTGTGTGATATAATAATTGTTACAACTAAATTTTTTGATTATTTTAAAATTATCTGTTTTCCCCAACTTTTATTTAAATTTAAATTTTCATAAAACTCTAAAATATTAATTCATATTATATTGTATAGGTGTAGTACGTGTTGTTATAGCCATCGTCCATCGAACATTTTTATCTTGACATAAAACAAACCAATTATCTACTATATAATTATGAATAATTTCGTTCTCAAGTCCAAAGAAAATCGAATAGAAAAACCTTCGTCAACTACCACAAAATCATC
>JAIUCT010000007.1:19485814-19526501 GCA_021307375.1 Tetraneura akinire | reverse complement strand
AAAGAAAATCGAATAGAAAAACCTTCGTCAACTACCACAAAATCATCTATTCCTCGTCGTAATGTAGTTACCACGTCAAGTACAATGCCAATAGGCATGAATACAATTACTACAACTTCTACTAAAGGAGTACAACAATTTCCTATATCTGTGCCCGCGATTACTATTAATAAGACACCTGACTTATTACATCCACCAAAATTTGGTGGTCAGCAATTGATAAATCGCAAACCAGATATAACAAAAAATTTACCTTCCAAAAAAACATCAAAATCATCACCGCAACTTGTAGTGAAAAAGCAACCAGAAACCATTAAGTATAAATACTTTTAATTGTATTTTTAATTCTTAAAAAAAATTATATATGTACTTACATACCTTCTAGTTTTAATTTTTAAATATTAAAAAAAGTATTATAAATATTTTATATCAAATGATTTAACTCAGAAATTTCAATATACCTACCTATTATATAAATTGAATTTTAAAACTATAACTAGTAGGTATTATGTTTTAACATCAAATTTAAATAGGTATAGCTTACTTAATAACTTTGTTTTGTAATTGCAATTTATTTAATTATTTTAATTATAATACACATTTTAATCATAAAAAAAATTGATTCATCTTTTCACTTTTCATTATTTTTAAAGTCAGTTATATACTTATAGGTGCGTATATAGTATAGGTATTACCTGAATTACCTACCTATTATATCTTTCATGAAATAATCAAATTCTAATTTCAACCTTAAGTTTAAATTATAACTTATTTAATCAATATTTCAAAATTATAATATTCTAGGGTTCCACCTAAAGAAACATTTAAAGTTCCAACTGTTGCCAATATACCAAAAAAACCTGTATCCAAACCTGCAACGACAGTAAGTCAAATTCAAAATAATTTGAAAACCACTTCTTTAAATGAAAAATCTACTAAAGACCAAGAAAATGAGAATATGGGCCTTCAAAATAAAAAAGAAAAGTAATTTTTTATATTTAAGATACAAAACGTAATATAATTAACATTTTTTGTTTAAATAAATAGTGAAAGATGGTCGCTTGATAATTTTGATATTGGAAGAGCATTAGGAAAAGGAAAATTTGGAAACGTTTATTTAGCTAGAGAAAAGAGTTCTGGATTTATTGTTGCATTAAAAGTTTTATTTAAATCACAAATTTTAAAAGCAAATGTTCAACATCAGCTTAAGAGAGAAATAGAAATTCAAACCCATTTGAGGTAACCATTAAATATCAAACTAATTACATTAAAAATATTTCTATTCACTTTTTTTCTTTAGGCATCCACATATTTTACGTATGTTTGGTTATTTTCATGATGATGCAAGGGTATACATGATTTTAGAATATGCACCCAAACAGCTTTATAAAGAACTACAAGCTCAAGAAAATAAACATTTTTCTGAAAAAAAGTAAATATATATAAAATTGAATAACATTTAATATTAGATTGTTTATTCTGTATACTATTTAATAATTACATTAATATGTATTTTAAACTATATTTGAATGTTATTATCAGGGTCCAGATTTTATAGCATTTGCTAATTAATATAGGATACAAATAAAAATAGCAGAAGCTATATATTTATTTTATTCATCAGAGATTCCAAATATGAAATTTTATTTTGCTATTTTTTTCATTTTTAAGTACCTATTTCTGATTTTTAGTGCTATTTTTGAAGTTTTGGTGCATTTTTTTGCTAATACGCATAATAAAAGGCTTTATATTGTATTTTTCATAAAATTATAAAAATACTCTATATTAGATAATTTTTTTGTCATATTTCATTTTAATAATATGGAGTATACTTTTATAAATATAAAATGTATACAACAATAAAATATTTTATAAATATTGTTCTAATTTGCAATACACATATTAATTTTTCGGCACCTCTCTATACGGGGTGCCTATAGGCACGTATCTTCTTATCTAGTGGTTAATCCAGCGTTGTTTCATTAGTAAAATATAAAAATAGTTTTCATTTATGTGAAACCATAAGAAATTCTCACATTTACGTTTCGAATATTAATATTTATTTTATCATTATGTCTCTATTCTATAATGAATATTATTTAATTAATAAATTAGAATTACTTGAATTTTATTCTTATTTATAGATAATTTTGTATAGTAACTCCCAAATATATCAATAAAAAAGGAAGGGTCAATTTAAGTTTTCATAAAAATGTTAAAATATGTTAATTAAATAAAATAAATTTAAGACAATTTCGATTTTTTTATATATATATATATATATATTTTTAGGGAATATAGCGCATATTTTATTGTTTTTTAGTGCTATAATAATCCAAACCCTGGTTATTATTATTATTATTTTTTTTTTTTTTTTTAAGAGCAGTAATTTATATTAAACAATTAGCAGAAGCATTAATTTATTGTCATAATAAAAATATTATACATCGTGATATAAAACCAGAAAATTTATTGTTATCGAAAAATGGAGACTTGAAAATTGCTGATTTTGGATGGTCAGTACGTACATTGGATTCAAAGTAATTATATTTTAAATATTTATTTCATCATCCAAAATACAAAATCCTAGAAATTACATTAAATTGCTGTTAATGCAATGTTATTGAGTATTAATTTTTGTCACAAACTAAATATTTGCCAACTATTGACAAATATTCAAAAATACCGTGTTTTTCGGTTAACATAATAATTAAAACTTCCAACACATTAGTAAAATTCAAATCTACATAAAAAAAAGAACCATTAAAAATTTTTAATGAAAATTAAAACAAAATTTTTTTGTTTTAATAATTATAGTAACTAATATTAAAATGACGTATTGGTTAATATTTATAAATAGTTGATAATACAGGGTTCAATAATGAATTATATTATCATTAGAATAAAAGTATATTTACATTCATATTTTAGGATGTAAATTTTAAAAACTAAAAACTAAAAAAAATTTTATTATAAAATATGCATATATATATTTCATTGTTGGGTTGTTTTTTTATTATGGATAGTATAACTATGTAATAATAAATTTGTTTGATGCAATACCTAAAAAGCTTATTTTAATGAGAAAGTAAAATTAAAATATGGGAGTCAGTGACACAACTAGGCACTTAGCACTGACAATTCAAACAGCCACCAATATCTTTTAATAACACACTGTGTTTGATTATTAATGTATATAATATGTATATTAATACATTTAGCCCCTACAAAGAAAAACATCAACTAATCAAGCTACTGGTGGTGTACATGTGTACATACACATAAACTGTATAAATCTTTAAGAGTGTGAATTTTTTATTGATTTAGAAATATAACGAGATTATAATAAAAAAAAAATAATAGTTTATTTATATTAATTAAATTCATAAATTAAAATTAATTTTTAAGATGAATATAAAAAAATAAAATGGCATGTGTAATAAACAATTACAATTTCTCTAACATGTATTAAAAATACTTTTAATAATAATTTATTTCTATGCAGACGGATGACATTATGTGGCACTTTAGATTATTTACCACCAGAAATGGTGAGTGGAAATTCCCACGATAAATCAGTTGATATATGGAGTGTAGGCGTGTTATTATATGAATTTCTAGTTGGTAAACCACCTTTTGAAGCTCCAACTTATGAAGAAACCTATAGAAGAATATTAAATGCACAATTCATTTTCCCTCAACATGTAGCACCACTTGCTCGTGATCTCATAACACGGGTAAGTGTTTCGAGTTTTGTTTTATATAATTATTACATCTTAATGAAATAATGTGTTATTTAGTTATTACAACTGAATCCAGCTGCTCGACTTGCACTACAAGATTTATTACAACATGACTGGATAAAAATACATACATGAAACTACAAGTGTCTTCAAGCACATACAATATAAATAAAGACTCATTCTAATATTCTTCTATTTTTATATTTTTAGTAACTAATATTCCAATTGAAAATTTTAATCTAGACTTATTTTGTATATTTAAATTTTATAATCGTGTGATTTTATAGTAAATTATAATTATAATTTCTAAATTACGTTTAACATCCATTATTCTTTGTTATGTTCAGAAATATGAATACTTCATTCACTAATTTTTATCACTTTAATATATTATAAGAAATACATTTTGTACAGTTATTTATCATTATCAAAATTTTAATGTTGGATGAAGTATTTTTTTTTAATCATCTAATATTAACATTACACAGACAAACAAGATTTGCAATTTTTTTATTATTTTATATCAAATTATCCATGTATAAAACTGAATTTTTATTTGTTATAATTATTACACTTATTATTTTATGACATTTAAATTGATCAATTTTTTAAAAATTTATAGTCATAATAATTATGATTTGTTATTTGTATATTCGTATTTAGTTGAAAATAAAGTTAAACTGTATATAATTACATTTTTCAAGTTATATTTTGTATACATAGAAGATAGAACCTTTTCAAAATGTTTATACATAAAAATAAGCTATACAATTGAATAAAAAAATTTATTTTATTTTTATATTTTGATCATAAAAATTATAACTTAAATAATTTATTATTACATAAGTGTTTGTAATTTATCCATTTGGGTAGTTGATTTATTATCATAATTTCCTGTTTTCCAATCATATTATAAGCAATAGACTCATGCTTTAAGGAAGAAATTGATCTAAAATAAAAAATATCAAATAGTATTATTATGAGTGTACAACTGTACAAATACTAATATTTAATTGAAAACTAAAAACCATATATTTGAAATAATTTAACGCAGCATAAATATCAATTACCTTTTCTTCATTTTTCACAAAACAATGTCTAATCATTCGTCCAGCTGCACATTTCTCATTTGATTTTGTCTTCTATTATCTATGCTCTGAGTTTGCCATAATTGTAATCAGTTTGACCTTATCTATGCGTGTAACACAATATTATGTTCCTTACCAGTGTGAGCAGCGGTTGGTTAGATAATTTTTTATCAGCTATTTTCATTTTAATATTTTATATTTTTGTAAAATCACTTCAGTAAGCTGGGAGTTTTTATTTAAATTATAAAAGGCTGAGAAGTTTATAAGTCAATGAAATGAAGTATCGATTTTGCAAAATGTCGTGAATCCAAATTCGTGTAACCTCCACAAAAATGAAATGGCGGTTGATTTCGACTGTACTGTCTGCAATTGTTCTGACGGTAGAACTCGCAGACCAGGATCCCTATGCCGTTCTTGGCATATCGAGGACTGCATCTCCGGTTGAAATTAAAAATGCTTACCGAAACCTGGTGAAAATATGGTTTGTATCTTGTGAATATAGTATTCGTGTGGTACTTACAAATCGAATTTAATTTTTATTTTAGGCATCCAGACAAAAGCAATCATCCGGAAGCAGAAACTAAATTCATTGAAATCACAAAAGCCTATGAAGTAATAAATTTTTTTCATGCATTCAATTTAATAATAAGTATCACTTGTGGATAATGTATGTTCATGTATTTGTTTGTTAGGGACTGATGAACAAATTCAAACCAGATAGTTATGCTGCACGTCCAAATAGTTTTACCAATAGCTTTAATGAATTTTTTGATTTTGATATGGATAATTTTTTTGAAAACATGCATCATCGTTATAATTTTGAATTCTTTTCAAATTTACAAATTAATTTAGAGTGAGTTAATTGTGTATAATTGTATTTCTTATAAAGGTAATTAATTATTTTTATTTTATTCTAGTGAATTTAATTCATTAATGCTAACAAAAAAAAGTAAAAAGCTTACCCTTATATTATTTTATTCTGAATTTTCTATAAATTTTCTTAAAGTACAGTCTATTCTTAAAAAGGTTATTGAAGATCTTACACCTATAGGTAAGAACAATAAATCACGAAAGTTAAAATGTACTGATATAATATATATTATTATTTTTAGGTGTTGACTTTAAAACAATGAATAAAGACTTGGAACCTTCAGCATTCTGGAGAGCTAAAGGAGTTTTTATGCCTCATTTAGTATCAATTTTAGATTCAAATCTTGTTGTTTATCAAGATTCTTTTCAAAGTGTTGATAATGTCATGAGTAAATATTTTATAAATAAATACCCAACTACTGTAAGTTTTTATAATTTTAATAAAAAAATTTTTAGGTTTTGTCCGAAAAAGTTTGCCTGCTAATTTAATACCAGAATTTAATGATGTTTCTATTGATAAATTTTTGAATACATGGTCAACAGATAATCACGTACGGGCTTTAGTAATGCAACCTGCATCACCATTGAGGTTACGTTATGCTTTAATTGCACTTGAATACCGGAATCACATTAATTTTGGGTAATATTTTGTTCATTTTTAGAGTAATGTTGGATATTACTGCTTGATTTAAATTTAAAGATTATATAAATTATAGGTTTATAAACATTGGACTTTATGAATGTCGTTCAACGCGAGACCGGTATAAAGTGCCTCATGATAAAGATACTTTATTGATATTGAAAGAAAATATTAAACATCCAGCTGCACATTTATCCATGGCATACATACCTATGGTTGGACTGCGAGAATTAATAGAAAGCAATAAATATTTAATTTTACCTAGGCTATCTTCACAAGATATTTTTGATACTCTATGTCCTGTTGGACAGAAACATGTATGTTTGGTATTAGTGTCACGTAACTCTCCTAATCATGAGGCACATCGACAATCCATTAGACGTTTCGCTCAAGAAGCACAATCTATTTATCCTGATGTGCGATTAGCTTTTATGTATGTGTTTCGAGAGAGGCAGCCACATTTTATTAATTCTTTAATACAGGGCAGAGAAAGTCCAAGTGAACCATTACTTCATATAGTGTTGTTGACTAGGCTCAATAAAATGATGGTTAGCTATAAATGGCTTTTAGGAGATGACTATAACGATTGGGCAAATTATGATTTGACTAAAGTAATACATATGCAATATTTAACAGTTGTTTATTTTTGTATAGCTTCTAATTGTTAATTTGATTGTTTATTAGGAGAAATTAACTGGAGTGTTAAATGCACTACTTGGAAGTGAAGCTGCATGGGTGTTAAGCAATGAAGCACATATAGGTGTTGTGTTAGATGAACATGGTCAAAGTTTAATAACACGTATTGCTGCTAGAGCCCATCAGCATATAATTACAATTTTTTACACTATGGTAGATCTGGCCATAAACCATGGATTATTCTTTATGTACATTGTGTTCTTAATGATTGGAATGATGATGGTCATGTATTTCTTATATGCTTTAGTGTAAGTTAAAAATATTTTTTTTTTAAACTTTGGTGGCATAATGTTAATTTACTTGAAATATTATAGAGAAAACGAAATAAAAGAAATTAATAAAAAAGCAGACCAGACCAAACCAAAACCATCTCAAACACAAAGACAACGTGAACTTAAATTACATGAATTGAGAGCAGAAACATATAATGGGCTGGTGCGCCTTATTAAACCAGGTTGTCGTACCATTATATTATTGATAGACAACACCACTGCTGTTTTATTGGCCAGACAATTTTATAATATCGTATGGCCGTATAGAAAGTAAATATTGAATATTATTTATCATTATAAGTAATTATACGTTATAAATTTTAACATTTTATTTTAAAGGAACAAGTCATTAATGTTTGGTTACTTAAATCTCGATCGTGGTCCATCCAAAGATTGGTATTGTGATTTATTATCATTAAGCCTTACAGATACAAATAAAAGCATACATATAAATACTAGAAATTGTGTTGGTACAGTATTGTCATTGTGTTCTTTGAAAAAATATTTCTGCATGTACCATGCTAAACATCCTGAATCTTCACGACATGTAAGTATAATTTGTCTCTAAGTAAAAATTAAGTTATATTTACCTGTATATGTAAAGACTAAATTATAATATTATATAGCATAAATTATTTTATATAATATTCTATGTAGATTGCTCTAATTTGATCACATAATAATAGGTAAATTTTAATTGAATGACAGGAGACATTCCTTAACAGGATATAACCAATTTATTATAACTAAGAAATAAATTGACACTAAATATATTTGAATATATAACCTACATTAGTTTAAATTGTATAATTTATATATTATAAATATAGTGGGTATGAATCTAATTTATTTATTCTATGATATGAAAATTAAATAATATATTTATAAAATTTTATTCTTATAAACAATTTTTCATTTAGTTGAAAATTTTAAATTAGTTGTTTAAATATGCAAAAACCATATTTTTAATTGATGAATAATGCTTAATTGTATATTATATTTAAATAATTTTTACAATATTAAATATTTCAGCTGGAACCTTAAAGACAGAATTTTTTTATGATGTTATGAATACCAGCACACATTTAGTGATTCTTTTCAAAATTTAGCTCTTTTAGTAGCATACATGCACAAAATAACTTATGTTTTTCGTTTTTAAATTGCAACACTTATTTTTGTCTAAAGATTCTAATAAAACCACTTATTTAATTTAAATTATGTCATTTAGACTTTTCTATCTAGAATATTAACCGACATTCATTTTTTTACTATTTTTTGAATTTAGATAGCTTGACATATTACAACCAGATTGATATGAGAATTGTTTATGATGTTAGGGTTTATACTAATATACATTATATCTATTTTTTTAAATTTAAATTATTACGTTGTATGTATGCATAAAAAGAACAAAAATGTTTTTTTTTAATATTACTTATTGGTGTAATATTTGAATTTTTTTAATACTTAATTATTTCAATATGATATTTAGCTGAGTAAATTGTTTGTTACTCCCCCAAAAAAAATAAAAATTTAATTAAAATTATATTATTTAATTTATATTATTTAATTAAATAAAATATTTGATTTAATATTAAGATCAATCTGTCAATTTTTAAGAAAAATTAGAAATTTTAAATATGGAAGTTACCTAAAAAATATTTCTATTTGAATGTAGTAAAAAAAAATTGTTATTGCCATTTTAAATAAATAGTAAGTTTTATTGTACACTAAGAGCTAAAATTTTGAAAATTGACAAAAAATGTTTGTAAGTATAATTATAACATCATGAAAATGTTATATTTTTTAAATATTCAGTGTTACTATTTAAGCAATACACTCTGTATATGAAATGTTATAATTAAATTATAGTTTTATATATTTAATGAAATTCAAATAATTATCAACTAAATTCATATTATAAATAAAATGAAGTACAGACCGAGGTCATTTTTTTTCATTAGGTAAAATTGACCTTAAATGTTTTAATTTATTATAAAGTTTTACACATGGAAAATAAATATTTAAAATAAAATATTAATAATATAGATATGAAAAATTAAAATAAATTTATAAATTCCAATGAAAAAAAATCAATTTTGTCGCTTTGGGTAATTGCCCAGGGCATCTATAGCTTCTGCCAGCCCTGATTAAATAATATAATTATTTTTTAAAGAAAAATGACAAATGGAAACAAGTTGGTATGAGGCCTCCAAAAAATGGTGGTGAATTTTGGGGTTTCAATGATGATTTGGATGAAGATGATTTTAGTTTTGACGAAGATGAAGAAAGTACAGCTGGATTCAAACCCATCTTAAAAGTATTATTTTTTTTTTTTTTAATTAAACTTTATTGATTTTATTTTAAGTACCACAATTATTGTGGTAGTATTTATTAAAATATGAAAAATTCAACTTTTTTATATTTCTTGTTTTCCTATAAATCCTCTTCACTACACCACGAGTATAGTTTAAGTATGATCATATTAGATTTTAATTAAATTTAAAAATATTTCTTGTTAAAATATAATTAAATAGTGATTAATAGAGCTAAATAATTTTATATTAAATTACTTTCTTTTATTTCAATTTGTTGCCAAGTTAATTTTATACAATTAGTAAAAATTTATAATTTTAATACAACTTTGCACAATTCTTGTTTTTATTATATAAAATCCATATTTAGTACCAAGCAAAACAACTTGTATATAATTTTAATATTTATGTGTTAATAGGATAAAGAAGAAGATATTCGAACAGAACATTTACTAGATGGATTACCAATGTGGTTAGATAGACTATTCGAAGGCAGTACAACAAGATATCAAATAAATTACTGGCCAGATTTTAAGGTGTAAAAAGACAAAAGAAAATGTATTTATTCATTTTAAGTATTCATACTTCATCAATAAGTATTTTAATGATTTGTATTAATATATTGTTTTACCATATTCTAGTCCTTATGCTCGCTTGTAAAAGTTCATTTTAAGCTTATTATTTGTTTTTACTTCTTTCCTTATTATCGTGACTCATTTATTATGTTAGTTGGTATTTGTTTTTTAAATTATTAAAATAAAAATACTTCAATTGAATTTGTCGGCAACAGTCCTTTATTTTCACAAAATATATAATAAAATTTTTATTATAAAGTAAAAAGAGAGGATGATTATTTCTTGAAACCACATCCACGCCTTCTACCACGAGCACGTTCAAACTTACGTCCTTTAGAACGTACGTATGGTTTTGTGTGACTGTGTGGTACACCTGGAGCAGGACCAAAGTGTCTGCATGATTCACGTGATTTACGTTTTCCTAAACAAAAATTAATAAATTATTCAATAAGTTTTAAATATTGAAATATAAGAAAAATAATCAGGTGTTAAAATATTAACTAACCTTACTGTAATATAGAGACAATAAAAATTAAGTCCTATAGAATATTTTTAATTAAAATTTTGGAACATACTTACATTAACCTATCAATATATTGCTAACTAAATTGAGTTAACTCTAAAGATTATCAGTTGATTAAGAAAAAAATATTTAGAAGTATACAGTTTGAAATGGTTGCAAATGTTTAAAAATGGTCAAGCAGATATAGGGGATGATTACTGCACTAAAAGATAATGCTCGTAGCATGAACGAAATTATGCAATTATTAAAACAGCGAGTAATAGCTAGTTGACGAAATTAGAGATAATAGGAATTTCCTTTGATATTGTTCATAAAATCATTATGGAACACCTTGTTTAAATTTATAAATCTAATAATTTGTGAATTTTAATGTTGGACAACATAATAGCAACAGTCATGATTGTCACTAATAGTGACTCGGATAGTGATAACTAAGCTTTACAATAATTTCTCAATAAATTTTACTTAACTTCCAATTAATAGTGAATATTACATTTACAATTTTTTTTTGTAGTTTGAAATATAAAAAGCAAGGAAAAAGGGATATATGCTTAAAGATGATAATGTTGAATTTAAATTCAAATTTGAATGCAATCATAAATCATTACATTAGAAAAACAATTCTAAGCAAAGTACCGCCAGATTTGAGTATATGACTAATTTATAAGTTAAATGGGTATATATAATATATTGAACGTAGAGACTAATACATGTAAAGTGATGAAAGTTTTTATCATAGCAATATGTTAATACAGATTTCGATTATTTGGGAATTTAGTTATCAATAAAAAATTTGTATTATCATTTGTCAATTTGATTGATAATCAAGGAATAAATACATATTTTATTTAAATTTGAAATTAATAACTAAATAAATATTTAATAGAAATAAGGTTGGCTATTTTAAAATTATATATGTAAGATATCTAATTACATGAAAGTTATGATGAAAAATGTTAATAATTTATAGGTTTCATATTTTCAATATTTATTAGATAAAAATACCTGTATTGAATAATACAAACACCGTGAAAAATAATATACATATCAACGGTATTTTGTTAAAAGGGCTTATACTAAATTTTACTTTTTTTCGGGGAAAAAATAAGACTGATTAAAAATCCAATTTTAAAGATAGAACATTCATTTATGTATTATATTAAACACGAGACTCCCTGGAACAAAAATTGCTTATTATATTGCCTAAACTAAATTTACACAGATTGCTACATTAGTTTTTAAAAAATGAATGTGGTGTAGGCCATTTTAAAAATTTGAATTTCATAGAAGCCCTTTCGAGAACCTTAAGAAAAATAATAGGGATATACCTAAGTCCTTTTAACAATTTCATTTCTACAAACGTCTTTCTAACAATTGACATACATTCAATATGGTATAAATTCTTTTAACAATTTTGTGTAGATTATCCCAATTTTTAAAAGGGTGTCTGGATATCTTGTATTCAGTATAGCTATCTTATTTTTCTATAGTTGAATATGCCCTTTTATCAGATTATTCTCGTGATTTTTCTAAAAATTTTGATACCAAAAACACATGCTTCTTTTAGTATTATTTGCTCTTTTAACAAAATACTGTCAATATGATTTATATTATTTAATTTAAATAAGATAATCAAAACATTTTATGAAATAAATACAATAACTAATGAATTGATAAAATAACAAATTTATAGTGTTTTCTGAGCATAATAAAATAAAAAATAGAAGTAAACCTATTAGCTTATGATTGTAATATGAAATAAAGTTTGAGATACTTTTAAACAGTTAAAATTGGATAGGTAAAGTATATATTTTATGATTTCTTTAACTATTAAATACTTTACATCACAATTACTTAAGATAATGATTAATTAAATGTTAACAATATAGGTAAGCGGATAAAATAAATTAAAGTCTATATGACGTATGCTCACCTTGTAACAAAACAGTATTCTTGCCAGTTGGTGCTTGCAATGCCAGTTGATCAAAAGTAAGTATTTCACCACCTGCTTTTAAGATGCGGGCTCTGGCTCCGGAGGTTACCCTCAGGGCACAAACCTAAAAAATAACAAATGATATCGTCACATAGAATTCGATGGTCAGGGTGATGATCACATTACTGTTAGTTTGGGCACTTTGTACAGCCTTTTGTCATCAACAACGGTGCCGACCGTTACGACGATACGTTTGTCATCGGCCACCTTGGCCATGTACTTGGAGATGGCGCTTAACGATATTGGAGGACGGTTGATGCGAGACATAAACAGACGTTTCAATATTACTTTGTTGAAATGTGATCGGGTACGACGGGCCAAATAACGGTACAACTATACGACAAGCAAATGTTTATTTACAATGTTGACTATTCAATTCATAAATGCAAATTCGATGTGTACGTACCTTGACCAACAGCAACAAATACACATCTTTGGATTTTGGTGCAGTCCGTTTGGCCTTATGTCCACGTCTGTGATCGATGTCGATACCCTGAGGAACGAAATAATCCAATTAAATCAATCTGTTTGACGTATAGAAACGCGGATTGAAACAGATGAAAAACTTACCATTTTCAATTTTTACAATGTCGAGACGATCGAATCAGTAGTAAATTAATACATTCGTAAGAGACCGTCACGGCAAAACAAACTACGCCAGAGGCCGATAAACACTGTGGTGCAGTGTAGCCACATGTTTGCACGTAAAAATTCTTTGATTCAACGTGATAACGTACGGATTTCTATTATCTTTATCACGGTACAGCCGCGGCCGTGGTCAAGGTTTAAAATTTTTTTACAGGTTACCTCACTGTCGAAAAATTAGGAGTACTGTAGTAGGGAAATTGTGCTATGACGTCATTGCCGGATAGTCTTATATTATAATAAATTCCACATTTAATAATATTGTGAACGTTTTTTTGAAGTTATTCGATTTTGAACCAAGTTAAAATAAATAAATAACATGTGTCTTTTTTTTTATGTTTTTATGTATGAAGACACTTTTTCACCCGAAAACTAGTACTCTGATTTTCACGTTGGAAAGTTGATGTAGTTTGTACTTTATTTAGGTCATTTTCGAATTTATCAAAATTAACCCTATGGGATAGGAAAAACCACGTGCCCGAGTTAAGGTCTCCACACACTGCCGCGGTGGCGGTGGCGGTGGCGGTAGCGGTGGCGGTGGCGGTAAAATGATATACACGTATTTGATACTAGACCTACACACCGGCGCGGTGAAATCGGCGGTGAATATCGCGGTACATTACCGCGGCGGAAAATTGTGTCCGGACCAATTTCACCGCCGCGGTGACAGCTATATTATTATTATTATATTATATTAATATAATATCTATATGTATTTTTCCGTATATTATATTATAATTCTGCCAAAGTTTCATATAA
Source organism: Tetraneura akinire (assembly GCA_021307375.1). Lineage (NCBI taxonomy): Eukaryota > Metazoa > Arthropoda > Insecta > Hemiptera > Aphididae > Tetraneura > Tetraneura akinire. Next base: position 19,512,382 of record JAIUCT010000007.1, on the reverse strand, counting down.
GGTAATATACAGGGCTGGATTTGGTGGTGTGGTGGTACGCGGGGAGGGGGGTGTACCTCTTAGATTTTTTTTAGCGTACCCCTACTATTTATTATATACATACAATGTATTTTGTATTTTTATTTAATATACAATGTATTTTGTAATAATAAACATTTAATTACAATTTGTGACTAAAAACCAATGATTTTAAATTTATAATACAATATTATATATTATATATTGTACATATGTCACCGCCACCGCCACCGCTGTGATGTGCGCGATCGTTACCGCCACCGCTACCGCCACCGCTACCGCTACCGCCACCGCCACCGCCACCGCGGCAGTGTGTGGAGACCTTTATCATGAAATATTTGAATCGATTTCGTCAAAATTTCAGTTTTTTTCATGAAAAATGCCATATTTTTGTCATTTTTTGGTAGTTTCCTATCGCATATCGGTACTCTTCCTTTAGGTAGATAGGTCTACGGGTGGTAATAAAATATCAGATATCCGGTAATGACGTCTTTTGATAAGGTATGGCACAGAAAACGGAAGGAATGACTATATTATGTAATATGTAAAGTGTAAATTATACATATTACATGTTAATGTATAATGTTACATGTTTTCTATTGCAAATTGGATGTAGTGTGTATTTTCTTTAAGTCATTTTTCGAATTTCTCAAAATTGACCCCACGCGACACAAAAAAAGGACGAAAAAACGAGATTTTTTTCCTTCGACGAATTTGATTCATCAGGTAAATTTGTTTATAATAATTGTTAACTATAATAGTAACCATAGTGATAATAATGTAATATAAATATTATTGAAACTAATAGCAACCATCTATAAACAAAAATGTCCATCGTAAATCTCATAATACTTATTCTTTGAGCACCTCCTGGGGGTTGGCCCATCACAGATCATAGATCAATGACTAAGGTCTATAATGAGAATTCACGAATCATTCGGTGATATATACATATACATATACTCTATTCAGAATAACCTTGCCAACTTTTGCGCATCCGACTGAGCCGCCGGCAACCGTCCGAGCCCCCGGCGAGAGTCAGGTGCGCTGTGATTGGTCGTTAGTTTTCGGCCGCTTCCGTAACTCGTCGCTATCGGTAGTCGCCGCCGTGTATACAGACGATCATAATAATTATTATAAAATAATACGCATAATACGTATAATACGTATTAAAGTAATATTGTATATTCTATTATTTTTTTTTTCACTATTTCTTGTACTTCTACCTTATTGTTCTGCACCAAACACAAATACTTTACAATATACGTTGTATACAATTATTATTAAAACCAAATAGATATCAATACATATTATAATGTTAGTAGGAAATTAAAATTAAAAAAAATTAATATAAATTTCATATTTGCAAAAATTATTTATATTTTTTTAAAAAATTCAATATATATATATTATATTCAAACAGTTATTTACAAAAATTATTTATATTTTTTAAAAAATTCAATATATATATATTATATTTAAACAGTTATTTACAAAAATTACTTATATATTTAAACAATTAGGAATCGAGAAAACATACGATATTATTGTTCACTACGTATAAACATGCGGCGCGTCTACGGCGGCCACACGACAAACATCAGCGCTCACCGTGGCAAAAAACATGCGTGAACCGGACGAGTTTTCGTCCGACCCGTTGGCAAGGTTATTCTGAATAGAGTATAGTAGTGTTTGGAGATTTATTTCCAATTACCACCTGTATTGTCTACACCGTTATACGGTAGTTTCAATGACGAAAAAACCGTATTATCTGATTGAACTTCGCTCAAAATCGTTTTTTCGAATGCAATCATGCAATGGTTTATCATTGCATTCAAATTGTAATTAAAATTAAAATTAAACGCTATGATTGCACACTTTTATCAAGTGATGTTCTCTTCTCATAGGGTAGGTATACTACATATTATACGCAGTATACTCTCAAGCTATTTTTAAAACCACACGGGTATACTGCGTACATTCTCAATGAATTCAGATAGAAAGAAGAAATATATATATATTTCTTAAGTGATTAACTAAGGGATTGTCGGAAATGCCGGTTTTCAATTTTTCATGGAATATTCTTGAACAATATGATTTCGTAATAACTAGGGCAAGGGACTTCATGCCCTAAAAAACCTTAAAATATATGCATGCAAATATGCTCTAAAATAATACCAAATATGCCTTAAAAATACACACAATCAAATATTATTATATACAATTTTTAATTATTCAACCAAAAGTTAAAATCAATATATATTAATAATAATGTATAAATAAAATAAAATAATGAATAATTTAATTTTAATATAAATAGGTACAATATAAAATACTTTAGAAATTATTCAATAAATAAAAACAATTTTTTAAGCTTATGGCTTATACATATATAAAAAAAAAAAAAAACATTAATTTAGAATTTTTACTCAAATAAATTGCATTGTGTAATTAAAACATATAAACTAAATATATAAACAAAAGTAACATAAACTGTTGGTTTGACAAAATGTTTCAAGACCCGCATAGGACTCTACAATAAATTTAACTGTGTAAATAAAATAAAATATTTATTATAATTTATAAATAATATTATTAACGGTTAATAAGTAATTTCAATATTATAAATTATCGATGTATCGGGAAAACACAAACCCATGATAATATCGTGGAGCAAAATTTTTTAAAATATATATTTTTCAGGAAATTTATAGAAAAATTATACATTATTCTCAAAATATATATGAAATATGCACTGAAACATAAAAAAACCGTGAAATATGCAAAATATGTTAAATAAAAGTATTAAATATAAATTTTTAGAGTTTAAAATCGAATTTCTATAATACTTCGCTATGTTTTGAATGATTATTGAAAAACATGAAAACTCCTAGAAGTCCCAGCCCTAGTAATAACATATTGGATTCTATATTATATATTTATATAGGTAATAATATTTTAATTTTTCTGTAAAATGACTGCAGTACATTACAATAACATCTTAAAACGTAATATTTTTAAATTTACCTATGATTTTGTAATTTAAGGTGTTATTTATTACTTATCTTCAACTAATTTTATAATATTTGATATTTTTTTTTTTTTTTTGAGAATTGTAAAAATTATACATTTATCTCAACAATTGTTTAGAGAAAAAGAGAGGGATAAAAAAAAAAAAAAAAAAAAAAGGGTTACTATGTCATCAAATAAATAAGAATAAATAAATAAACATCATTTGAAAAAACTAAATTAGAAAGCCAGCGTCAATAATAAAGGAAATAATTTGAGTAATGACAGCAGGGGGAAAAGAAAGAAGAGAGTTACGTTGGTAATAAAGAGTAGGACAATGAAGAATGATATGGGTGAAATTGAGATAAGTTAATAAAGATAAATTGAAAATAAGATAAAATGAATGAGAGAAGGAAGTAATGAAGGACCAATGCGTAGTCGAGAGAACGCAATTATAGATTTCCTAGACAAGTTTAAACATGAGAACTAGGGTTTATTAGGGATAGAAGGGGATAAATTGCGATACCAAGATGCATAATTGGGTGGAAGATTATACCAAGATTGTGCCAAAGATGTGAAAGAAGAAGCAGAGGGATGAAGGTTACTAGAAAACGAAACATGTCGATTGGGAATGAAGAAAGAGTAACCAGCTGATAAAGGGGATTTTGAACCATTAGTAAAAATAAACGTATGTGAATCAACAAAAGATTGAATAATATAAAAAAATTCATTGTTAACGACATTGGAAGGTAATGTTTAATTTATATTATGTTAAAATCACCGACAAGTATAGAATTATAAGATGCTAACTGAAAAAGAGAATCCCATATAGCTGGAGGAATAGTAGAGACATTCGGAATATAGCATGACCACATGCTATGAAAGAGAAGAATCGGAATTAATTATTTGAACACCTTCAACATCAATTTTATAATTAAAAAAATTACTGCTCCTCCATAACCATCGGAGCGATCGGACATAAACAAGTTGAAATAGGGAAGGAAGAAAGAACGAGTAGGGAGGAGCCATGTTTCAGATAGTAAGGCTATAAAACATTTTTCATTAAAAAGGAGATTCTGGAGAGATAGAGAACGCACTGAGATGCTGCTAACATTCCATTGAAGAATTCTAAGGGGATTTGTGTAAATATGTGGCATAGTGTTTATTAAGAAAAAAAAAAAAAGGATGGAAAAAAGTTATTTTAAGAAGAATCTATGGAGTTATTGAGTGTAGCAAAGAGATTGAGTACGGTAGATTCAATTAGTGGCTGAAGGGAGTTTAAGGAATAAGTGTTATAGAATAAGGGGAGAAAATTAACGATTCTGATAGTTTATATGAAAATGTATGAATCCACGAGGGATCAGGAGGCATAAGATCATTTGGCGTATCCTTGTTATTACTATCATAATTTAAAAAGCTACCATTTGGAAGAATGAAATTGGGATTATGAATATTAGGGAAGTTCTTTTGAGTGACAATACAGGTAGGAGAGCGATGTCTAGATCTTTTTTTATTAATGAAAGATGACTCAACGCTAGAAAAATATTTATTTTCATTAGTATCATTAGTGGTAAAAGTAGTAGAGGGTTTAATGTAAGAATGAACGGGAAGATCGGAACGCTCATGGCTAATTACATTAGAATAACTAATTGAAGGGGAAAAGTAATTATTTTTTTTTGAAACCTAGGGCGTCGCGAAACGAGAGCTTTTCTGATACCATTAATTTCTTAATGTCCATTTGGAAGATCCATTCTCGGCACTTGCGGTCATTGGCGAGGTGAGGAAGTTTGCAGAAAAGACAGCATGGATCTGTGGTATTAACGGTGGTGCATTGATCGATTGAATGATTATTTTCGCCGCAGTGACTGCATCTTAGTTTGCTGTGACAAAATTTGGAGGTGTGACCGTAATGTAGGCATCTATTGCATTGGACTGGAGACAGAATACTGGGTGTAATGTTGAATAGCATATTAAAAATCGATAATTTGTCAGGAATTTTTGAAGCCAAAAACTTTAGTTCCACTATTCTCGTAGGAATACTTTTACCGTCTTTCTTCACGAAGATACGTTTAAATGACAAAATAGGTATTGGTGATTTAACTCCTTCCCAAAAGTCCTCTTCAGTAACGGAGATATCAACTTTGATACTTCCGAAAGAAAAAATTAAAGTTGACGGTATACTAGCAGAAAACCCTTGTTTTTTCAAAATGTCAGATTTCAGACAGTTATTGGCATTGATAATAGAATCAAAAGTAATTATTGTTTTATTATGATATGTAAATTTTACATTAATGAAGCCAGAGAAGTTAGAAGAAAAGAACCGTGCTGTTAAAAGTGGGCTTGATTTATTAGCTGTACTGGAAGAATTAACATTATTAACAAGAATCATCGGTATGCCAGTGTAATTATCGTTAAATTGCAGTAAATGCGGGTCAATATTATCCGCGTTCGTATTTTTGATAACGATTGAATTTATATTTGAATTTGAACTATCAAGTTTGTCATTAATAGTATCAATATTATCATTAATACTTAAATCAATATTATTATTGCCAGAGTTGTCGAGGTTAGTTGAGGAAGAAGATAAATTTGTATTAAAATCAAACTTAGAGTTTGAAATAACACGCGATTTAGATTTAGAAGTTGCATTTGGACTGGTGATAGAGTTCGACTTATGATTTTTTTTCCGACCAGCTATTGTCCATTCTGTGTCGGAGTCTTGCGAGTTAGAAGTGGTTAATTTTGACTTACCCGAATTTGGACCGGCGGGACGAATGGTGCCGCCGGACGACGACATGGTAATAATACGGAAAATGCGTATATTATGTGATTTATATCGTGATTATAGCAGATCACGGAAACAACGAAACACGACCTTTCCGATCGACTAACGAGACACGACTGATATTTGATATTATGATTACTTATTATAGTTGAAAATACCGATAATAATGACGTACGAGTATACTGGTTTTTTTCACAAGTTTTTGTGAATATATTTAAATAATTTTTTTAATATTATATAGAAATAAAAATAATTAATATAATATGATTAATTTATATTAAGTTAGTTAGTTATCATTAACACTTTCCCTTATTTTAAAATGCAAAAATAGAACAAATTAGAATTTGGATATTTTTTTTAGTTTAGTATACTCTCGAAAAAATTGATAGGAATATCACTGCCTATATCCCTTCCACACCTGTATGCCTTCACTTGTTTTCTTAAATAATAATATTATTATGAATTCAAAATGACTATACAAACATAATTATTGCATAATATAATAATTAATATAAATTATTTAAAATTTAAAATATAAAATAATAAAAAAATTAAATAAATAATTAATTAATAAATTTACAGATTGTATATTATTTTAAAATTTAAAATAAGAACATATTAATTAAATCAAATTTATGAATATTAATAAGTTTGATATTTTATGTATTGTTCATATTAATTTTAGTTGTCATCTGGCAGTCTTAAGTGTTAGACGTGTTTTATTTTGTCTATCTATAATTATTAAATAATATTGGAATTTTTTGCTTTAAGTTAGATACTTTTTGAACTTTTTTCTTTTGTTTACGTACTACGCTTTTATATCGTTGCTAATTAATTCTTACTATGGAAGTCAAAATGAATGATATATTTAAAATCAATTAGTGAAATCAAATCGTATAAAGTTAAATCCCAATCTGATGAACTCACTTCGCTATCAAGCAAAGTAGTCCTTATTGGCCGCTTGGACTCTTTATCAGCTGATAATGATAGTCATTAAAATAGCGAGTGATTGAATCGCATTGAAGATAAAATTGCCTCAATTTAACAATTACCTGCGGACCCGAACCTTCGGTAACAATAATTTAATTAATGAAATGGTTGATAGACAATCCGCCGTGCTAATAATATTTTATTATTTAATCTACCCGAAACTAGTTCGAATACGACTAACCCGGTTAGTGACGAATCAATATCCTATTTAAAATAAAGTAAATAAATGTTAAAAAAATTATTAGTTATTCAGATCGTCTACATCAACAAATTACAAATATAATACACAATTACAAAAATTGTTTTTCACAAGAGAATTATATCTGAATTATTATATTATATTTTGCAAATTTCACATCAACAGTGTGTATCTTAAATAATGAAAACAAAAATTGTAAAAAATATATACATACTAAATCAAGGAAAGAAAAAAAAATATACAAATATTTCGATATGAATAACACTTAATTTTGAAGGGGAGTTATGGACGTACGAATTTCGTAAATAGGCATACAAATTCTGTACTAAATATTAGCATTAAAAAAAATTGAAAAACATCATTTTTTGTATGGTTGGGGTGCTGGGGTATCCTAACCCCAGTAACGCCCAAGATTAATGGGTTTTGGATAAAAAATAATAGTATACAAATTTCGAAAATAGGCATACAAATTCATACAAATTCCGTACTAAATATTTATGCAAACAAAATTTCAAAATTTCAATGTGGGGGTGCTGGGGTAATGGACGTTACCAAGATTCAACGGGATTTTATGTCAAACCTACGCCAAGAACTTCTTCAGCGTTGAAATAATGGGGAACAAGATTTAATTATAAAATATTTTAAAGGCGTTCCTACTATTTCTAAGTCAAAAAACTAATTAATTTATCCTCCTCCACATTCAATTGTTATTATCAGAGTGTCAGAGGTCTTAACACTAAATTGAAAATTTTAAAATCTAGCTTACCTACCTGTTTTCAACTTAAGTCTTTAATGCATTTATTCTTATTGAGACCTGGTTACATGACAATGTTTTTAACTCGGAACTTGGATTTTTTAATTATTCAACATATAGATGCGATAGAAATTCCTCTATCAGTTCTAAATTAAGCGGTGGTGGTGTATTAATTGCCATTCATATTAAATACGTTTCGGCTATTATTAATATAATAATAATAATGATTTAGAATTATGTTTTGTTTCTGTAAAAGTTAATATTAATACAAAAATAATTATTGGACTGTTTATTTCCCGCCTAATTCTTCAATATTAGTTTATACTCTAAGTTCTTTGATATTTATGTAATAATTGATGTAACCTTAATGGGCTTTTTTTAAATATTAACAAATGTCAAACGATTACTTTTTCCAAAAAAACATACAATTTTATCTTTTAATTATAATTTCAATAATATTATTCTCCCTCGTACTAATTCAGTCAAAGACTTTTATTCTCTCCTCATATTATTACTATAAAAAATAAGGCGCACTATCTATGTTTGGTCTAATTATGAGTAATATTGTTCTTCTTTTAATGATCCCTTCACCTTTAAATATATACATTTAATTTTATTAAACATATGGTAAAAATATTAAGAAATTATAAGAAGCCATATAAAATATAGATTATGTGTGCCCTTTTTTGTTTTTATGTCTGAAGATACTTTTACTAACCGAAATAATGCTCTGATTTTCATGAATAGCAATGTGTTTCCGGTTGGAAAATCGATGTTGTTGGTATTTTATTTAGGTAATTTTTCGAATTTCTCAAAATTGACCCTATGCGTTAGAAAAACGGCAATATATTAATCAATACCTACATTTTCTGACTGAACTTCACTCAGAATCGTTTTTTCGAATGCGATGGTTTATCATTTCATTCAAATTCTAATTATTAAAATTAAACACTACGATTTGCACACTTATATTCCTGCGTCAGGAGTATCAGCTCGTCTTTTTTTATTATTAATAAATATATTTTTTCGTGTAATTATAATTAAATATTAACACTTGTAAAAATATTTCTGCTTAATATAATAATATTCACTATTGTAAAATTATATATATATATATATATATAAAAATGAATTTTGTATTATAGAATATAATTTAATCATTAAGTTTTAATTAATGTATAATTAATAAAAAGCATGTGACCCACAACAACTTCTTCCCATATATAATGTGGCCCAGTCATCACTAAAAGTTTGACACCACTGCTCTATAGAATCTACCCAGAGGTTCCCAAACTGTGGATGACAATCCAAAGATGGAATTGTCTATATAGTATAAAGTCAATGGTTAGGTCACAAAAAAAAAAAAAAAAAAAAAAAAATTATAACATAATATATTATAATTTATAATTTTATATAATTAATGTAGTAATTATATGAATATATTATATAGGTATATATATATATATATCAATAAGCAATAATAAATTAACATTAGCATCGTATATAAAAAGTTATTTGGGGCAAGTCGTGGAAATATTCATTTTTTCAAAAACTGGTCTTTTTTTTTTGGTCTATTATTAGTTATTACTGCGTGATTATGTATAAACATATATTTTAATATATGTACCTATAATAGGTACAATATTAATAATAAAATTTCGCCGCTCAAATATCAATAACAATATGTCAAAGAGCATATATATATTATATATTATATATATTTTCTTTTTTCAGAAATGTACCCGAAATGTAGTTATATATTATATTATATAATATTAAAATAATATTGAAGTCATTGTATTATGGAAGCGCGTGTATTATATAACGTTAGAACAACGTGAGCGAGCGACCCTGCGGGACCCCGCAGGGATTCCGCCGGCGAAAACTCGCCCCGCACGACGTCGCCCACGGTATGCGCGGCTTTTTTCGGAAAAATTAATTATGAATAATGGAAAAAGGGACTTTGGCCGGAAAGTGCGCTGGATATATATTATTATTATTATTATTATTATTATTATTATTATGCACATGTCGCGCACGCGCGTACCGACACGTGATCGGTTCGTATATTATTATTATTATAATAATAATTCGCGACAAGCAGCGATAGACGGTCCGCGCTCGTAGCGATAGCGATAGCGGCGGGCGGCCGCGCGTCTTTGTGAGTCGTAACAATGTAATATCGCGCTCTGCCGAAGGGTGTGGCCGTTGCACGCCGCGGCACGTTAACAGTCGGGACGGGGACGGTTAGGTGCAATATAATAATATATTGTACGCGCGGGGAAAGCGTGCACCCGTCCGGCTATTGATTCCGCCCGTGGTCCGACGGGTGTGCGGGGGCGGAAGGTTCGCGTACGCCGCGCCCGCCCCGTCCACACCGCGATCGGCCACCCTAGGCGCGCGCGACGACTTCGGCCGCGCGGCGACCGGGCACGACGCTCGTCGCGTTTCCTTTTGCAAACGTTTTTCGCCGTGTCTGCCGTATACACGACCGTGTTCGCCGACAGTCCGCCGACGCCAACGGCTGCGGTGCACGCACTGCGGTTTTGCGGCTGAACGGCGGTCCGAGCGCGTACGACAACAATCACAATATTTAATTTTTTGCGAAAAGGAAACGCGCGACGGCCCGACCGCAATCGTCGTAATATTATTATAATCGCCAAAGGTACGTATGTATACTATAAAAATAATAAGTAATCATATGTAATTAATTATATTATTGTTATAAAGTTTTATCACGATACGTGTTTTTCGAAAATTCATCATTATATATTATTGTAACGGAGCTTTATTCGTGCGATACCGCGATTGCGGTTTATATACGCAGTCCGCGGTCATCGCGGTTCAGTTCGCGTTATAATGACGCGCGTTATTATTTTAATGTTGTATTGTGATAAACGTATACGATACGACGACGTGTCCTCGATGATAAATTACAGTTGTATGATTATAAACGAAATTTTTCTCACCCCAGGAACGGACGACGGACGGAGCGACGACGCGCCAAAGCCGATGCCTACAACTGATACGTCGGGCCCGCCTCATCTTCGTGACGGATATACGAGTACCAATATAACCATCAGCGGAAGGTAAAAATAGTTATACTAAAAAGAAAATAACTTGTCCTAACTTAACCGTTTGGCGTGATTATATTATTATTATTTTAACGTAGCTCGTCCGAAGATAAATATAACATTTCGGGGAGGTTCCGAACCCCCTCAGCACAAATATCCTAACCTCCTTGCGACCATCCGGAATTGCGACCAGTATTTTAATTTGTCAGTCTGCAATTTTACCCAATGCGTGTTTTTCACTACCGCGCGTACTCGCGATTGATTATTTCCATTTCCGCCGAACCGTAACCGTAACCGTAACCGTAATTATTATTATTTCAAAAAGATCATAAACGTTGAATATTATAATATAATAATTATTCAACTTCCGCGAAATCTTATAACCGCAGTAACTAACGCGCGTCGTCGCGTAAAAAACGTCGACCGCCATTGTTCAAGTATCGTTCGCGTATATTTTAATATATAACAGTCCTTCGTCCGAATTCTTCGTTAAGTTTTGCCGTTTTCGTTCGATCGAAATTTTCACCTCCACTTGGATACTTATCACGTTTACCGTATCTTTTGCGCTCTGACCTAATAGGAGGTATACCACCTATAAACCGTCGGTTAAATTAGCGTAATGAAAAAAAAAACATATCCTCATCCCTCCCTCGCCGAAGGGATACGATATTATAATATTATTATATATATATTTTTGGGTCACACCCTTTTTTTTTTTTTTTTGGTCGTAACAATGTTTACGTTTCAAATGAAAAAACTATACATATATATTATATTCTTATAGGTATATAGCTATTACGTTTAATGCCGACGATGGGCGTCGGTCGCAACATACAGTAGTGGACTGTGGACACACTCGCGTTAAAACACCCCGTTTGATTATATTATCATTATTCATTACCATTACCGTTATCATTATTATTATTTATACTCTCGGGGGAGAGGTCGTTGCGCTTACCGCGTTCAGTTGTATATACATAATGTACTAAGTGTACGTACGCACAGGGCCGGATCTTAACTTTTTAACACCCGGGGAAAATTAAAAATATACGCCCTTTTGAGGAAATTTCAGGGAAATTTTATGAAAAATCATGCACACTCACATAGTAGTGTGAGCACCAACTATTTATAAAGCCGTTTGCAATATACTGGACCAATAAATTATTTATCACAAATTATTTGAACAATTTTAACTTGAAAACCAAAAAAAATTAATTTTTATATAATCAAGTAATATTTTTAAAAGAACTTCTTAATGGTGTATTGTATTTAAAGCTAAAATCTATGGTTAATATTTCTAAGTTTCAGGTTTAGAAAAAATAATATTGGTAATAATAACATTTTTATGACTTTTGTTTCAAAGTGCATTTTAAAAATTAAATTTTTAAATTTAAAACCCTTAAAATACGCCCACGAAAATTATACGCCCGGGGATAAATCCCCGACTTCCCCCCCCTAGATCCGGCCCTGCGTACGCATAACCGTGGTATACGCGATCCGTCTCTTTTTATTTTTATAATAGATACGCGTTATACCTATTATACCTAGGTATAGTTTTGGTGGTTTTCGAATATTTAACTGCGGCCCGTGCATAGCACTACCGTCCGTCGTGTATGTCCACGTATTATCATAATTTTATATTTATGATATCGTTCACTGCCGCGGCTCGTTGGAAACCGTTTCATGCACGCGATATACACCTCGAGGGTTTTTCTCTCACCCCTCCTCCGTACATCGAGGAAGGAAATCAATCGAGCGCGCTATATCCGGCGGATGACTCGTTTTGCATTTCGTATATATACCTAAATATAAAATAGTCGTGTTTATTTAATATTCCATTGTACGCGTTTTATTTCGCGATCGATAAAATAATATTTTATTTTTCATGTTTTTTATGTTCTTTCGTTTAGTTTATCATCTCTTCCGCAATCCGCACAATTTAATATATAAAAAGGAAGTCTTAAACCTCGCACACACTGGAACCGAAAAAAAAAACAAACGGCCGATTTAATATATGTGAGTGCATTATATTCTTTTGATTTTCAACCGTTCAAAGACGTTTGATTTTTTCGTCCGAAAATTAACTATACAATCTATAAATAATATGACTAACGTTTTACCAATCTCTCCTTATCTAATATTTATTTACCCATTCGTCATCTGAAGAATTGCTCGTATTATTTTCCATAAAAAGTAAGTTACTATTACTGCACTCCGTGAAATGTGTTTGTTAAAAATGTTTGAATATCACAATTATAAAAACTTAAAACGTGTTTCCTTTTATCTTTATCTGATAATTTAATTAATATCTATATAACCTATTACTTAATAATTTCCGTTCGGAATGAAAATTCGGGGCCAATAAATGCACTTACATCCGAAATCATTCGGGCCGAATTTTTTTCGATTCTGTTCTTGTGTAGCGGCTTTCACCCAGCTCATTTAACTCATCGAATTATTCTTAATATACTCTCTGAACGCTCTGAGGTTCGTCTATTGAATCCGCCATCGTATAACAGTGCAGACAAGCTAAAAATCAACGCGATTTCGTTTTCAACGACACGCGTGCACTGTAAACGAATATATTATAATATTCGAAAACTTCGAAATTATAAAATTCGAAAATTTGTACGTTTAAGCGTAATTATTTCAGTATGTTAAGGACGAAATTATACATGTCAATATATTGTCAGTGTTTTTATGTTTATATTTTTATACCATCTATTTATATACTAACTGCACCCTTATAAGTACTCGTTTTCAATTTCTAGGGGGTTAATAAAAACTAGGTATAGATGTCATAATACCTAAACAATTGGCATCAAAATAATCGATTATACTTTTCATTGTATATTTTTATTAATAATATTTAAATACACATGGCGTAATTATGTATAATTCTGTCATATTATAACTAAACGATCGTCACACTGTGCGAGTTCGCGTAACATTTTGGATGAATTTTCCGTTGACGGACCGTTTTCCATCCTCTTTGATATGCGTATCAATATTATTTTAAAAGTATATATTTTACGTGTACGGTTATTTATAGGTTATGTTTAATTTTTTTGTCGGTCGAAGTATCCGGGACGCGTCCAATCCACCAAATATCACACGGTATGTTTATTATAATACGTTAACGTTATAAATACTTACGCGTGTCGATTGATAAATATAATATTATAGAAGGTTTAGGAAGAATTTCTAATCGTCACTCGTAAAGTTTCATCCCTTCGCGCGATAGTATAATTACTATAAAAGTCGAAACTATATAATAATAATACCGGCGGCGGTCGGCTAGCGACCCTTCGCGACTTCGCGTACGGCGAGAACGCGCCGAGTTTAACGACCCCGAGAGATAAACCTATACGGAGGAACGAAACACGCGTTACGTATACCACGGTTATCGACGAGGAGATGTGAGATGCGGTACCTATGTATATATTATACTTGAAATGAATGAATTTGAGGTTAGTTTGACTCTTTCGCGACTTGGTTGCTCTCCTCCGCCCCTCCATACCAAGGTATCAGCCTTCTCAATCCGTCGAGGGTTCAAATTGTTGGGGAGAGGGTGACGGCTGATCTCTATCACAACATCTGGTTATACCGTCGACACCAAGGAGTCCCATTTCCGAAGGGATCCGACGCGAGTACCGGCGCGGTTGTCGTGACGACGGTCGGAGACGCTTGCGCGCATTTACCCTTAGTATTCGCAACCCCTGCTACTCACGTAGTGCCACTACACGTGTACACGTATACATGTACCAATATTTACACTGGATGGTGTGTCGTGTTGATCCGGGTCAATAGTTTTTTACTTTATATGTGTACGTATATAACATTTTTCGATTTTAAAAATACGCACACTCCTGTTTTAGCTCATACTGTATAAAAATATTTTTAGAAGAAAAAATGTTTAAGTTTACAACGTTTCGAAACAAAACTTAAAATTCGGTTTGAAACCTTGATTTTTCTAGAATTTTTGAAATTGAAAATTAACAAGTATATTTTCCATATTTAGTTTTTTTTTTCATTTTCATATAATATAACCCCTCGTTTATAATAATTTATAGTAAATATTTTACTATGTTAACACTATAAAGTACAAAATACGTTTTTCATAGATAACTTTTATTTTTTTTTTTGTGTTTTTTAAGGCTTTGCGTGTTGAAATTATTATTTACGTTTGACAATAATTTTCTCAATTAAAAATTAATTTTTAGAGCAATAACTTGAGCATTTATCATACTTCGTTTAATAAACGATTGATATCCAAAAACCCAGATCACAAATTAAATTCATTTTATATTATTTCGTAAAAATTTATAATAAGTGCTTATATAGTGAGAGTTGATAACTTAGATGCTGAAATTTGTTTATTAAAAATTTAAAAATCGTACCTATTGATTTTACGATTCGGGTTTTTGATCAATCATTTTTATAAAGTCAAATTGGATCCAATAAATCTTGTGTCCGGGTATATCCTGTTTTATTATATTTTTTATCAAAAGTATAATATATAAAAAAAAATTGAACATATTTATAAGTAAAAACGCATTGAGCAATGTATATATAATATATTGTATATTTTTTTTAAAACTCTCGTAAAAATAATAAGTAATAATATTTATATTTATATAGTGATGACGAATTTTCTTCGTTTTTTTCCCCGTTCGAGACCTGAAAAATTCGTAGAAAATTCACACAAAAACATAACGTAGGTAGGTATAATATCGTATAGTGAGTATTAATAATAATTGATAAGAGACTAATTATTTATTGTTCCTTCTCCAAACGAAAATCCATCTGTGACGTATATAAAGATTTTTCTATTTTTACTATATCTATCTTTTTTTCTTATAATAACGACGTGTTAAAACGTAAAATCCACGTCCTTAACGCGTAACTTGAACATAAAAATACGTCTTTATATACATTAATTAATTATCAGTTTATCACAGTCAAATTAATATTATCAATTATCATTGTACTTGTACGTACGAGTCTTTTTTTTTCTTTTCAAGGAATAATTTTCTATCACTATTTTAATAAGACACAGCACGTGAATAAATTATAAATTAGGATTATTATGTAATATGTACAATGCTAAATTATATAAATACTCGTCATATATGGCGAAGAAAAATAAAACAACACGGTTAATAATAATAATATATATTGTGTATGTGTGTGTATTTTTCACGTATTTAATAAAAACTTATTTAGAAGTAACTTTTCGAACTAACGAAAAAAACAACAACAACGAAATAATAATAATAATAAAATATGATAATAAATATAGTACCTAATTGAATGATAATATACAAAATTCTAATCACATCGTCTACTACTCCTATAATAATATTAGATAATAATACATATTATAATACTGCTAATAATCAAATACGATAATAAATTAATAACATGATAATATTATATGGTTTCTATTTATAATATTTATATATATATATACGACTATACAAGTATTATATAAACGTATTATATTAATATAATCAAACGTGACTAGACCTAACCTAAAAAATATATACCTACTTATTAGATATATTCGTACAAAAACGTATACACATACATTACAATATAATATATTAGATATAATAATTACACACGTTATTATCGTTATCAAATCAATTATAATATATAATATTGTTATTATCTATAATAATACGTTAATCAAATAAACGTCTAAACATATTATTAATATTTTAAAATACGATGTTATTATAGAAAACAACGTAATATATATTTATATATATATATTATCAACAATTTACATAATAATATTAATGTACACATCAGACAGTTGGTGGTTATAGGTATAATAATAATATGCTACTATATCGTATACTTTTCTAAACGTTTATAATAATATAATATGACGTCTCGAATTCATTTTTAATATCATCATAATTATATTAAAAAATGAAAAAAATTTTTTTTTTTTTTTTATCATTACTTAGGAAGACTTGTAGTATAAACAAATAAAAAATATTACAAAATGTAAATAATAATAATACGTCACGAATTCTACGTATACGAGTATATTATTACGTTAAATAAATAATTAATTAAAATATACAATTAAAACCTACTGATTAAGAATATGACTAGATAAAATAAAAAAATAAATAAAAAATAAAAATGACTAGTATATAAGGTTCAAATATCACAAATTTTACATTATTATATTTTTAATTATTTTCGCGTTAATTATTTATATTTAGAAAATAGTAAATTAGAACAAACATACGCATTTATATTCTTATAATACGTATATATATATATATATATTATAATAATATTCATCTAAGTATGACTTTCTACGCATATTATTATAATAATATATTAATAATTGTATTTCGTTATATTATTATATGAGCGTTGGGTTGGTGTGGACACAGAAAACCGCGTTTAAAATCAACAGTTTTATATATTATAATATATACGATAATCGCATACCGGGTAATCGGTAACTATACCTACATAATTATATTATATACCACGGTTAGAATAAAATACTAGGCGATTTCCAACGCTACGATGATGATATAATAATATAATTTATATATATATATATATACGTATTAATATTAAATAATATATAATATGAATCCTAAAAATATGTAGGTATATTAAAGATGCATACCTATATATGATAAAAAATGTAATCTAATTCCTATATGTTATTATTGTTTAAGTATAAATAGTATAACAAAAAAAAAAAAATAAAAAACAAAAAACAAAATTTTTTTTTTTTTTAAAAATCTAAAATAATATTATAATATCTACTTCCGTCCATATTAAAACAATATACGTATTAATCATATGTTTATTTGGATAATATATATATGAATATATTGTATGATACATAATTAGTATATACCTACATAATAATTATTACGATAAAAATAACTAATTTTATAAGGTTTCGTTTAGAGTTATACGTGTGATATTATATTATTATCAATATATACACGTTTCTAATAAAATTTTGTAAAAAAAAATTGATAAAAAAAACAACAACGATTAAAATACAGTGTGTATCATATATACACGTATTATACACGTCTAATTCGACAAAAATTATTATTGTAATGATATATTTATTTCTAAACTAAATATATAATAAAAATTATTTTATAAACTTTATAATATTTTGAGCAATCCGGTATATTTTATAATAATTATGCATAAAAAAAAAAAAAAAAACAAAAATGTATATTATGTAATGTAAGATATTATAATATAATAATTTGTCTACTTCGGATCGTCCGCGGGATTCAAAGAGAGACGAAGAGTATTGTTAAACATTCCGAAATATTGTAACGTTTAATCGACAAAATACTAACTTATTGTTATCAACTAAATACGTAAATGTGTGTTATTATATTTCTATATATTTTTAACTAACGATATCATTAAAACTACGATACGATATCCCGTGTTAGACTATATAATATAATAAAATATATGAAAATGCTAAATTTTAGGCGTTAATTTACGAAGGATTAATAATAATTACGAGTCGTTCTACTTGCGCGTGATAATAGTTCTACTTTGGAAACGAGATAACACGGCGGGCATGCAATAATAATAATTAATTATATGGACACGTAAACAAAACAATTTTAAATAAATAAAATATACGAATTATTATAATATATTACGTTTAAAATATTATCGCAATACTTGAAATTTATTATTCTCATTTCTTATATTTTATTTATATTTTTAATTTTTTTTTTTTTTTTTTTTTGTCGTTCGGTCGAACCTAGAAAAAAAAAAATATACAATCCGTTTTAAAATGAAGATGACCGATCGTTTTTCTGAAAGAAATTATATAAATATTTTAATATATAATACAAAAAACAACGTATAAGTCCTGGTGTGATGAAATTTTTTTTTTTGAAATATTAGTCAAAACAAAAACGATAATAGAAAAAAATTTAAACCGACAAAACAAAAACATGAAAAAAAAATCGTTTTAAATAAAATATCGATAAATCACTTACCTATGATAATACTTGCGTATTTAGTATAATATTATAATTCAATGTTGTCACCGCATCGTGGAATCCGGGACTGAACACGAACAAAATAGGTACCTAAATGTGTTGGTGTTTTTTTCTTTTCCAAAACCGTCGCGATTTTATAATTATTTCCTCCTAGATCGTTTTTCTACGTATTATATCGTTACTATATCGATGTGTCTTAAATATTTGAAAACATTTTTATATTATCTGTTCTCAGGCCAATATTATCTCCGGTGAAGAGCCGAAACGGTACTTAAGACACGGATCGGCGATATAATTTGAAATTTCAAAGACGATACATCATAATATATTGTAAAATGCATATACGATTTGTATACAGAGTGAGTAAAAGTTACTGAATTTATAATCATATTATAATATTATTACCTATTACATATTATATTATACGTATTTATTTTGATATATTATTGTATTTTTGTGTAATATATTATTGTTGGGACTTAAAACCGACTGTGTGAAATTAAACGATCTCGTTAGTCGTTCGAATCAATCCATATTGAAAAAAAAAAAACCGTTGTTTTCATTTAAATTTTATACATCAATACGACAATACCGCGTGGTCTGTGGTCACCACAAGCGGCGGTTACACGTCACAATATCATATACCTGGGTAATGGTTTCTTTCATACGTGTTAATATCGGCAATACCGCAATGTTAAGAATGCTGGCGTTAGTATAAATACATATTGTTAATTATTACGTTTTGTAACTACTTCAAACAACAACAATAACAACAACAACAACAATAGCAACAACCGCGGTTAGGGTTAATGACAATTAATATTTTTACTATTATAAACCGCTCCGCTACGTAAATAAATATGATGGCGTGTAACCGCGGTATAAAAATTATCAATCATTCTAATAATAATTGTTAGGTATAACACTAGCTGCTATTAGGTACTCTATATATGTTAATATTGTGTTAATTGTAATATTACGTTATACGACCTTACGGTATTATTGCCGGACGGGAAAGGACGTAGGTTTCTCTTCTCACATTTTGAGACGATATGAAAAAAAAAAAATAATAATAATTCGACGGAATGGATCGCGGTCAGACCGTACAACGTGATAATTGTTATTATTATTTCTAAAATATTACACGCGTACGGTCTCATACGCATGCACGTGGTATTAATTTATAGTACAGGAACAGGATCGTTGGACATCGTTATGTTGTTTTCGGTCATATATTATACATTTCATTTTTTTTTTGGTTTTTGAGTGAATAATTAAAAAAAATAATATATGACCAGATGACGGATAAGACCATCATCATAATATTATAATATTGTTGTGGATTTTCAAACAATAATAATTATAATATTCTAAAAACAACTCAAATATTAAAATATCGAAACGTTTAAATTAATAATAATAATAATAATAATAAAAATAAAAAATAAAAACCAAAAGCGAATCGGCCGGATTTTCTACTGACAAATACTACTTTTATTCATTTTATGTTTTATAATGTAAACAACACAGCATTTTAAACATTAAACTACTAGAGTGCGTATAAAGAACTAAATTATTAAAAAAAAAAAAAAAAAAAATAATAATAATAATAATTGTAAATAATAAAGAAATCAAGGATTCATGTATATAAATAGGTGTCTAATACTACTGTTAATCAAAGTTTTTTTTTTTTTTTTTGTTTTTACGGTTTTGTTTTATATACGTAATTCTACACACGAATATAAGTAGAGAACATCTACACAGAAACTAAATAAATTAATTAAAAAAAAAAAAAATTAAAAAAAAAATAAATAAATGTCAAAAAGTGTACACTTAAATACTTCTTACAACTATGTTTTTTTTTTTTTGTTTATAATAATAATAATAATAATAATAATAATAATAATAATAATAAATAGTAGTTAATAATTACACTACAAAAAAAGTTCTAAACTAAAAAATACTGTTAAAATAGTAAAATACACACCATGTCTAAACGACTTCGACATTAAAAAATATACACCTAAAGTATATATCATATGTATATATATATATATATAAAGTGGGTTTTAAACGTACTAAAAAAAGTCTAGGTCTAGGATACGACACAAAACCGGAGTATGTAAAAGCATCGCTAACCCTCTTTCATATAATTGCTTTTCTTCCTTTTTATTAACTCTCAAAATATTACAAAAATAGAGGGCTTACCACTAAGTAAAACTATACTAAAATAAGATTTAATAATAATTAAAAAAAAAAAAAAAAAAAAAAAAACAAAGAGATCAATAACCTTTTAAGTATTATTGCTTTACATACATAATAAATGTTCTAATTAGTATTGTCCAGTCGAATCAGTGCTTTTCGTAACTTTTACTTGTTTAAATCTAATACAACTAAAAACTAATACGCATAATAGAAAAAAATTAAAATTATCGTATTCATATAGTAGATAAAATTATTATATACGTTTGTAATAATTATTATTTTTAGTGTCTAACTAAATTATTGAACTCGTGAGATTTCCATTACATAATAATATAGATGATACAAAAAAAAAAAAAAATAAGAAACAATTACGATTGATCACTAAGGCGGACAGCTAAAATTAAATCGTTGAACAACTCCAATGTTTTCAATTTTCTACTGATTTAAGTATACAATAAGTAGTGATAAAATAAATAAAAATACAAAGTATTATATACATGTTATAAAAAAAAAGAATCGTTATAGTACCTATTTTGTTATGAACTTCAGTAATTTATGTTTTTTTTTTATTATTATTATTATTTATTTGTCACTAAATCAATCACTATATTATTATTTATATATACTGCTAGAGTGAATTATTAAATTTGATATTTTAAAATGTTTAATAAGCATTTGATATACGAAGCGAAAGATAATACAATACATAATTATGTGTGTATAATGTATATTATGCAAGTGTAAACGTATACAAGTGTAAATACAATGTGTACATAAGTACACTCGCATAAATAAATATACTTGTTAATATATTAAAAGATAGATAGAGAGAGAGAGAGAGAGAAAGAGAAAATAGAAAAAAGAATTATTTATGAAATGGTGTTTTTTTTTTTTTTTTTAAAGTTGAAATGATGTATGCTTATGATGAGCTTTTGGTCCTTAATGGAATGTATTTTCTCTACTGGATCATTGGAATTTGTTTATTTTTTCAAAGTAGCAAAATAATACATCAACTAATATTTAATTAAACGTTAATTAGACACTAATCACACTACTTATTAGAAAGTTGAGAAAAATTAATAATAATAGTTAAGAAAAAAAAATATATGTATACATAGTAATAAAAATTGTAATAATAACTGACTAGAAATCGTTTTGTTTATATCCGATGAAAAATAACTCACGACATAGAGAGGCAGTGGTATGGCACATGCGCGGATCGATCTCCAAAGGATCTGGCTGTCAGCCTCGTAGATTTTGAAAAAACAAAAAAATAATAATAAATACATGTAATGAAACATGGGGAAAGGGATTTTTTTGGGGGGGATTTTTTATTTTATTTTTTTTTTTTTGTGGTTGAATATTAAAAAAATAATTTTCAATGATAGAATGTATCTGAGCAAACAAGAGAATGTTTTTTTTTTAATCGTAATTTGTTCGGTTATTATTTTTTTATTTAAATTTTTTTTACGTGAAAAAAAATTTGACCTGACCAAACGCACACATTATACAGCTAGCACAGAACGCGACGTCTTAAACGTACATGCCGCCCATGCCACCCATGCCGTACATGGACGACCAGTCGATCCCTTGGAAGCCACTCATGTCGATGCCGGACAGGCTGTATGCTGGGTACGCGGCCTGCGTGGCAGCGGCGGCTGTGGGCACTGGTTGCGGTGCAGCAGCTGCCGGTTGCGGAGCCGCTGCCGCGGACACCGGCACAGGATACGGCGCGTAACGGTAGCTGGCTAGTCCTGGATAGGTGGCGAACAATTTGTTGTAGTTGTGTGCGGCCA
Source organism: Tetraneura akinire (assembly GCA_021307375.1). Lineage (NCBI taxonomy): Eukaryota > Metazoa > Arthropoda > Insecta > Hemiptera > Aphididae > Tetraneura > Tetraneura akinire. The sequence goes on along the minus strand of JAIUCT010000007.1, from coordinate 19,489,519 downwards.
CTGCGGCCGCGGCCGCCTGGGCCTGGGCCTGCGCTTGTGCTTGCGCCTGTTGCACGGCCGCCAATTGATGGGTGGCTTGTGACACCGGAGCCGCAGCCACGCGTACGCCGAGTGGCCCGCCAACCAATACTGGACGCTTGCCCAACAGTAGACCGGCAGCCGCGGCTGCGGCCGGTTGTACCAGCTCTTTGGGTTGCGCCTTCTTGCACTCCACCTTCTTGTTCTTGATCGTATGGAAATGGATCTCGCAAATAGTGTCCACGATGTCATCGTTCTCGAACGTCACGAACCCGAAGCCGCGGTGACGCTTGGTGTGCTGATCCATCAGCATCACCGTCTCTTCGACCTTACCAAACTGGCTGAAGTACGCCTTCACTTCGTCCGCGGTAGTATCTTGGCTGACGCCACCGACGAATATCTTTTTGGTCTTGCTGCCGGCCTTTGGGCGGTTCTTTGGTGTAGCGTGTTTTGGGTCGATCTTCTTGCCGTCCAATGTGTGTATGGGCACGGCCAAAACTTTTTCCACCGTTTCCGCGTCCGAAAATGTGATAAATCCAAAGCCGCGACTCCTCTGCAAAACATAACGTTGAAACCACGATTTAACAAAAACTCCAATAATAATAATAATAATAATTATAATAATATGTCATACCTGCGTGATGGGGTCCTTCATGATGAGCACGTTGGTAACGTCACCGAACATTCCGAAATATTGTTTGAGCTTGTCGGCAGACGTTTGCCAGCTGAGTCCACCGACGAACAGTTTGGCCGACGTACCTTCGGTGCTGCTGTTGGGCGTAGAACGGCCGCTGGGCGACGGTGCTGAAACCTGATCGGTCACTTGCTGTGCCGTAACGCCTCCGTTTTGTTTACCGCTGAGGATGGCCTGTTGTTGTTGCTGCTGCTGTTGCTGCTGTTGTTGCTGTTGGGCGGCAACAGCGGCCACAACGTCCTGTGCGGACTGGCCGCCGTTATGCAACGGCGAACCACTCATGTTGACTACCGCCGACTGCACCGACGTCGGTTGGGGTTGAGCGATTTTCACTAGGCCTGGGAGCGGGCCGCGCACCGATTGATGGTGCTGGTGCAACGATAGTGGCACCGGCGTGGCGGTCATCGGTTGCGGTAAACCCATGCCACTGGCAGCCAGCATGCCGCTAAAATCGGCCGCGTGTTCAGCCAGCGTAGCCATTTGATCCACTCCCAAACTGTAATCAATACGTATTATAATTAATTGATAATTATCGTCATGATAATATGCAAATAATCCAACCGTAGCTTTTCCAGAGAAGAGGGGTAAAGGGGGGATTAGTTTTTATATTATTATAATGAGTAACTGGATATTGACTAATAATCGACGAAATGGTTTTAATGGTGTTTCTATATTTATTTGTTTACAGCCAAATGCAAATTAATATTACGACGTGAACGAACAATACGGACACATCATAATTTTTCCCGACAACTACGTTACAACAACAACAATACGACGACCATAGAAAACAGACCAAAGTAAGTCTACCCAAACTCTGCTCTAATATCGAATAATACCTAATAGTAGTTATGTAAAATAATAATTAATAATATAATTTTAAATTTTGTTATAGGAGGAAATATGCGTGCGAAAAGCAGACGAAAAATCGAAAAACGAACACACAGAGGGAGAGAGAAAACAATTTGGATAACACTCCGATATTGTCCTGTCACAGCAGTAATGTCACATTTTTCAATCGTACTGCTGTCTCGGGACATTTTCGGAGATGTCGTACACGAAAACAAATCCGCGAAATCGCCGTCTGACGGGCAAATTTAATTAGGACGCGTTAATTGTTTGCGAGAGAAACGAGACGAAAAATAATTTTAATTTAAAAACGATCGTAATATTATTGTAATTATATTTTACCCGCGTTGGTTCAGTTGTATAGCGTTTTTTTTTTCGTTTTTAATAATTAGATGTATTATAATTTTTCATATTTTGGGTTTTTATAATTATAATAATATTTTCGAAATAATAATGTTATTATTATATTAAATTATAATCAACATCGCACAATTCATATTTTGCACATTTCAATAACACGTTTAATATATTATTTATGTGAAACACATTCTATTTTTTACCGTTTTCTACTAGTTAAATTTAAGTATAATATAATTATTATGTTTTTGATAATATCAATTTTAAAATATGGAAATATATTGATAATAGTTATATACCTAATTCATGGATTATTTTTTATTAGTCAATATTTTTAATATGATAACAATTGAATTATAAATTTAACATTATCGCTCTATAATATTCAAGTACCTAATTAATTTATCGCAGTTAATTTTAATATTTTCTAAAACCGAATTATCGTCATATAGACCATTATAATTCCGTGGAATAAATTGATATACACTTACATGTAAAATTAACAAATTGATATTTGGGTGACTTTTAAACGATTGGATATTAATGATAATTTGCAAGTGTTAAGTTACGATTAATTAATTAATATTAAAATGTATTTATATATTATTGTTTTCTTTAAATTATATTATTATTGTATTTATATAATATTATAATGTTATATGAATGATGTAATAATAAATTATATTTTAAAATGTTATAATATTAGTATTAGTATTAGTTACAATACGCCGTGGAATATTAGAAATTAAACAGAAATTAAATTTACAATATGAATGTCATGTGAAAACTACGCTATTTAGTAATATTGTATAGTACATAAATGTAACGTTTAACTATAACATGTGAACGAACATTAATATTTTATAATTATTCGTTTGTATCTTTTCACACACAATCTATAACTTTTAACGCTCAGTGTCACATTGTGTTATAAACCAATCTGTCATTAACAACGTTACATAAATACGATTATAAAATTATGTATATATTATATTATTATATGTATAATGTGTGTATTTCGTGTATAATTTAATTATAATTTAAATAGGGTACGATCAATAAAAATAGAAATATAAAATAATATTATTTAAAACGGTATTACGGTCAGTTTTTCTATATGATCATCTCTCGTATAGTATTAAAATCCGACGATATAGTCACAAAATTACTTTCAACGCGGTTAACACTCGGATCGAACCGTTTAAATTTAATCCGATCAAAGACATTAAAATATCATTAAAATTTAAACATATTAATATCGTCGATATCTGACGTATATAATGTTATAGAGTACCATCGACCATTATAAGACATCTTTTTTCATAAAATATCCCCGTAAAAAAAAAAAAAACTTAGCCATAACTCAACTTTATCATCTCCGAATGACAGTGTTTATGTTTGTATACCGTATATTTATAACCGGTACACTAGTGTGACGCGAGATTTTATTTTTAAATGTCTCTTTTTATCATTATTATTATTATACTGTTACAACTACTAGGAGCTACTATTACAATTCACATTTTACAACGACTCTGGACAGCGATGTACAAGATATCGTTTATAATAAATATATCGTATTATTATTTTACAGGTCGGAACGCAAAACATAAATTGATAACATTTAGTATACTTCTCTATACTTAGTTTTTGTGAACATTAATCATTTTCATAATAATATATATGCGTATAATATTATTTATTATTTAAATGTATCTCATCGTATTATACACTTTATTATTATTATTATTATTATTATTATTATTATTATTATTATTATTATTATT
>JAIUCT010000007.1:19471030-19485804 GCA_021307375.1 Tetraneura akinire | reverse complement strand
TTATTATTATTATTATTATTATTATTATTATTATTATTATTATTATTTTGGTCTATTCGGAACTTGGCCAACGTATACCTAACCTACGACTTTTTGTAAAATCGTAAACGTACATTTATCATCCGTTGATCAATGTTTAGCATTTAAGTATTGTGTCCTTATCATAAATAAATAATTTATAATATTATATTTACACCTATAATTATATAATTGTATATAAGGTGTAATTACCTATACAATAATGCAAGTCGAAAGGATAAAATAAAAATCGATAATTTATCTACAATACGTCACGTCAGGCCGTTCAAACTTTTATTTTTAAGTTATCGTCCGATAACGTTATCACAAAACTGTATTTCATTTCATTATTATTCAAACATATTATACATGCATACTTTGCTCATTCATTGATTGTATAGTTTTTCAATTAACTTGATCGTCTCGTAAATTAACGAATCGTAATAATTCTTTGGGGTGGATGATTTTAAAGGACAGAGAAAATAATTTAATCTATATTGAAAATATAATACGTTTCTTCGAGAAAAAAAAACGGAAATGGCAAACGTATTTTGACGGCGAAATGGAAATATAGTTAAAAATTATTAATACTTCAATACGTTCCAACAAACCCTAGACGTCAATGATTACGTATAAATCAAACGAGACCGAGATAAAAAAAAAAAACAAGAAATGAACGTTTTATATTTTTTTACTTTAAATCGATAAATGTTATTTGCCAGACCTGTTCAGTATTCAGTGTTAGCGTCATGTTGCATCGTGGAAAGGGATGCACTACGTGGGTTCAATATGGTTCAACTGAAGACAATTTACAGTCTACAAGAAAATGGATAAAAATTCCAGACGACTCGGGGGGTTTTTTTCTTCTAGTTTTTACTTTTAATTAAATTACTAAAATTATCGGTCAAATAATCAAATAATATCGTTAATACATTGTCAAATCGCGTAATTTAAATATTTTATATTATTATTAAGAAAATATTTAAATGATTTCTCTATTCGAGATGGAATTTTGTGCCTATACTTGTTATTATAAATAGTAATTTCAAATTAAATGTAATATATAATTAAACGTTACTAATTATATTTTAACTATTCGTCGTGAAAGAATATTGAATAGTAATAGTTTAAATCGACTATGATTATTGCATTGATAGTAATTTTCTAGTAATATCCCTCCTCCCAGAAAAAAAGTTAAATGTGTTATATTTTAAATTAACGTAAAATAATAATAATAAAATTAATATTAATTACAATAAATAAATGTATAAAGATAACGACTTTATCACAAAGTAACAGAATCAATATACCTATACACACAAAAAATTGTAGTAATATAATATTATGTTTGAAGAAAAAATGTAGGAGTTTAGACTAAATTTCAAATTTTATCGAAAAATTCGTTTCAAATTTATTTGAAAACTACATTGCGTTAGATTTTAACCTTAAGACGTCAAGAATATTTAGTCGCGCGTGAAACGGATAATTTTTTTTTCGCGAATAATTTATTTTTAAAACCGTCAAAAATTACAATTTTTATAATAATAATAATCGTTTACCAATATAATAAAATATAACATATTGTGTACTTAATCCAACGTACGAGTATACTGAAAATGTCGTAATTGTAATATATAACACGTTTAATATTTTATCGGTTATACTCGTGCGTTCACGATGCGTATAATTATTACGGTTTACTTTACGTATTGATTATACATAGGTGTTAAAATAACGAAAAAGTGAAAACGTAACGAATTCGTTCTGCCCTCCTATTTATAACTCTAACTATAACTCGTATTTTATTTCAATATGATTTCCTGATCGTTATATTATTACAATATTATTACTTTCACGAAACGTGTTACATATTGCAGTAACAATATGCCACTACATGATAATATTACGAAATATTAAACTGCGACGTCTGAAAGGTGTATCGAACTAAAGAGCGGAAAAATATCTCAACAGGTATGTATAGTAGCGGTTTTACATGAGAACCCGATTTGAAATTTTGGATAAAAAGATGAAACAATATATTTTTACGTGTTTGAATATCGTATCGAATCAGACGTCGAGCATTTTATTGATAATAATTGTCAAATAAAAGTTGTTGATACGCGACACGCGGTAAACGTCGCCATGGTTGGTTATTTTTTTATATTCATATTTGAAGAGGATAAAACGTTATTACATTGTTGTTTATCGCGTCTTGCGACGTTACAACGAGAGTTGCGATCTCGTCGATGTCATGTCAGCACATCCCTTCATATACGGCACCACTCGCACACCCACGTGTTAAAGTCACTTTTCACTCGTGGTTTCCGCAATTTCGTGAGAAAAAAAAACATATACGTATTATTAGGTAACAATATCTCTTTACGAAAAACAATATCGTTTATCGGGTATACTATACATAATATAATTGCCATACTTGGTTGCAGGTTTGTTATATAGTGTCGGACGGTGCGAAGAAAAATAAAAAATTGATTTTCTCTCTTTGAAACACTCGTCCAAGAGCAGAGCAACATCCCTTTAACCTTTTATAATACGTTTTATTATGTATAAAAGAAGAAGAAGAAAAAAAACGTCGAGTGGTTGAGTTTGAAATATATTATATAAAATATTATACAGACGGTAAAAGAGAGAAACGTTGATCAAAAGCTCTTCAAAACAGAGAACAGGGGAAAAACACGTAGTCGTCGAAGTGTCTCGCGCGAATAATAAACCGCCCTCGTCGAGTGAGGATAGAAGAGGACGCGAGTAAAAAAAGTCGTTCTTTATATAGACGACAATCTCGATGCGATTATAATAGGTAAAAATATTATCCGATCGTGTCGTCGTGTACGCCGATGATGATTTTTTATGAACGTAATATTTTAATAATTCATAATACAGGAAAATATAAGATAACACGACAGCTGTGAAGAGATGCGTGCACAAGTGGATTTTTTTTTTTATCACGTGTCTTAATTATTATTATATCGACAGTCGGACGCGGGGCAAACGAGTGTGCAGGTGATAATATTTTAAAAACCCGCATAAGCAATATTTTTTATTCCAGACATTTTTTTTTCTTTTTTTTTTTTTTCTATATCCGGATCAGATAGTCCGATAGTAAAAATAGACAAAAACTAGGTTGAATGATATAATTAATTATTCCATCACGACGCCACAGAAAAAACAGGTACTATTGTACACGTTCACATATAATTTTTTTTAACAGAAGATATTTTCGTATTAACCGCAATGCAAACGAACGAATTTCGCCTTTTTTTTAGGATAACACGTTATAATATTTAAAAAATGTTTAATTAAATTTCTATCGTTAAATTTGTATAATGTAGGGGACGAAATTATTATTTTTTATATCTCCGATTATAGTTTAGAAAACCCCGAAATACAAATCTCGTTTCGTTCAACTTCTCAGCCGCGTCCACTCGCGGTGACACCGCGGAAGTCAAATTTTTTTCTTTCGTTTTTACACAAAAACACGCGGGGTTTTCTTAAAAAAACACACACACATACGGTCACTGATAAATATATTATTGTGTAGTTGGTACTGCCGTAATAACACCAAATTATAATAAATTAAAATTTATAACCGCAAAAATCGGCGACGCGGATTCACGAGTTGTTCAAACATTTTCAGGACGGGGTTGTATTTTACAATAATAATTTTATTGTCACTCGCGTTTCTCACATGCGACTCGGTGGTTCGAATAAAATACGTGCGTGTGTGTGTGTGTGTGCAAGTTTTATGTATGCTTTGCATTAATTGAAAACGTGCTGGGAATGACTAGACGGTTGTTTACACGTGGGGTAAAACCGGCGAAGATATACCGCCGCCCAAACGCGATGATACTCCGGTGTACCGTGATAATAATATCATGTTGTAGGTGTACGGTGATAAAAAAAAACTCGGAATATTTCTCATTATTTCAAAAATAATAACAGGTACCTACGTGAAAATTACCGTTTCCCGCGACATTATTACGTAACACGTACGTATTGTTATCAGCGTGCCGCAGCGAATCGAGTTACAAATCGAATCGACGGTGACATTTTAAAATTTATTAATCTCATCCCAGAATATATTATTTAATTTTTATTAACAAACAATATTATAATAATGTGTAATATCATTTATGAGATCGCGTATATTTTGTACAAAAAGAAAAAAAGAAATACGGTCGGTACTTACATTTTCATTTCCTTTTTTTTTTTAATAAACTGACGATTTTCAATAAAAAAAAAACACGATTTAAATCTGTAATCATGTCAAAACGAGTTCGTTAACAATGAGAGATATTCGAAGAGCGGTCGGACATTAGACACTGCATATACAACCACGGTCGACGGTAAAAACGGTTGTTCGTGTTTATACCATCAGCCGGTCGGTCGCACGCTGCTGCTGTCGGCGACGCATTTGTGGCCGATGGACCGTTGGAAAAACCGAACCTCTTTGGCAAAAAAAGCGGACCGGGGTGGGAAAACCGAGCGCGGTCGAACGGTATCATTTTTTATCTTCGATAAAATCATTCTATTGTTATATAAATATAATAAATATAATATATACACTACTATATTTCTATATGATACCAACGCATTCCATTAAGTAAATTGCCTTTAAATCCGGAAACGTCAGTGGTATTTTTTTTTTATTATTATTAGGTATTATTATTATTATACAATTTTTTATTTTCCCCACGTAGTGAATTATTTATCTGAGTTGTATCAGAAAAAAATAATAATAATAACAATAATAATATAATAAGTAATAGAAGGTATACGTATAGGTACATAGTATTGGGTTTGGGGTATAAAAACGGTTTCGATTTATTTTATTGGATTACTGTTACCGCGGTTACGTTACGTCATGTAATATATAATAATATATTATAGTAATCCACTGCGATTACGGTGGCGGCGTGTGTTCGTCGTTGCCAGATTTTGAACAGTTTTCAATCATTAAAAAGAAAAAGAGTACGATACGCCGATTATTATTAAAAAAAAAAAAAAACAAGATGGAAGACAAAATCCGACTGGCGTAAACGGAAATTCAACAATAGACTTCCCGCAAAACAATATCAATATAACCGCACAAACCGCGGATATTGAAATTTATTTTAATACGTGATTTTTTCGAAGAAATTCATCGACATTTCTTTTAGTCCTTAAAGTCTTTCAAGCATTACGTCCACAAATGAAACAATAAATAAACGTTTGTCATCATCTTTGCATTGCGAAAGCATATACGAGATTATCGTTGTTTAAATTTTTTATATCGAATAACACATGCCAATTAATAATATAATTTTGTAGTTTTCTTTCGAAATTATTCGCAAAAAAAAAAAAAAAAAAAACAGTCAACTCTACACGTGAACGATAATAATACATTATATCAAATAACACAGAATATTTTTTTATTAAATAATTCTTTTCCAAACACGTATAATATACCTAATACCCGGTTTTTTATACCACTCCCTTACCGATTGTAACCATAACTACAAAGTCTATATAATATTATAAGCTAAGTCGTAATATAATACTTGGCGTTTTTATTCACGGAAGCCCGGTAGTAACGACTAAACGGGTATTTAGGTGCCTATATTAATATATTTTTTTTCGAAAAGTCTATAATTTAGTTTTAGTGTATACCTTATTTATAATTTATACTATACCTTATACAGTCCATTTAAATAAAAATATTTGCGTTTTGTTGATAACGTCGAATGAAAAACACAATTATTATTTCATAATAATAAACCGCAAACTTTTATTTATTTATACTCGTGCGACGAATGTACCGCATACGTCATTTATAATATTTATAATATTAAAACTTTTATAAGTAGAAGTATAACAGTTGTTCGACCGTGGCGCATCGCGTCTGGCACGAAATTGACAAGGTCGAAAATGACAAACATAATATTATAATATTATTTTGACGTATAATACGTACTCGTACGTAATTAATATCGTTATAATATAAATAAAAAATATATCTTAATTAGGCATATTTATTATTTTATTTTATTTTAATATTATATTATACAATTATTCCATCAGGTGTACATTTTATTAAAACGGTTTCTCGGTTGAACTCTTCGTGCACCGTACACGTTTATACATCAGCTGACTCTCAATAGAAAATATACGTCGGCGGGTACCACGATCAATATGTAGGGGTACTCAAGAAATGTCGAAAAAGTAAAAGAATAAAAAAAAAAAAAAAGGTTAAAGGTGCAATGTTAGTTTCACGAATAATATTGGTAAAAATGATAAATATTTAATATACGTGATAAACATCACGATTATTGATAGTATGGTATATATAATTAATAAAAACATATGATATTGAATAGTAACGATTCGTGCAGTAATTAAATAAAAGTTTAACTAATCCAATAAAGTAGGTACTTTAATTTCAGTTTGAAATTAACAAAAAAATAATTATTTAAATTTGTTTGGGAATTTAATCGAATCGAAAGATTATAAAAGTTAAATTTAATTTTAATTATAATATTTAAAGTTTCAAGACTCGTTTGATAATACATTGTATTTTTAATAGCATATAGAAGGACGTGTAAGGACGTGTATTAAAACTGCAAAAACGAAAAAAAAAAAAAGAAAAAAATTATATTCACACGCATTCTATAAGAAAGAAACCGCCAACGTCACTTCCTAAACCGAAAACTTTATTAGCGCGTTTCAAATTTAATTACATAATACATGTAAGTATTTTATAGTAGGTATAAAATAAATATTATATGCACATAATAGCCGTTTGTAACGTATGAAAATAGGATACATGAATATTAAATGGCTGGTTGAAATAGTTACAAAAGAAGTAGGAAGGAAATTGTTGAAATGAAAATTAATCTCACCGCAGTGCAGTCCATAATATGAGTTTATATGAAATGCGCAACGGCGAATAAAATACAAAATTTGAGTAGTAAAATTACGATTATATTATACAATATTTTAAGAAAATAGAATTAAATAAAAAAAAAAAAATTTATTATTTATTAAATTATCCGTTACGGGATTCTATGATGCTATATTGCTTTTGAAAACAGGAATTAAAAATATATCATTATTATTTCGTAAAATTAGAGGAGATCGAGTACGACTTCTTACGTTTCTCGTGTTTAATTAAGTACCTACACTATTTTTTCACTATTTTTTTTTTAGTTTGGTTAAAAAATCGATCCCTAAAAATTGCGAAAAACACAATACATATATGCAGGATATATTCGATTTTATCGCTCGATTAAAATATTAAATTAACAAAAAAATTTTTTTTTTATCTGGGAAAATTCACCGAGTAAATAAAATAAATATACGTATATATATACTTTGCGGATGAAGTAACGAAAACGTTGGAAATTAAGTTAAAGCTCTGAAACTTAATTTAAGGTAGCTGGACTGGAAAATCCATTACAAAACATCACGCTCTGCATTTATTCTTTAGATATACAATTTAAAATTTAGATTTATTTACCTCGAAATGAAACATTTTCATTTTACATTTTATTTGTATGCAGCAATCTAATATTAATAATATAAATATACCTATATTGAAATGACATCTATATAATATGTATTATATTTAAATTTTTTTTTTATAAAAAAAGAATAAAAGGTTACATAAAATAATATTTATCCGAGTTATAGGGACAGTTAAAACCTTAAAACATATATTTTATTTTATAAATCGGTATTATGTATGTATATATATATGGCCTTATCATACTTAAAATATAATCCTAGTTTTAATTCTGTACTGAGTAATAAATAATAATATTATAATCTCTTTAACACCCAAGTGTAAATCTACCCGAGTGCGGCTTCCGCCAAATGTCCGCGAAGTGTTTATGTTTCACTTATCAAAATAAAATTTATATTATTCGTGTTGAATATAAAGTTAAACTAATTCGAAAACTATTTGAAGATATAATAATATTATAAAATAAATACATTTTTCAATTTAGTCCTTTATGATAATATTATATAGTTATTTATTATATATTTTTGGTATCATACTATCATATTACATTAATTTTCAACGAAGTGAAAAGTCAATATTACGATCTTATTTAATAATTGACACAACAGTTTGTATTTTATCCCAATATGATAATTTGCATATTACAAACTTTACTTGTAGACTTATAGATAACGTTATTATTATATATACCATTATATTATTATGTATCGAAATACAATCTACATATTTATTCTCATCAAGTTTATCGCGTTCTTAATTCAACCACTAGGCCTACTGCTTAATCTAACCAGCCCTAGGTAAATAATATAATATTAATTTTTACAATGTGTTTATTGTATTTTATGAGTAGGTAAACTAAATTAATGAATTCAAAAAATGTACAGTATTATACGTAATACATAAGGTATTAATTTACTAAAAATTATAATAATATATTGTTTTAACAGTTTTCACAGAAATGAAACAAAAATTACTAGTACGATCTTGTAAATATAAACTAGGTACCTATATTTATACACATACATTTATCAGGTTTAAATGTTCTTATAAAGAGTAATTTTAATGGTAAATATTTATTTTAATTGATTTTAAACAAACGTTTTGCTCCGAGCTAATTTCCTGTAGGCATTTGTGTAAATACAACACGAATAATGAATATGTCATAATAATATAATTTGAAAATGTTGTTTAAGTTGAAAACTGTAGTAATAAACAATAATATAATATACAAAATATATCGTATTCGTATTTTATATTATACAGCTATTTAAAACTTTCAAATAAACTATTTGTATAATATGGATTACAATGTACTATGTAGGTAGGTAATATGTTATTGTTAAATTTTAAGTAAGGTATGTCAGTTACTTTTATCGATTTAACAGATATATTATCCTTGATTCTTCCGCTGGTGAATTTACACTTTGTTTATATTCTCGTATGCACGGATTCGTCATTTTCGGAAATGTACTTTATCAGTATTACTTTTTTTTTTTTTTTTTATTAATATTATATTATTATTCATTTATATCGTTATTAATTTACATGTTTATAAGAATTTGGTCTGTTTGTCGACAATTCTATATACCTATATATAAATAATAGGCCTTATAAAAATATAAGGTCGCTATAATAAGATAGGAAAACGAAGTACGTTTAACCCTCATAAATTCCAGTCACAGACTGAGCTTACAGCTTACTGTCAACAGATTCACACGTATAGTAATTTGTAGTTATCCGAAATACTTAGTATAAGTACTTAACGTACGAGTATATGTATGACGTACATATGTACGTATGACTTTATATATATTTTTTTGTTTAGTAAAAAATAATATTAACTATTTTTAAAGGCATGTACGAATTGTTATCATGCCATATAAAGTAAAATGTATACCTCCCTCATCAGGGTATAATAATTTTGCAAATTATGACATTTCATCGCGGTTCGCCACAACATGAAAAAAACAATAAAATAATAATGAACATCTCGACTATAGGAGGAAGCCAACGGTTATCATTATTCACTATCATTATTCATTAGTATCACAATAATTTACCTCTCATAGGGATATTTAATAATTCATGCATTGGGCATATAATATAAAAATATTGTTTCAACTGCTCGTTTAATTTAATTTTTTAAAAAAAAAACCGAAAGGGATTTTAAATCGAGTCGTTATAAATAACATCTAAACATATATTTCGTTTATATAATAATAATAACCGTGTCGTATTATTTATATTTATAGGTTAGGTTATTTATAAACATTATATACTCGAATATAGGTATATGTATATATATATATTTATGGATTTAGCTTTTGAAGTTGCGCACACCATACGTAAACATGTAGTAATATGTATAGTACACAATATTTGTGTACCTATACCATATAGGTAATATGTATATTTATATTATGTTCACGGTATAGAAAACGAGACGGTGCGACACGTGACAATCTCTAAAAATCGGAATCATCATTGCTCCCCAGGGCCCAGAGACGATCCCGCACACTTTTTATCACCCTCTTCGTGGACATTATACTTCCGGTCCGGATGTTTCTCTATCTTCTGCACGATAGTAAACCACGTTAAAAGGATATATTAGGTGTACGTATTATAATACTGAAGTACTGCTGATCACTGATCGAAGTATAAGGTTACAAAAATAATGGAGACTCCGTTAAAAAGAGTACGGGATTTCGGGGATTTACACCGTGTTTGTAATACATAACATTCTAAATCATTCTATACGTGTACGGAAAAATGTGTTTTATTTGTTCAGACATCTTCCGAAAAATTGTCAAACTTTTATTTTTGTTTTTTTAAAATTCTTATTGCAAATAAACTTGACGGTCTTGTGGAATATTTCGATTGTACGACCAAAGTAAAATGCATATTGTATTATTGTGATAACTTCTTTTTTATTATAATATTCAAAATATATATATGTTCCTAAACAACTCTTGAAATGTTATAATCGTCGTACTTTTCTTATGATAAGCCATATCGGGCCTGCGTCGAACTCATGCATGTCATCAAAGTATATTATCTGAAATCTGACCTCTTATGGGGGTTATGAGGTTTAAATTATGGGAACTTATATTATATTCTATATTTTTATATATTTTATTATTACACTACTCGTTACTCGTTTGAAGAACTCGTACGGTTTCCGGATAGGACTTCCGTAGCAGACTTATATATATAATGTAGAGTTTCTATAAATAAATATTACACGGGAAATCGTACAAAACCGCGTTAAATAAATAAGTACAATGTATACGTACGGTCGGACAAATACGGCTTCGGATGACGAAAAAATGTGGAGCAAACGACCGTGATCAGCGTATATTTAAACGTTTTAGTTTTGTCGCAATGCAGGTACATACTGTGTACCGCGCTGCAGGTTTATAATATGGCGTACTCTGTGTATAGCGGTCACGTTTACATTAATACGAGGAGTACAACAGTAGGCACCTTTAAAATTATTATTACATAATATTTTAATTAATTTTGTATGTTCGTTATTAAAAAAAAAAAAAAAAAAAAAACATAAAAATCATGAAACAGCCAGTTTGTAAAACTTGATTTCACACGATGTACAGAATTTAAGTATTTCCATTATTATGATTTATGATTACATGCGTAGTCAGGAACTCTTTTTGAAAATCGAAAGATTGGTACAAACATATTATGCGGGTAAAGTACATACAATACACATAATAATAATAATATACATATAATATACTGCTACCGTTTCAGATTTTCTGTCATGACTTTTAACATTCTAATTAGTTTATAAATAGTTCATACATTATAATTATAATAAGTATAGGTACATGCAATTTATATATATGTAATATTATAATAATAATAATTTAAATTTTCAACGTAAATAAAATAAAAAAGTGTTTTAAAACACGAATTTACGATTAGATTTCGTAAAAAAAACCGCACGCACTTATTTATTCGGCAAAATATCATATCGTGTTAAATGGTTATAAAAATACTCGTATATTATATTATTATTATTTATACGCACTGGCATTAGGTATACTGAAAACCGATACGACGTACGAGGATTATATACCCGTAAAACTCATATGGATCGTCTGACCAGAAAGATTTCAAACCGTAATAATAAAAATTTACATAATACAAAAATAATATAATGGGTATACTACATAATATTATAATATTACCTATGTACCTATGTATGAAGTCAAGACTTGACCTCGTGCGGTCCTACGTCATTCGTCTAGTTTCTCTCGTTAGTCGTTAACCCTTTCCGGGTTAATATTATAATATTATATTTTATACGTGTATATTTTATATGACTGTTAGTTATACAGAATATCGCGGAAACTCTGTCTAAGTCATAATATTATAATGGTTAAACATACCTCCTATTGTACACTTACGACGTGGGCAGAAAATGTTAATGTAGAGAAGGATTATGTATATAATAATATCAAATTTAAATAATACCCATTACCTATATCTAACTAAAACCTAAGTTTTTTTTAAAAAAAAATTTAAAATTTTTATTATTTTGTGAATTTAATTCTATAGTTATAAAAATATTTTTATCGTGCATATAAAATAATTAAATATATAGGTAAGACGACGAAAAAATAACAAATATATTATATAGGTATGTAATATAGTTATAAAAAAAAAAAACACGAATATGTATAAAAATGATTGTAAAACACATAATAATATGGATAATGAAACTGATAATCCATTACATTTTATACAATATAGGTACGAATACAAATTATATACAAATAAAATATGAATATTTTAAATATGATATAAACACATTACATTTTCATGATGTTTAAATATTTTGCATAATAATCAAAATTATGTGAAAATCTATTGGGAGGAAAAGGAAGAAAACATCATCCCCTAATGGGCACGCAACTGATTATATTATATTTTATTATAAAACGCGACCGCAGCGAATTTCGCATCGTCATTATACTGAGCGTACACTCTTGAGGATGTGATTTCGACGGAAATCGTTTGAGAGATTTATTATAATTATTTATACGAGACTGCGTTATATTTATAGCTATAGTGCAAGGAAATTATGGCATATTATGTTTTTTGCAGCACCCAACATCCGAGTACGAATTATTACTGCAGGTTAGTGTTGGCAACAAATTGCGACTCGTAGAAACAAATGGAGTACAATATTCATTTTTTATATTTGTACATGCATTTTTATTATTATTAATCTTTTTGTTTCTTCATATTTTTATTTAAGAACCGGAAAAATCGATAATTTTATTCTAATAATATTATAATATTGAATATTGATTGATGACGCATTACAATATATAATTTGTATAAGTATATAAAATGATGTAAAATATTTATACAAATTATGAAAACATTATTCAAACATAAAGTGGGAAAATATAGTAAAAATAAAAAATAATGTCATTTACTTACTTTGTATAAATACTATAGTTGACACGAGTATTTATATTTATTTATAACATGTACTACAGAATAAATTAAAGTACAGAAAATTAAGAATGTTTATACTTTCACATTTTATACTTTTTTTACTTGTATAATATTATAATTTATAATTATTATATGTCTTAAACCTTTCAATTTTATTGTATATCCTTTATTATTTTATATTATTGCATAACATATGTATATAATAATATAATATACAAATCTTCACGTCCAACTTATATTCATTTGAATTATTGTAATTTTTAATAACTAATAATAAATATTAAATATAATATTTAAAAATGTTAATGAAAATGAAAGTAGGTACTAGGTAGTTATACGAGTATCTTTTATATTTTTCTTTAATACAAATAGCACTTTATATACATTTATTATACTAGCATTTATAGTAAAACATAATATATGTTTTTAAAATATTAAAAACTTTCACAACAAATTCGTTCAAAGTTTGTTTTGAGACTTATCGTATGAACATCAACGATTTGTCTATATAGTAAATTTTGTGCTGCAATGATGGTCATTCTGATCGGAAGTTATAAGTTCACGACCAATCAAATAATTTTATTCGAGTATATATTACATATTATAACATCTATACGGTTCGTTAATAGTCACTGATAATATCGTCCACTGTCCGGCACGTACAAATATTATCCAGGGATATAATATAATACAGGTATATACGTGGTACAAAATCCCTGCAGCGGTTCTAAAATTACCGATGTGTATAATATAATATATTTTAAAGCTATTTAGGGGAGGATGTCCTTTTGGAAAATGTATATTATATATATGTAATATATTATATAGTTAGTCATTATATACCTACCTATTATTAGTTGTTTCGTCGTATATGCATAACCGTAATGATAACGATAATAATAATAATAATAATAATGATAACGTTAATAATAATAATTATAATAACGGTACATTATATTAAACACTCGAGGTTATGGATTTGTGGCGACCGTGGCGATAGACCCTTATAATATTGGCACTGGCAACCGTGCGACATCATCTCGACACACGAAAAATTATCGCGTGGTACGCGTTTCGTTGTTAATTATACTAACGTGTGGAGAATATATAGTTGGCTGAGGTTTACGCTTATTATTATCATTTATGTTTAATGGATACGTACGTTCAGAGTTCAAACGTTTTAACATTAGCGTATAGCTACTATTACGTTTTTGTTTTTTTATAAAAAAAAAAAAAAAAAAAAAACGATATATATTATGTCACTAAAAAATTACGAATTTTCGACCGTTTCAAAAACCAACATCATAATACGAATGTCGAATAAAATAATTTTATAATGTTATTCTCTCGAATCGTTTTATAACGAATCACGAATTGCAGAACGATAATTTTAATACATAATAAAGTTAACGATAAGAATTATAATCATTATTATTTTTTTGTTTCGAAATTTATAAATACATAACGAAAGATAAAAACAAATTAAGTTATACCTATTCCATACAGACAACATTAATACAGTTATTATGTTCTAAAAACGTTTTTTAAATATTTTTGGAAACATTGACGTCAATTACGTTAATAATCGAAGCGATAACCATTAAACGGCATCTGCATAAAATTGTACAATAAATTTTAATTTTTAACGGTGGTAACACATGCTTTTATGGCGTCATTCGAACTAATTCCGAATATTGTTTATATTGTTATTATTATTATTATTATTATTATTATTATTATTATTATTATTATT
>JAIUCT010000007.1:19458749-19471020 GCA_021307375.1 Tetraneura akinire | reverse complement strand
TTATTATTATTATTATTATTATTATTATTATTATTATTATTATTATTATTATTATAATGACGATAATAATATTATTCGTCCTTATTCACTCATTTTGTATCCCAGCAAAACTTTATTGGCAAGTTTGAATCGAAACACATTATTATATTTTGTGTTTGACGTACTTACAGAACGTAAAAAATATTAAAAAATAAGGCTAACGTGGAAAAGTTTTCCAAAAGCGTATAAAATTAATTTTTTTTTAAATTTATATTATTTCAAATTCAATTGGTTTTTGAAAAAAATTTATGAATAGTATAAACAATATGCTAAAGTTACTTAATGGGGGAATAACTGCATTAAAATTAAAAGTAATTTGATATAAAAATAATAAAATATATTATTAAAACGATTAACGAATTATCCTTAATCACGTATTGTACACATTCATGTCAAACGAAATCAATGGGATTTATTAACTTTTGTGTATAACTCGTTTATCGTTATTACCTACATAATTTATTAATTTTCATTTTATTATTTGTAATTTAAACAACAATTTTGTAAAAAAAAAAAAAAAATTATAAATGTAATAAAACAATTCAGGTCAGACCGGAATCACCATAGAAGTTGCTCACAAAAATTTTGAGAAAATGAAAAATATTTTATATAATAATAAATTAAATTAACAAGTAGTTATTGATAATATAAGTTTCGATGATTTTATTTTTTGCACAAGGTGATTTAACGAACATGCTCAATCAACTTTATGCTCTTATTATTAATATGGGACAATTTTTATTTTTATACTATTATTTTTTCTAAATAGTACGTCATATAAATAATAAAGGAATTATAGTGTAATTGCTAATTACCTGTAGGACTGAAGGTGTTAATTAATAATAATAAAAAATAAATATAATTTTGATTTTGATATTAATAAATACAAGTATAAAATATAATTTCCGAATATAATACCTAGTTAAATAATAGATAAATGTATGGAAAACGAACTGTATACATCGATTCGAATATATCCTATATACACATTAAAAACTGAATTTGACATAAAATAAATTCGGTAGTCTGCCATTGCACATAATAATAACATTATAGGTATATATATTTAATTTAAGTTACGTGAAGGAGGGCGTACAACACGAACAGAACGCAGTAAAACGCGATTTACAACGTTTGTCTGGTAGCGATGTTTTCGTGCGATATTATAATAGTACCATGAGGTTTTACGGTACCGAATTCTCGACCAGCCCCTGCAGAATGACACGAGAAAGGGCGGGACGAAGTTATAATATTATATGGGCAAATTGCGTATACAAGTTTGTTCGTTGTATATACCGAGGATTCGCGTCATGTTATATAATTTATACTTAAATACGTACTTATCAATAGGTATATAATAATTTGTGTATATACCTACGTATAAGTTTAATATGCTCCGAAAGGAAAAAGGATACGATAAATCGCGGGTCCTGTTTTATTTATAGTCTGCGTATACCTATATGGCGATTACTGAAATACGTTATATCCTGTCCGATACAAAATGGACGTCGACGACGGTATATATATATATGCGCCAGCTATATACAGCGGTTGTAGTCGCCCGGAAACGTGGTAATATAACCGTGTTTGATTTACCGCGCGCGCGGTAACCGTCTTTTAACGCGCGAGAGATCGCGAGTGTTTTTCGGCGACGAATATATGATAAAAAAAAAAAAAAAAAAAGAAATCGTTCAACACACGGGAGCGCGAGCGTATGCGTATTTATTGCTATACGTCGGTGGCGGCGTGTGTGCTCCATATTATTATACACGGTCCTTTTTTTTGTAATATAAATAGAACTATATGTTTATGACGAGACCGTATAGTGGTAATGGCGAGCTATTAAACAAAATAATAATAATAATAAATAAAAACGATAACGTTAAACGACTCGCGAACGCTCGTAGTACTTTCCACATAAATTTATATAGTAATATTATAATCGTGATGCAGGACGCGAGGAAGAAATCGTACGACGGCAATATAGGGTAAAAACTGAAAAGTCAACGGGCAAAGTGCGTTGATCTCGCGAATTTTATATCGCTATTCGGATTATAAAATTATTTTATTCCGTTATAAAAATTAAAATTAAAACCCTCTATACGAAATATGCTAAATTTCGTTTTCTTTATAATATAAACAAAATGTCCTTTTTAAAGTAAATTAATAATATTAGAAATATCTTCAGCGAGGGGTTTATGGTTAAACTTGTGGTCCAGCACGCCTCCGCTCTGTTATTATTATATAATTATTATGGTTTCATGAAAAATATAACATCAAGGTCGTTTTTACCCAAGTTTTTTTTTTATTATTTGTG
The DNA here is from genome assembly GCA_021307375.1 of Tetraneura akinire. Lineage (NCBI taxonomy): Eukaryota > Metazoa > Arthropoda > Insecta > Hemiptera > Aphididae > Tetraneura > Tetraneura akinire. Next base: position 19,468,664 of record JAIUCT010000007.1, on the reverse strand, counting down.
TTATATTTATATATTGTTATTATTATGATAAAAAAGTGGTTTTTATTGATAATAATTTATGCGTGCGCGATTCGTATACGTTATTCTGATCAGTGATTACAATATATCGTTTTCGTATGATATTATATTATAATGTTATCATCCGGTCGCCATAGTTCGAGAGAGCGTTAGGGAGACAATAATGTAATTTCGTGTAAAATTGCACTCGTGAGGGCAAAAGAGAACCAGGAAAAAGCGATAGTTTGTCTCAACGTTTAATAATACTAAGTATACGTAATATAATAATATTATGGTAGACTCGTTTAAACCTAAAAAACAAACTTAGTTTCTTATCATAATATTGTATTATATTACATAAAAATAAATTTATATAACAGGAAAATGTGTTTACGTCTCGAAGGCATTTTTTTCTCAAGAAATACATAATATTAATATAATTTTACACCGTATGTATAATAAATATTTGATAATATTTTGATTGCGATCGAAAATCAACTATACTTCGTCGTGAAGTAATAAATAAAAAGAAATAATAACAATACAATCGACATATTATTATAGAAATAATACTCATCTAAAATAAACATGCATTCATGTCTATAATGTTTACTGTATTTTCACATACATTTTGTTCCGAACTGATTAATAAATCATCAGTAAATACACATTTGTCTTATTATGTTTTTTTTAAATTTAATTATTTTTGTATTGACGAAATCATTATATTATGCTATATTAATCTTGTAGATTAAATTGTATTACTGGTCGAATTAATAGTTAGGTAGAGTACTTTTACTTATGGACCCCTCCCTTCAACTCTTTTCTTTAAACACGCAATAACAGTCGGTATAATCTGGGTGCGTCCTTTCTGTTAATGTAGGTATATATGAGTATATAAATGGATATACGTGGTCAGGTCGCTATAAATCAAAGGAAAATCGGTGGTGTGTTAAATTTGGGAATTGATTAACGGGCAAAAATTGCGTGTCGCATACGAAAATTCTGCGCGTTGCACTATATTATATTATGAAGATTCGACAATATTAATATTTCATTTGAAAAATGTTGATTATTTGTGATATGCACTGTATAACAACGTATTACATAAATATATAATATAATATTATATGATTCCTATTTTTCTTATTATTATTATAATCAGCTCGGCGAAAATGAAATAAATCCTTCATAACGAGTATAACTCAATGGGCTCTATAATTAAATTATTAAAATAATTATTTCAGCTGTTAGACGATAGTATTGAAAGAGAGACTATTAAAAACGAATATTATTACATTTTATTACGTGCATCATCATTATTATTACGATATAAAAAAGTTATTATTTTTCATATAGGTATATAAATATAGGACGCAGAGGTACTTATATAGGTAATTTGTAAAAATATTTTTATTACTATACGAATTATCTGCAACTTATATTAATTTATAGCTGTTATTCTCATAATATTCTTAATAGATCAATAGAATTAAATTCGAATAAATAATATATAAACAATGATGAGAAATGTAACAATGTTTTAATTATAAGTAACAAAATTTAAATATTTAAGTTAAAAATATTTCTCGGCGGATAATATTGATATTATTTATAGTGATTACCAACATTTTATGAATTTGAGATTAGGCGTCATACTTGGAAGGATAACAGCAGGATAACACCAATTTGGAAGGACAACCACATCTCCAGGAACATAAAGTTGCGGCTACTCAAGGTTTATAAAAAAAAAAAAAAAAAATGTTGCACCATTCTGTTACGTTTTTATTATCCTCCATAATAATATGCATATATTTTTTATGATTATAATTTAAGTTTGGGTTTACTTTTGTACCTTTGTTTATTTATTAAAATATTCAACGATTTTTTTTTCTTTTATATACCTAGACGGGTTTTATATTTTCAAATATTGTTTACTTTTAAGATACTATAACATATAGTTGTATACACATAATATAGCGCTAGTTCGGCGGTCGAGATGGAACATTAATTTACCGCTCCGTTGAACCATATCAGCAAAAAACCACCTTTATGGAAAAACACGCTGATCAAACATTAAACACCCCATCATGATATACAATAGAGATTACATATTTATGCAAAAATAATGTTCAACTAGGCCTTTAAATAATTAATAACGTCATATTGTATACGTTCGCGAAATGAGGACAAGTGGTTATGTGGAATATGAATATTACGATACTATTCATGTTTATTGGTAACAATTTTTTTCTTATAGGAAAACATTTTTTTTTTTTTTTTTAATGGCAATGTTGTATATGAGTATATGCGTAGTAAGGGCTCTATTTCAAGTGTCCTCTCGGTTTTACCCTATATTATGAAACATATTATAAGAAATAAGAACTCACGTAGCTTTTAAATTTAACAAGTAACCTTTCACGATTTCCATTAAATACGTACAATGAAAATTTGCTTTGCCAGCTACGGTAAATATAATATGTAGGTACCTATTTAAAAACGATGAATACGTAACAGATGAAAATAATAAACTCTTAAAGTATAACAGATATTATTATATTTATAATGGATTTTGGTTATTGCGAAAGTTCTCAATTTGAATGATTTGTTTGATATTTGAAAAACAGCTGAAATTTAAATCGATATTAGCCATTCATAAATTCATAATATTCTGATCAATTTATATATTATAATGATAACTATATAATATTTTCTAACGCTAAAAACTAAACTTCCAAACACGTTAACAGAATAAATAAATACAAAAAAAAAAAAAAACAAAAAAAAAAAAAAAAAAACGAAGATAATAATAATAGTCTAAGCAGAAAAGAACAAAGTATATTAAATATATTTACATAATTAATACGATGTGTGTTAAAAGACAAAATTAGCGTTTTTCTATCGATATAAATTTATAAGTTTTTATATTACATTATATTATAATAATAAGCTATGTGCACATTTCAGCTGTTTGATGGCTGCGTTATATTATAACATAGTGGATTAGTGATGTATTTTTAATAATATTATTCTATATGCCATATTTATTACCTAATTATATAATATGTATTCTATACGCGCCTACATAAATCTATGAATTAATTATATTATATTTCGATAAGGTTAGTTTTTTCCCAATAATTCATTTAAGAACATAATAGGTAGGTATATAATATAATTGTTACCGTTAAAGTATATCAAAAATTTTTGAATTACGCCTAGATAATAATGTAATACTGACATACTGTTTTAAAATATTAAATAAATTACATTATCATCTAAGTATACAAATTGTATATTATAATATTATGAATTAATAAATTTTTGTAAACAATAATCAGGAATAATTAATATACCTAGTCAATGTATCTATAGATAAAACAATTAATTTAAATTTGAATTTATAATACTTTACTAATTTTAACTATATATTATATACGTCATACATACTATATTATTTAATTTAGAAAATATTTTATTTAAGAAATGTATTAATAATATTATAATATAAAATATTAATACTTATCAACAAAAAAAGAAAATATTATGTTACTACAATAAGATTGACTTCGGTAGTTCGGTGACAAAAATTTTGACTAATTATGATCATAATAATTATTAAGATGTTAATACAAGTATTACGAAGATACATACAATTCTTAGAGGTATATATATATTATATAGTAAGTACAAGTAATGAATGCCAAAATTAATAAGATATATTGACAGTCATCGTAAATAACAGATCAATATAATATTATAGTGAATTTTTAAAATAAACAGTTATTAAATCCTAAATCGCATCGTTTTTTATCTTTTGGATAGTTCATTAATTATACTTACATAATATATAAGGTAAGTAAATCATGAAAAAACATCATTCAAGATTCAACACTTTAACGCTAACACTTACAACAAAACAAACATAAATCAAATAAAACGCAATAAATATATTATATATCAATACGAATATATGGAATAAAAAAATAATAATAAAAATAAAAACTATGCAGTTTACGATAGATATAAGTTAATAATATAATTTACCATATATTTATAGAATTATTATATTATTAATATTAATTAATGAATAATTATGAATCAACCGCAAAAACTCACTACTGTTATACAATATCATACGACTACAAACATATGTTTATCTACGAAGACATATTGTTTTAAATGTTATCGTTTTACAACTATATCGACTCCAGTGACTATAATATTTAGGTACTGTACCTATACACGTGTTGTGACTTACTTAACGCTGAAAAATAGAGGGTCTGTCATGAACAGGTACGAACACTGTCGAACGGGCGAAAATGTCGAGTGTTCTCATGTAAGCAGGAGGAATAGTATTCCCGTCCTCCTTCGGGCCTCTGAGGTTGGAAAATTCTATCCAACCACATCAACGACGCGAATATAACGACGCTAAATCCGTGACGATACAATACGACTAGAGGTTCGATCAAGGACGACGCTCATAAGTATATATAGCCTAACAGAACCACGGTATATATACAATGATAATAATTATGTAATAAGTTTCGGTTTTAAATTAAAAAAAAAAATCCTACTAATAAAACATTATGCGTGTAAGGTATAGTATATTATAATAATATTAAAATATATAAATATAAGTCTCAAACTCACCTCGTGGACACTCGTAATGGAGCTTGGGAATACAGTTTGGAAGTAGCGATAGCCAGCTTTAAACCTTTTCGGTAACTCTTGTGCAAATGATCCCTTCAAATCTGCAGACAGAAAAAAATACAAACTAATTAACGCGTATGTAAACATATATTATAAGGGGTCATAGTATAATAATTATTGCATATATCGCGTGTTTATTTTATGGTTATAAATGCTGTAAGAAAAAAATATATAAACTCGAAACTTGAAAGAGACAAAATAGTGTAATGAAGAATAGTGGACAGACTAGAGACTAAACTGCAAACAAACCCATTTATCTCGTGCAAACGACAATTCCGCAAAGGGATTATATTCAATGTTTATACAAAGAGACTTCTTTGTTGAGTTTTCGGTTAACGTTTAATCCCTGTGTTTGTTTTATTGACGTTTATTCGTCCTATACTTATACACTAGTATTCGGTAACCTAATCGGGGACCTAATAATACATAAATGATATAGGAGATTGTTCTCGTCGAGAACATAAATAGGTAAGTATAAGAAATAGAATTCAATATTTTATCACTTTTTCTAAATAAATTTATATCATATTTCTACATTAATAATAATTCATACATTTTTTTTAAATAGTTAATAATTACAAAAGTCAAATAAATATAATAGGTATGTAATGCAACACATATAATGTTAATGTTAATTTAGTTAAATAGTTTCCTGTTAATTATATTAAAAATGTCCAAATTCTCTATTTACGTGGATATGCACATAGCACATTGTATAACGTTATAACGAATCAGTGAACTACTAAACATTGTAAATGCAATTAATTACTATAGATTTACCGAACAGAATATATTAAACGTATTTTGTTTTCAACGGAACAAATACTAAATAATAATAGTGTTATTTATCGACGTCATTACTCGACATTTGAACACAGAATAAAAGCCAAACTTTTAGTACTCTTCTGAGTTCTGACATAAACAAATGAGATCAAGTAGAATCAATAGTGTAAGTGTGATAAATAATCAAAAGAAATGATAGAATATCGACAATATATTATAATCATGATTTATTAATAATTATGAACATTCTTCATATTATATCATTTTTTTTCTATACCAATTTCATCTTTTAATTATTTAGACTTTGATCATTTTTTTGTTAATTGTATAATGAAGACGATGCATGAAATAGCGTTTTCTTTTCTTTTTTTTTAAATGAGTGCCTAATTATTATCACGTTCTGACTTAAATTATAATAATATAACTACGTTAGACATTAATGTTATATTACATTATATTATTGTGTATTGCAATATTACTAATAATAATTGTATACAATGTACATTATACATTCATACAAACATCAATCTAAAATATCTTTAAATTATGTATTATACTCGTATACTTGACCAAAATTTATTTACTAATTTACTATAATATACGAAGAAAACGTAATAAATAAATATATAATTTAGTAAATTTATCCGACCGATTTGTATAAACTAACAAGTATATACAAATATATAATGAATTTCGTAATTTTAATCGCGTATTCTGCTGATTTATTGGATTTCGTTCATCCGCAATTCCGCAACCATGATTATAATAATTATTTATATAACGAAGAGATCCAATATAATTCTATAACAATTTGGACGCCTATACAATTATTATAGTTTAAATTTAAATGTCTAATCGCGTTATACAATATAAAATAGAACAGCACACTCTGGAAAATTTAACAAACATTAAATTCTAAACTATTCGCCAAATAAATTTGATTTATATAATATAAACATTCACATTTGTTTTTTTTTTTTTTTATTTACTATAATTATTATTTTTTTAACACCTACTTATAAAATAAAAAAAAAATAATTAAAGGTTTTTCACATAAATTACAATTTTGTGATAGCCAATTTATACTTGTATGTTTTATTTTTGTGAAAATTTTAATAAATAAATAATTATTTTTTATTAATGGTTATAGTTATGGTTATGAATTTAAATTCCATATAAATGTAAACTGTGACGCTTCAATTTTTCGGTTATATTAAAACCATATATTAAAATTTGTTTATAAATGATTAATTAAGTGATAAAATACAATTAAATTGATTGAATAATTTTTAATTAGTCAAAAATAGTATCGGCTCGGATTGTAATTGGTTCATTATTCTATTCATTCATATCTAAAACGGCAATATATCGTACTAAAATGTAAATTTACATATATTGTCGTTTAGTGTGTTTATATTCGATTTTTTAATTTTTAAGAAATGAAATAATTGAACATTAAAAATAATGACCTATATGTCCATATATCTACTGAGAATACCTCAATTACATAAAGAGAATTATTATAGAAGGATAACATAAATAATAATTTTGACTTAAACGTATATAAAATATATCTTGTAAATTAAAATCATATTTTTAATACAATTATGAAGTATAATAAATATTTTTTTGGTATATTATATTTACTAGCTGGTATATTTAATTATGTAATTAAAGTTTTTTTCATATGGAATGCATATGTTTATATAACTTCCTTAAATTATAATATGTCAATTATAATATTTTAATATGTCATGTATACAAATTTGGACTTGCGAATGAAAATATTTAGTTGTAAAAATAGAATTCTTCCTCACGTGGTTAATTTAATATGAATAATAATATGTAAATAACATCTTCGAATATCATCATATACGATAATAAGTTTTATTTATAGTATAAATGGAATTTTATTGTGTAGATACGTATAAGATGTGTGTAGATAAGTATTATGAATTTTCGAATTTGTTGGACAGGTGAAAGATAATCGGAAAAAAACTCTTGTTTTTCGGCTGAAATTTAGAAGTTCTCGTCTTAATTAAAACCACGGGATGACACGGATGATTGGCGTCGGCATATGGTTGTCTGGCAAAAACAACAAACGAAATACGGACTAGTATACCTACCGGACATGTGTTTACTTTTGGACGCCATTTAGAAATCGCATAAATATACATTCGTATTCATATTTTTTTTTCTTTTTATCTAACTATAACTCCCGAAATATAAATTTATTCTCACCGCGGTATAGTGTGGACAAAACCGTACGACCGACGCGTGGTAACCGTCGGTCACGTCTATACAGTATAATAATATTATACTCATTCGACCGCCATGCGTCTATAAATAATGAATGCCGCACACGTCACGCGTCTTTGTCGTGTGATTCCCTCGAAGAACATCTGACTAACTACCGTGTACGTTATGATAAAAAAAAAATATATCATAATTAATGAGAATAGGTACGTAATATATTATGGATACTATAATATTATGTTCTATAACCCCGCAAAATTTCGGTTACATTTTTATTCGTTTCGCGGTTTTTTTTTACTTACGGTAATTTATCGCGTTCCGCGCGTAAAACATAATTTTTACACGACACGCTGCACGTCTGTTGTCTCAACATAACGATAATCCGATGATAAACCATCGCGTAAAAAAGAAAAAAAAAAATGTTACGTCTGAAGACTCCGACCGAGTACACCGACTGCTATAATAACACTGTACTACATAATATTACATCGTTAATTAAATAAATTATAAAAATACGATATACGCCTCGCTAATATTTATTACTGCTACTCATACGTCTGTATTCGCGAGAAAAAAAAAAGCAAAACTAACGAAAATTCGCTGCATTGATTTATATTGTCGCGGTGACCGTCGGCCCGACAATTTTTATTGGTAAATACAGCGTGTCGCTTGCACCGATCGACGCAATGACAAACGACCCAACAAATAAAATCGTAGTAACGCTGTCGAAAGTTTTATATAATATATAGGTGCAAAACTTAGAGATATTATATATAGGTATATATATATATTTTTTTTTTTTTTACTTTTTACATACCTATCATTCTCTACAATCCATTAATCGCATCCGCGGGGAGATTGATTGCGAGTGTTATGTGAGCGCGTTCCGGACGTAATTTAGACGCGCGTCTCCTTTACCATGGTACGACGAGGATGCGACATATTCGGTTAATTTTTCAACGGTCCCTAAGGTCATCTCCGCCCGTATAGAGTTCGTTATACGTATATATATATATATATATATAAATAGAAAGAGATTTAAGTCTCCATCGTTGATCGTTCGCACGTCCCCCGGTTGTATGAAGAAAAATACCTAACCGTTACCATAGACACCGTAATTGGTCGGCAAATTAATGGACGCGGCGTGGTATGGGCAACCCTATATGACATTGGTGTAAAATCTGTTGTAAAGAAAGTCGTTATTACGGCCTTGAAATTAAAATTTAATCAGCTGATCGCGTTATTTGAAATCACGGAATAAGATTAATAACAATGCGAAACGATTCAAATATATAATAATACATATATTGATAACAATAACAAAGAAAATATAATATTTAAATAAAATCATTCAAACGACAGTTCCACGTAGTAAATTTAACTGACACTGAGTATTTGAAAAAATTCCGACTATCACGAAGTCGAAATTATTATGAAGAATATAACTGAATTCGAGATGATTGTTTAAGTTTAAACAATACGAACGATTTTAAACTATAATGATATCTGATAAGATACAAAATTTATATACCTAGGTAATTATAAAAATTATACGTCAGTCGTAATTGAATAATAATAATTATATTATTGATAATCGATATAAAAACGTATTATATCAGAGTAAAATATCCATGCACGTAAGATATAAATTCACCAATGAAAATCGGTTTATTTAATAATAGGTTGTTTTGTAGGGCACTTTGTACGATAATATAAAAAAAATGCAAAACAGTTTATAGTTTATACTATCACATGTAGTAACAAAATTATCGATAGTTAACACAATTACTATGTCATGCTATATCGGTTTTTATATTATTAAAAATAACAATCGATATGTACTCGTAATATAAATTAAATGCCAACAAACTATCAAAAGATAATGAAAAACAATTAATAATGTTTGCATTGTTTTTTATAAGTTTATTAAGAACAATGTGTATATAATATATGTATTAAAAATATTAATTATTTATAAAGATTTAATATCAAGATTTTGCGTACAATTTTCATATTTACATATGAAAAATAAAATTAATTATGATGGTAAATATCGAATTATCATTAACTTTTAATATTGATTATAATATATAATCGATAGGTACATAAATATCTATTATTATTATTATTATTATTATTATTATTATTATTATTATTATTATTATT
>JAIUCT010000007.1:19407424-19457965 GCA_021307375.1 Tetraneura akinire | reverse complement strand
AAAAATTACACAATACCGTAATGTTGAAAAAATAAATAAAAATAATATTAGTGAATATTTATGTAGACGTTATATGAATTAGAATCAATATTGTAAATTAAGAAGAACGGAAAATTGAACAGTTTCTTGTTCTGGTATACAATGACGTTATCAATTTTTATTTGTTTTTAAAAGTCATTCCCACACATGTAACTAAATAAAATCGGAAAATTTACGTTTCACTTTGGTTTGTGCAGTTTGTAAAAAAAAAAATACGATTTTTAAATACATATTTAAATACATTACAACCGTGTTAAACATTTGCAAATTACAAATGCAATAAATTAAAATATTACGTCTCGGAAAATATAACGTAATATTTCACGCTGCAATTATACGACTATTTTTGGAACGGTTTCTTCACAAAATTTTTCACGTCTGTTCATACGATTATATTCGATTTCCATCACGCATCAGACGTTTCGGATCCATCACTCATATTAATATAATATTATTTAATAGAGGAATGTATAATATTATTGTCTGGCCCTGCTGCGTTTGGCAGACCGTCGAGTCGATAATATCATATTAAATGTTTATTATATTAATATTATATTATAATATTATAAGTACAACCGAACGACAGACGACACGGACGTAGTATAATATAGTATTTATAAAAATAAAATAGAAAATAATACACGTACGATATATTACGAGTATTATGATATTATACGTAGGTATATAATATAATATTTCAATCCGTGATAAACACGCACTGGCAATATACCTATTTGTCATCGTATTAACGCTGTACACAGGTATAATATATTGTTACCGGGTATACGCGCTTGTTATAAACCGTGACTTTAACGCGGTCACACGAACGCAGAGACGGGTAATCATTTTCTAAGTAGGCACCACTTTTTTCTTTCACGAATTTAATAATATATTAATATACCTATTACCTATTATTATTATTATTAATATTTTTTTATAGTGTCGGACAGGTAACCGCGTTCGCCGTGGATCGACGACAATATTCCCGACCTAGGAAATTTTACAAACATTCACGAAACCGTCATCACTGCGCGCGCGGTTAAACGTGTATAACTCCGCTATACCCTCTCGAGGTGTAGGGCTAATCCGCGCGGCTGTCGGGACGGGGGACGAAAGACGGCGTGGGTGGTCCGCGGACGTTTGGAATGGCGACCGGGGGTGGTTGAACGTCGGGGCACCCAGACAAACACTCGTGTACAGTGATAACGCAGCGGCGGCGGTCGTCGGGGGGAGGCCAGCTGTGTGAGGGACGAGAGTTCTGAAGGAGGGGCGTTCAATCAATACTCGACCCCCTCGCCACGCCGCCCCGGACACCGCTGCACCGCAATAGAGCGCCCCGCAGGCCGTGATCGTAATACGAGTATACGCGTATATAACAGCGTTGACTCGTCCGTCCGTCCATCCATCCGTCCGTCGGCCATGGTGAAGTTTCGAGTGCGCGGCGATAGTATTATAATAACATTATGTTGTTAATTATTAACGTTTTATTTTTAATAAAACGATTTGATTTAATGATAACGAATCGTAATTATTAGCAAACATAGGCCATAACTAATAATACGCTCTATCTACGTATATATAAATAGGTAAATTATACACGTTGATATAAAAATCACATAAATCTAGAAGCATATTATGACTGTTCTATTTCTATGCGTTTAGTTATGTATCGGATAATTATATTTATATTACGTGAAACAGTACCTATATAAGGACTAAGCGAAATTCCGCCTCGCGAAATTAAATTATTTCATATTTACCTACTACATAATATCATGATCGGTGGAAATATAATAATAACGTAAAGATTTCCATTTATTATATTGGCGATGAAGATATTTTTATTTAATTTATCAGTGACAATACGTTATAATAATATGTTATTCTAGTAAAGATTTACATTATTATAAAAATAATTATATTATATTATACACAATTTTAATTTTGCACAAAAAATTTGCACTAATTTCTTTCGACTAGAAAATTATTATTTGTTTATTATTAAGTGTTTTTATTTTTTTGGAAAAAAATAAAAAAATCGTATGCAAAAACTACTGGGCGACGGCACATGGAATACAAGGACTATTCCCGAATTCTACTGCGGTGGCGGCGGCGGTAGTGGCGGAGATGAAGGCGATCGATGACGCGTTGCCGAAAAGACGCGAAAAACGCGGCGCGGCTGCGAATAACGCGAACATTGCTGTTTTGTGACAAAACGTATATATTAGTTTAAGAACATATTTTTCGTTATAATATTTGTTATTATTGGGTTTAAACTAGGTATATGTAAGATAAACGTACACTATATAGGTACTTTTGTTATTAAAAAGGAAATTATATTATTATAAAATAATCGAAACACCTCGTTTCGTACAGCAAAGCGAAATTTAACCAAATAAAATTTTGTAGACGCCTATTATAATTACATTACAATATACGTAATCGAGGGAATTGTCTTTTTGTTTTCTTGTGTGGGCAAAGGGAAAAAAATCTTTAATAAACTATCACATGACATAATATTTTTATTTCATATTTTATAATTTCTTTTTTCAAATAATATAATACATATTTTAATACCTTTATCATAATTTATAACGATTTGAATATTGTAAAATTTAAATATCAAAATCATAACATACGAGTATACAATGTAATAATAAATTCATGATGTTACATCTGATCGATAATCTTGGGCTTAACAAACTTAAAAAAATTGTTTTTTTTTTATTATTATTTTTTGAGCGTAAATATAGACTAATTGAAAAATTTTATCTTTGGGAGAAAAAAAATCGTGCATTGTAAAGGGTTAATGTTATACGTTAAGGAACTGTAGTGAATTTCCTTTTCCTTCCATAACTGAGATATTTGTATATTCCAAATCAATAAAATTCATTCACTTAATAATATTTGTAATAGTTATTATATTACAATAAATTGTAATATTAAAATGAGCAATTTTAATGAGTCGTAAAGATAACATAGTAATACTTATACAGGTATGTACAAGATAATCATAAATATTATATTATATTAAACGGTCGCTTATCAAATTAATTCTCTATGATAATAAAATAGTTACAGTGTTACACGCTTCACAGGCCATCATGCAGACAATGCAGTTATATTAATATATAATTCACTTTAATACGTTATTCTTTACCTCCGTATATTATACAAAAATTGTGATCGAGAAAATAAAATTTTTAAAAATGGTACATAAGCCCTTTGGTATACGCGTGCACATATTGTAAAGTCTAGAGGGAATTGTTTGTGGTTTGTAATAATTATTGGAAAAAATTAAAAACACGGTGTACAAATAAAGCATTAAAGCGTCCGCGCTACAGGCGTTAACATGAAACTATACGTGGTCTAAAACCAAACGTGCTTTCCGATAGATTCTGACATATTTATTTACCTGAATGTATATAAATTTAACGGATTATATACTTGAATAGATTCAAGTGAATGTAAATTTATAGGATTTATAATATCTAATTATGTCAATGCAGTATGTACCAGTGTACCACCCGTCGAGTAAACACGAATTTATTCTAACGGTTAGTGTTGTACATCGTATGCGTTGGTAATGGGTTAGGCGAATACGCGCGTATCACTAAATCAACGCGATAACGTCACGTGAATTGGCGAGTTTTCCGTCGCGCGGACCCAATAGGAAATTCTATTCTAAAACATCGGTAAAAGAACCTTTTTAAAGGGACCGTCGTTCTATTGCTATTATAAATCTCAGGGACATTATGAACATTGAATACCAACATATATGTAAAATATAACATATAAATAGATTTGTGCGCGAAAATTCTACTTACGAAACGCGCGGGTGTTATAGTAATAATAATTAATAAAACGGCTGTGTACCGGAACCGATGTGGAAACGAGCGCCCGAAGAAGACGGAGTTTTTGCCCAGGTCAACGGCCCGCGAGCGTATATACATCAGCGTCTTCGACCAGAGTGCAGTTACCAATGTTGACGACTCAACGATATAATAATTATGACTAATAATAATATATAGAATAATTATATTATTGTTGGAGAGAATCACATATTAATATTTTATGCTAGGTAGGTTACCTACCTACTATATATTATTATATGTGCATATTTATCGTTTCATATTTACAAGAACATTCGTATTGGAAACGTAAAATCGTGGTAGGGATAAGATTATGAGGAAAAAATCTTAAATATTATATTAAAAACAAGAGGGCTTATTATGAAAATAATAATTATTTTGAATCGTAAATTAATAACTTTTGGCAAATAAATGCGTTTGGTATAGAGTTTTTGACACTTTGGAAATCATTTTCCAAACAGTATAATAAAATATCTTAAACTATAGTAAATTTAATTCACTTAATCTATATCCAAAATTCGTCATAAAATTTATTAAATGTTATATTTATAGCAACTTATACTGTTTATAATATATATATATGCAAATTATGTAGACAATCTCTTTTATTATAACAAAAACAACCATTATTAAACATAATATGCAGCACGCATGCCTTTAGAAACCTCTTTAATGTCCAAAGCCTCGTGGATTATAATATAATGATAATATTATATTGCATTGTTTTTTTTTTTATCGATATACTCGTATGTATATACATAATTTCCCCGTTATATAAATAAATATAACACCAAGAGAATGGCACTGTGGTAAGTTTTAAATTGTTAAATTATTGTTTTTTTAACTCACTGACATCGAAAACGAAGAAAAACGGTACATTATATGTTTACTCGTATATACGAGTACAATATTACAATGTTGTCAAGTATTTATCATATCCGGTACAATAATTAAATTAAATTATTTAAGGATTCGAAACAGGTATATAAAATAATTTTTAATAATAATTATTAATAAATAACATTAATTAGGTAATAATATTGTTCAATATCTGCTAAAGTAAAGAATTAAAATTGTTTATATTTTTTACTGTACAAGAAATAACAAACTTGATTATCATGAATTAAAATAATAAGAAAAATTATTTTATTTTATTTTTTATTTACGTCTTTGTAATTAGGTAGTTTAAATTTTAATGGGTTACGTAACTATGTGTTTTTAATTAAATTTTTTATTTAATTTTTTCAGCTCGGGACTGTTTTTAATGCGCAGATTACAGATATATATCACATCACGTTTAAAAACGATAATTTATAAGGGTATAAACAAACAAAAAAACAGTAGAATCATACATACTATATAGTGGAAAAGAAAACATTTATTTTATTCCCTAGATCCATCTCATAAAACTACTATGTTGTAAAAATGATATAGTGTACAAACAAAACTTAGAATTATTATATTGTTTAAAAATTGACATACAATATAACCATAAATGTAATTATAGTAATATACCAGCTTCTTGATAGTGTTAATGTTTCGATATTTCTTTCAAACATTTAATTATTATTAAACGTACATTTATTTAAATAAAAAAAATATATTTGATTTCACAACCGAAATCCTTCGGTTATTAAAAACTCGTATCTACTCTATTATAACTTAACGGTATTGCACTATTATATAATTATAGATATATATCTTACAGTTATGAGTTATCCATGTGCTTAATCTATATTTATGTATGATATTTATAAAAATGTATCAAACTTGACTTTTTAGGATTTTACTCTATAATATATGTTGAATATTTTTTTAATATGATTTTTTATAAGTCTTAATATTAAGATATTAATTTATTTAGAAAACTATGATAATTTTTTGATTTATATATAAATACGTATATGTATCCAAAATTTAAGATTGACGTATAAAACTACCGTTACCCTTATAATGTTCAGTATATCATAATTTAATATCCTATATACCACAATAATAAATCATAGATTTGACAACAAGTATGATTCTTATCAAATTTATTCGCAATATGATGTACATTTTAGAAATTATGAAGTCAAACTATCATGAAGAATATATAGACAAAAAAGAACTACAGAATCAGCGATCAATTTAAAATGTTTTTACCTGTACGATTTTTTGAGGTAAATTGCACGTGAATTCGTTTCTCTAATACGATTATGGTGGCGCAGACGAGTCCAGTACCTATAATAATTTCAAGGGTCCACGGTTTGCCAAAAGACTCCCTACTTTCCGCGAAAATCTTTTGGTAATTTTCCAGTTTTCGTTTGCCCCCGAAGATAAAAATAACGAATGACAAACCACGTAGAGGTGGTTAAACGAGAACACAGCGATTGTTTGAAATTTATTTTTAAAATCGTCGCATTAGTCTCTGTCGTCTATATTCTTACTCGACAGCTGCTGTTCTCTGGCTATAGACCCAATCTTTCATCCTGAATGGACGTGTAATTTCTCGATTTTTGTATGCGCATCGGACACCAAGTAATAAATTATTCCATAAATATTAATATTTTGTACAATTATTACTTACAATACCGATTATCAGCAGATTTAATAAATTACAATATTTTGTCAGTTTTATAAAATTAATAAAATAATAATTTAATTTTAATCTTAAATGTAGCCAATACATTCCGAATAAAATATATACGTATAATACGAACATATGAGTATATATATCATAATAATAACAATTTAAAAAATACAAAAAAAAATTATATAGGTATATTTATTACCGTGAAACACAAATATTGTTGCAGCCAGGGGAATTTGTATTGAATAATATAAATACACGATTATTATTATATTGATATATAGGTAACATATTATACATATAATACATAGTACTAAATTTTGATATTTTGATATGAAAACAAAAAAAAAAAATGACAATACACATATGTAAATGATATTAATGGAATTCTCACGAAAAGAAAATTGCATGCAAAATATAATTACATGAATTACACAAAACTTGAATTTAAATCTGGACTTGTTAAAATTGACATGAATTAGAAAGTTGAAACCTATAAATATTATATTATAATATATATATGTATACTTATGTGTGAATTTAAAAATAGGTTAGGTATAATTTTATTAATTTTATATATATTTGTATTTTGAGGATTGTGTTTTTATAGTTACATCGTACACGTAGGTATAAGAGTATATAAAAAATGATTGAAAATTAAACGATTCTTTTAGTTTCAAATAATAATGCAAATGCAATATTGAATAATTATATTATAATAATTCTAGTAAATTTTGAAAATATATTTAATATTTACAATTCGTTTTTTTTTTTAATTTTAAATCGGTTATTGAAGATTTGATAATTTGTTCACATTATGTAATTTATATTATTATGTATTTATACTATTGCCTGGAATCATCCACGATCTATCAAGCCACGATAACTAAATAATGACATCAGCAAAAGATTTGTATACTATTTTATCTATTTGTACTTGTACTATTCTCATATATTTCCCTCATTTCATATACCTATAATTCTATACCGAATGATTTATACAAGTACCTAGTGTATGTAAATGTGTGTAACTCGAACGAGGAGAAATGCGTAATGGATGTAGTGAAGGTATTATAATATATTATACAGTCGTACAATACAAATATTATAATACGCGCCTAAATTATAATTTTATTATTACCGTTCACAACGGGGCAGTCATATTGAACGTTTCAAAAATGAAAACTACGCATAATATTATATTTATTCTACCGAGCGGAATCTTATATCGTTTTCAAACTACCTCGAGAAACATAATATACCTATTACATCCCGTGAATACAAAATACACATAAACACTAATTATACGCAAATTTTAAAATATCCCATTTCAATCGATGGCATAATATTATTGTTATACAAGCCTTCAAATATATATTTCTTAATTAATCGTATAAACCACTTCAAATGTACATTTAGATAGAATTTTTTACTCGTAGTATAAAAATAATATGTGAATTTAAGAATAATAATAAAAGTACATTATATTATATATATATCCAATTAAAAAATTTTTCGAATCTATTATACCTATAATGTGGAGGTTTTTTTTTTTTTATTAATATTTATTTATACATCGCGATTACTGCCGAAATAGTAATACTCTATATACCTAAATGGCAGTAATCGCGATATATAACAATATTAATAAAAAAAAAAAAAACCTCCACATAGATTCGAAAAATTTTGATAATCAGACTCAGTAAAGTAGAGCAAAAGTTAAATATTTTGTTACGTCACTTACACTATATATTTTACTGTATCATACACCACAAAACGTGATAATAATATTGCCATTTGGCGGAGATTAAAATTATATAATAATAATTTATATATGCGTTTATACAAGTACCTACCTAAAAGTTGACTTTGGTCGGTATAAAATTAGTTTATATATTATATTATGGAAAATTGAGTTTAATATTTAATAATAAAAAAACAAGTTCAAAACCATAAAAAAAAAAGATCGCAGAATAGGTAATATACAGGTGTTATATAATACGCCTGGGAAATTTAAAAGTTTTTTTACATGAAAAAACGATTTTACAGTGATGATGATATGACGACAACGAATATAATAATAAAGAAAATGTAATATTTAATTTTATACATATTTTACGAACTAACTTTTGCATACAATTAAACGGATAATGTATATATTATAATATATAAATGAATATTATATTACTATAGTTATTAATATTTATACATGGTATACATGGAATATTTGCCTGTAACTTGTAAAAACAAAAGGGTCACATCCATATTATTTTTTACTTTCAAGAAAGTTGAAATTTAGAAACTAATACAATCACTGTATAAAATTGTGTTTTTTGTTTTTTTTACATTCAATTTTATTTAATATATAAGTACATTTGATACAAAATAAAATTAGATTTCAATTTTTTTTTCTCTGGTACAGATATATAATAATAAAATATATACCAATCATCTCCACTACATAAATAATATGAGGAATACGTATAATTATATTATATCATTAAAATTAAAATTGAGATTCATATATACGATGTGTAGTTGACATTATAACATTTTATATTACAAAAATAATGGGGGAATTTCTTCAATTATAACTCAATTTTTTTTTTTTTTTTATAACAAAAATATCTAAAACTAAAAAAAAAATACTAAAAGTATAATATTATATTACTAATTAATCATATAAACAATATAGGTAGTAAAATTGTTGTACATTTCTAAATTCTATAATATTATTTACTTACAATATAGTAACACACACGCAAAATAAATCGCATATGGAAGGATTTTATTTTCTATATCTCGTCCGCGTACATTACTACCTCTCTTGCAATGGGGCGTGTCGTCTAAACAGAGGAAGATTTCGGCTTTTGCGTGCGTTTCAAATAACTCTGTTAAACGTTTATGGTATAAACCAACCTATTACCTATTTATGTAAATAATATAGTATTATTATACTATAACCCGGCACGAAATATAATATAATATATGTATACTATTATAGCAGTTGGTAATAAAGATTACAACTTGTATAAAATTCTATATTATTATTATATATATACATATATTTATATATATATACATTATATGCGTTCATCCGATCATACGTAATACGCATATACATCAAAGATTTAACTGCAACTATAACATATGGTGTAAAAAAATTTGAAAAAAAACATATTTAAACAATATAGGTATTATATATTCTACAGCAGTAGCTTTATATATCAATATTTTTTGCATATATAAATGGTTGATTATAATTTATAACCAATGGAATCTGATGATAACAATTAAAACCGTATACAATCCAACATTTCAAATATGAAATTCTAATCATTATGACGTACAATTATAAACGAATGATTTAATATAATATATTAAACTTTTATTATTCAGCTTTCGACAATGCGAATACGTTACTAACCGGTGTGCGTGGGCGAACGTTTGTGTGAAAAACGAGGGTATTAAATATTTTCAAGGCCTTGAAAAGTAACGATTTTCGACGTTATCGAACGACCTGCCGCTTATTGGTATTCATAATAAACTATTATAAGTATACAAATATAATATATAGATTATAGATAATATATATACGAGTATATGTACATTTCGTATGATATTTCTATAATATCCTTATACTAAGATATAAAATTGATATTTTTGTTTTTATTTTAATAATCAATTCATAATCTACAAATATGATATATATTATACAAAATTCATTGATAAAGGCAATTATTTATTTATCCAGTCTGAACTTAGAAATAATGTTTATATATTAATTACTAGTACTTTACTGACAATTTAATATAAAAATAGTTTCAATAATTTACGACTTTAATTATTTATTTATTATTGGAAGCCAATTTCATAATATAAACTGATTTTTTGTTTAGGCCACTGAAATGTAAGCCCATGAAGTATTTTACAAGTATATTATATTATACAGATTTTTATTACAATGTACATGATATCACAAACATAGTTATGATGAAAATGGACTTCTTCTAATATCGACAACGATAGCGAAATACCAACTCTCCCTGAACTTACGTATATTTCTATCAATATAAATATGAATTGGTTTTATGATAATGGTGTTATGGTATCAAATTTATATTTATACGATCAAGATTTAAAGTCATAGAAAACATTTCTTTAATAATAATAATATGATCATCCATCATTTTGTACCGTAGGCGGTAGGCCTGATATTAATATTGTGTTGTTATAATAAAAGTCAATAAATTATAATGAAATATTTTATGGGAATCAATTTTATGATTAACAAATTCGATCATTAAAACACGTTTGGATAATAATACGATTACATGACTATTGTTTGAACATTATTTAAATTGGATATATATATATTTTTTTTTATTCTTAATAAGATAGAACACATTCTAATTAGGTATATATTTATATATAATATTTAAGGTTATGTTATCGATAAAATAATATAACGTGAAAAATAATAATAATAATTTAGTATTTACAACCATTTTATGTATATGCCACTAGGTTAGGGGGGCGCTGTTACTGCATTCGAAACAAAACTATTGATTTTACCAACTCCACCCGACCACCCTTGGGAAACCCGCCGTCTAACAAATCCTGTGTCAGTTCTGCAAGGAACTGTGTTTTCTTCTTCTTTTCGTTGTTATTATGACTATTATTATTATTATTGTTATTACTGTTTTGTTGGCATGTCTAATGTAAGTTGAAAGTAACGAGCAAAGTATAATCGTTATGAAACAAAATTCTTATAACTTGTCGACGGTCTAAGGGTATTTATATAATTCAATAGATAGGTATACACTTTAATTTATAAAAAACAATTAAATGATATTTAGTCACCACTGTGATAATATAAAACTGAATAATAAATTTAATTATTTTATCCCAATCCCAAACAATATTAATAATTTTCTTTGATTTAAATACGAGTACAATTTTTGACAAAAAATTAATTTAATAACATATTTAAAATATAAAATATGGGAAATACATCTCAATTGATGTTAAATTTTAAACGTTAGTTTTTACCAATAAGATACATTAAAAAAGTAAACGTCATATATAAAATAGTATAATCTAGATTGATATTAATAACTTATTACGAGGTTTTAATTTACCTGAATCTATAAATTTTCAAATTATTTCAAATTTTTTCTATATTATGTATAGTGTACACTGTGTACCTATATTATATAAATTAAAATCATTAAAAAAAATCTATCTTTGGTTAAATATTAAATATAAGTACGAGTAAAATTAAAAATAATAATTTGCCGATTTTTATAACGTAGGTACATAAAAAAATGTGTTGATTTCTATCATGTAATATTTTATAAAAAAAATTAACTAATGAATTACATTATTCCATGTAATTTAAAAAATAATTCGTGAAAAATACGATTTGTCATACTGATACTAAAAATAATTATCGATCATTTTTTTTTTTTTTTTTTTTTTTTTTTTTAAGAAAAAAGGAAG
Source organism: Tetraneura akinire (assembly GCA_021307375.1). NCBI lineage: Eukaryota > Metazoa > Arthropoda > Insecta > Hemiptera > Aphididae > Tetraneura > Tetraneura akinire. Next base: position 19,445,980 of record JAIUCT010000007.1, on the reverse strand, counting down.
AGAAAGAAAAATGAAAACGTAATAATTATGTTACTTAAAAGTAAATAATAGGTTTACAAGTATATATATTTTAAGTAAAAAATTTAAACTGTTGACCTTTATTTGGTAAAATAATATTATAAAACTCATCCTTTCTATGTAGAATATCTAGAAATATCTATAAATGTACTTGGCATTTTTTGATGTTTTAAATAATTAAAAATTAAAATATTTTAATTATAATAGGTACGTATGCATCATCATTATTTGTGTCATTAATTGTAGGAGTGATGTACATAATTTTAGGCAATATGTATAGCTATTATTGCGTTTTGTGAATGACCTTGTCTATCGTCTTCTACATTTTTGACTATACGAAATAATTAAAATTACATGATTCAAAAATAGTGGGAAATTATGTGTATCCATAACTTTTTTATCAGCAACGTTTCTTATTGACGTTGCTGAATGACCTAGTGTAAAGGATCACTTTAACCTGCAAAACGATCAGAAATTCATGTTTTAATGTTGATGACGAATGACGTACGATTCTTATACCTACAATCTTTACCATATTTTTAAACATAATTTCCGCTCCCCGTTTTTGTAATATACACATGTATAGAAACGAACAACGGACAGGCTATTTTAGTTGGTAAAAGCTGGAGTTATATATATATATGTATATATGTAGGATTGTAGGTATAAACATAAAAAAAAGGTAAAACGATAAAATAAAATAAGAAATATTCTAAAAAAGGAAAGTGTTCATAAGACTGAATTGACAGGTGATGGGTGTGGCTCGCACCCGGTTAAAGTAATTTTCTAAAGCACTCCCCCTTCTAACCCGTGAAGTCTTTTAACGCTATCGTCTTTATTTAGAATTAAAGAATATAATATTATATATAATATCGATATATTCCTTGTATGTTATAAGGAAAACCCGCTTGTCATCACGAGTCCTGTGTAAAAAAAAAATAAAAGGATACGTGTAACGTATATACTACGAGGACCGAAATGATAGAAAAATAATTTTTTTTTCATAAAATATGAAACATATTATAATATAAGGTGCACTGGAATATATCAACTTGTTACTATATACAGGATAATGAAGTAATATAAATTATATTATAATAATATATCAATATATATAAATAATGAATAATACTTCGAATGAATACAACTTCTATCTTTTTCAAAAAACAAAAATTTAATCAACTTGTAAATATATAGATTGGAAATTATATCATTATTACCTACATTGTTATTATAGGGGTACTATTACGCGGAAGTAATACAAAATCGCTAAGAAAAAAAATTATAATAATGATAGATCAGACCATTTATTTAACTTTTAAAAAACGACATACAAAGTGGTAAATAATTTAATTATCTTATATACTTATATTTATATATGAATAGTTGGAAGGGGGTACATATAGGCATTAAGTGCGAACAAGGTAAGCTATTATAGATTATAATGTTATTCAAGGTATAATATAATATATAAAGCTGGATCGAACGTATATAAATTCACTTTTTCCTCCACTTCTATAGGTCAATTGAATTAATAATATTTATATTACATCGCGTATTTTTTTATAAGCCAATATTTGCTATTCTTTTTTCGGATTATTCTTATATTATTATCACATATATTCCATCACTTAATCAGAATATATAGGTATAAGGTATAATGCATTGCTTACACTTCACTCAAGTTTCTTCAATGAAACTTCAAAATAATATTTGCATTAAATTTATAATATACTTTCTATATAATATTAAAAATGATTTACCGAATAGTATAACGTATTTATTTATGCATTTAAACGGCAAAAACCCGTTATGTACGTATACACCGCAAGGACATAACTTAAATAGTTATTTTTCCCCTCTTTTACAGGATTCAAGTTTCAAATATTCCCTCTCTGATGCTGTCGATTATAAAACAAACGAATTATAAACCACTGAATATTATCATAGCGTGTGAATTTTGTTTTTTGATAGTTCGTTAACTCAGAAAATAATAATTCAACATTAATATAATATAATATAAGATATCATACATCCAAAGATAAATTTTACTATATTTCGTTGAATGTTAATTTAAATAATATTATGTCGTTGTTGAAGCGCTAAATAATATTGAAAAAAATCTTCTCCTGAATTAATTTTGACATTTTTTTTCACACACTATTTAATTCAATCTAATATATTTATATTATACGCGTTTTCATTAACGATTTAAGCGCTTCACTATCATTTTTTTTTATTTTCAAACATTAAAATTATGACGCTGCCTTGAAAAATCTACTTGATCCCATCGTTTAGAAAGCATAAAGAAATAACGACATCAATAAATTAATGTAAATATATATATTATATATACGAGTATAGCGATAAATTTCACGTCTCTAAACAAATTGGGTCCTGTCAATAACTCAAATAATATTATATATTTGATAGGTATATTTATATAATTGTCGATAACGATTACACCACAAGGATTGAATAGTTAAAACCATTATAAAAATATCAATATTATTATTTTAAAACAATTACAAAATTATATATATTATGTGTAGGTACTAGGTTTAAATTTCAAATAATAATAAACGGTGGGAATTTGAAATTTAATATATTATATATATATGTTCAGCATAACAATAATTATCAATCCATATAACTTTTTTCTGATATTGATTCCATACTTATGTACCTATATAATATAATTTAGTAGTGGATAGTAGTAGGTAAAGTATAGGAAACAGAATTCGATAAAAATCATTCTAGTCGTTTGCAGTAGACAATGAAATTTGTTCTGAAGTCGTGGCAAAAGGTATAATACGTGGTGGTAGAATAGTCATTCGTAAAGTGTATTGTAAATCTTTCACTCTCACTCTTTCTCTTTCTTCACTATTTTCATTTTAGTGTAATTTCTGAATCGCCTTTCACCCACATACCGCACACCGCACGACAAACCGTTTTATGTTCATATTATTTTATTAAATATACCAATAATAATATAAGGGATAATATGCTCCGACACATAAATAATACGTATATTTTATTATAATACATATGTACATTAATATATATATATTATGATATATTATATATATATATATATATATATATATATAAATTGTATATAAATTATTATTACAAATATTTGTATATATATACATACATAAAAAAAATACGGTCAAGTCATTAAGTTTGTTTCTAGTTAGATAATATTCTATGAACAATTTATCTGATCCAATCCAGTATCTAGATAGTCTCTGGATTTGTTCCCCTAAAATTTAAATTTTGGTCCTATAATTTTAAATTTGTTCCTATATAGTCTATATATTAATTTAAAATTGAGTGGTCTAAAAATGGATTACCATAATATTTTTATATAAAAATCTGTAATATAATTTGGAACTTTTAACGTAATATGAAGATGCAAACCACATATTTTTGTCTTGCATACGTTTAAAATAAGTAGAAAATCTACATACCTTATAGTTTAAACTACGTTCATTTTTATAGATAATTTTTGAGTAAATTTACCCATTATCAAATCCATTGAGGATAACATAAAATGAGCTTAAACGTTAATTTCTTTCAATATTTACATTTTTTAGCAAGATATAAGTATTTTAAAAATCGAATAATTTAACTATTTATAAATTATTTAAAAAGTAAATATCGAAAAAGTTGAATGAATGCTTGAGTACCTATAGTTTATGTTATCCTCAACGAATTTTATTAAAGGTAATTTTACTATAAAATTATTTAAAAATGAACGTAGCTAAAACTACTGTACTTAAATTTAATATCTTATAGCTTATACGTATATAAAACAGATACAACAAATATATATGTGGGACGTGGGTAGCATAATACTCTTAAATGTACCGAAATTTATATTATAAGGTCAAAAAGTAAATAATAATATAAACACATAATATTATGACATTACGACAGTAAAAAAGAAGTCTCCATAAAGTATTTTATTTTTGTGTTATATTATATAAAGCATTAGAGCGTTCTATGATCGAGTTAAATTTTCTACCAAATCCAGTCCACCATATTACAAAATTAAAACAAAGCTTATTATTAAATGCCAGACACTATGATTATTATTGCCAAAATATATATTCGATTAATTTTCAATTTTATCATATTTTATACATTATTATTATTAATATAATAATTAATAACCGACATTATATTATCATTGATTATATGAATATTTTTTTCGGAATTTATTCTTTGGATCCAAGTATATATTTTTTTTTCGACCCAACGCACAATAGATACATTGTGACGACGACGGTATTGCTTATGTATATAAAAGAAAAATAATGAATATAATATTAATTAGCAGACCGGGACGAGAAAAGGTTTAATATTATAACGTCAAAATTCTGAAGTGAAAGAGAAAAAAAAATTATTAATTGATAACGTCTGAGTGAGTTTTTGTTACCACCTATACAATCTACATAATTTCCCGTTGGATTTCCACAGTCGCCTAAACTATATTATAATATTATAATTTATGAAAAAAGTATTCGTATACCAAAAACCGAAGCACTTTTTTCATATTTTTACTTTAAATAAAGAGTATATTATTATAAATTATTATATTAAGCTTGTGCCCGAGGTTAAACTTTATCAGAGATGCCTGCGGCGGAACTATTAATCGTCGTATCGCAATAATAATGATGATAATAATGACACGATGATTGCAATTTTGTCGCATCCGTGTAATCAGCACAGCGACGCGGAATACGTTGTGATAAGACGCACCTCGAGACTTTGGACGCATAAATATATAAATATAATATTATACATAATATTGTGAGCGTGGTCCATTGTGAGAATGCCCGGATTAAATGGTCCGGAACGTCGTATTAATTCCGCGACGCCGAGTTCACATTCTGCAGCGCACGCACAACACCGCCGCCGTCACTGGCACTTTAAACCGACACTGCGGTAATGGTATAATATATTATTATTATTATACTACTCTGTGTATTATTCACGGTCATCATCGTTTTTATTTTTGCATTTCCAGCACGCACGCGACTTGAACTATATACGTGCACTAAAAATGTATAATCACAAATAGGTCATAGAGGAAACAAAAGAAAAACAGTTTTTCTATAGTCGGTGTCTTATTAGATTAAGACGATTAAATCATTTTCTCTCTTTCTCTCTCTCATCGTACAAATACTCGTGCGTTATCTCTATTCTAATCTTAGGGTTTTAATTTAATTTTTTGCTATTTATTTAATACATATATATACCTAAGGTAAGTTATGGTGGTATATAGTTTGAAGCTTCTAACCGCCTCTGTCGTAATTAAAGTTTACTGGCTGCCGCATCAATCGGATACAATATTATTAAATTTATAGCGAGTCTCGAATGGGAACTTTTCTCCTTGTTTTTTTTTTTCATTATTATTATTTCTGGAACGATTCCTCTCAAACAGTGTTATACAACAGTTTTTAATTAAAAATAAAATATAACCACGCGAGTCTATAATATTGTATACTACATACCACACCGTTTGGTCGGAAATCGAATCGAAATAATAATTGATCTATCGGAAAGAAATCTTTGTAAATTTTCGTTTCTCGACTTCCAGTTATTTGTTTGTTTCTTATCATCTACGAGTGTGCGCGGGGAGGGGGGAGGGAAAGAAAAAAAAATAAATTATACAAAAATATAAACGAATAATGTTTGTTGAAAAAGCGTATACGTAAACATTGTGTAGTTGAATCTTAAGTGTACTTAACACGCGACCGTACACATACGTGCGTGTGAATGGTATATTATTTAGATACATTTATAAGTTCATTCAGTGGCGTATCCACGGGGGGGGGGGGGGTGGGGGTTAGAACCCCCCACCCCATGACCCGATTTTTTATAATATATATATATAAAGAAGATATGTATGTACAAACTTTAATATTAAATAATTGAATTGATATACTAATTATATTTTTGATGATTTTGGAATTTCAATTGAATAAAATTGTATTAATTGTCAATGATAGTAATAATTTATCGATTTTAGTGAAAATTGTACACATAGGTCATGATTAATGATTGCCTGTATAGTCAAACAATGCATTGTGTAGCCATACAAAAATATCAAATGTTCATTATTAACTATCGTCAATAATATGTTATTATCGGTCTTTTCTCAATGTCTTTATATTTTGATTTAATTTCTTATTTCACAATATTTGACAAAGTTCTGAAACCGAATCATAAACATTAATTATGATTGCAAAACGTTTAAAATTTTTTAACCCCCCCCCCCCATAAAATTTTTCTGGATACGCGCCTGAATTCATTTACTGAAATATTATATAATATAATATTATATACTATACATATCTAATAGGTATATATTATAAATAAAATATCTTTAATTTTATATATTATAATAATAATATAATCTAGTTTACGACCATATTATTAAGTGATCAAGATAAACAATAATCTAACAATTATGAATATATTTGTTAACTTCATATAAGTCTTCTGTATATTACACCATGGCGTTAAATTTATACGAAAATGAACGCTTGCTTCTTATACAATTTTCTTAGGTCTTAATATTATGAACACTTAAATCGAATATTTTACAAAAAAATTCTGATTTATTATAATATTACAATAATACAATCGATTATACGATATACTCGTAAAACTCAATTTACTCATTAGTCATTAATGTTATTGTATTTTCGTTGTTGAACAAAGAAAATAATATTAATTTCATATTATAGTTTGAAAATATTATACTATAATAAAACGGTATTGTCTTGGTATATGCTACCAGAAAACGAAACGTTCAAGTAACCCACTTATTCATAGATAGGTACGCAAAAAAGAAAATAATACAATATAAGATGTAGTTTCGAGAAATTCGCAATATCATTTTATTGAAGTCTATTATAATGCATACAATAACACACGGGCGGAGAAAATCCATTAACCAATTTTACTGCGAATCCACTGGTGGAGGACCTGTATATATTATTATATTATGCACAAGTTCAATAATTAATGACAACATAACATGCTAACTTACGCGTGCGTATTGGCTTACATTGAAATATTGCATTTAATAATGCCTAAATTTAATACATAATATTATAAGTATATTATCTAAATGCTATAGAAGTATAGGTATACTTTTAACAATAAAATAGCGATTTCCTATTAGTTGCCTTTAATTTAACACATTTTATTTATAGTCTTATAGGTTATAGATTATAAATATAATATTAATGTCATTATCTAAAATCTAAATAATAAATACATAAGTGATCGAATGTGTACTTGTGAAATCTATTACGTGGAGTACCTACGTCAATTGATTATTATAATAATAAATTATTTCATTTCTTTATACTTTAAATAGCTACAAAAAATAAAAATAAATCGTAAATGTAATATTCACAATTATTTGGAAGTGAGAAAAGCAATATGTATTTGAGCTTCAATAAATTTTTCAGCTCTTCTTTTTTATTTTCAGGATCTTAGAATATTAATTTTTTTTTCAAATTATATTTACGTCATCATACAATATTAATAACTAAAATTAAAACATATTTAAAAGTAATAATATGTATAATATATATGAATATATGATAATGTGAAATTAATACATTTTTAAACTATTAATTATTGTTAATAAAATAAAAATGTATGGTAATAAGATATAGGCATACAATACCTATAAATCCTATATAATTATTATATTTATTATTTACTAATAAAATATTTTATGTTTAAATAATATGTAAATTTGTAATTTGTAGTACCTATATAAAATAAATAATATTTTTGTTTTTTTTTTTTATTATGACGGAAGACCTTGAAACAACAGTATTAATAAGGGTACTTGGTAGGAGGCTTAAAATGTGTCTCATATAACTAAGTTTAAAAAAACACATGTTCGCATTTTTAGATTTCTAAAAAAAAATATAAGTATATTATGTTACCAATTTAATAAACAATTATTATACAGAAAAAAAAATAGTTTGTTTCTACAACTTTAATTCCTAATTATTGTCAATTATAGTTAACAAATTAGAATAAATACATATGAATATTAAATGTTATTTAAGTACATTGTTAATTGTAACAATTTTATTTTATTTTGATTTTCGAAACTATTTACAAGTATAATAAGCTACATTTAAAAAAAATATTATACCAATTTAATGGAAATTCTAAAAAGTACACAAATTAGCATGTCTACTTAAATTACCTACTTACTATTTTACTTAAAAAAAATGTAATATTTTCAAAATTTAAACTAATCCTAGTGCAATTCATTCTATATGAATGAATATAAATTGTATAAAAAAAAATCAGTAATCATATACCTCTGTCCATATAAAAAACTTGTCAAAGGTGTAGACCATAATTGGATGTAAATATTGAAACAAACATCCATAAAGCGTATATTTACATTAATTTTAGGTAGAAACATTACACACTAATGACTAAAGGCTATTCAAAAATTTAAAAACGTGTTACGTAATATATTATGTTGTGCTATTTATCTAGATGAGATATTTGATAAAGTGCCACGAGTAAGTTGGTTCAGCGAAGAGTAGAAGATAATAACGTTTACAGAACAAAATATGTTCACACACTATATTAGCAAAACAGTAAAATATAACGTTAAACAAAATTTAATAACATTAAATAAAATTCAAATCTAACGACTCGGTATATTATATAACTCTAGAGTTGTATTAGTTGTACGAGGGATTAAAAAAAAAAACTAATATTTATATCATTAATCAATATATCATTATGCCTTAATAAACATTAGAAATATTATAATATATATAATACTATATAGGTATACAAATTAGTATGTTATGTACTAAAAAAATAACTACACATACTTTTTACTATACGAATTATATTAAATATAATATTATATATATACGTTATAAATCCAAATCAATTTACTGGTGGGAAGATGGAAGAAAATATTATTAAAAATCCGTCCACTCGGCCAAGTTCAACAAATGAAATAAATAAATAGATTTACTGGTCGTAAATATAAATATACAGATTGTAATAATGATATGAATTGTTATGAAAGAAATAATATTATATTCGGAAGAAACGTTTAAGTTGCTTAATACGATGGTTTTCAGTAGAATCGCTTATTTGATGTAGTATGTTATATATGTATATAATATATATATTATAACATATTTTGTTATTGTATTTATTATTTACAATCGGTTTGATTTATATTTTCTCCCGTTATCGTTGTCGTGCGGCCTGCCTAAATGCAGTTAATCGTGACAATGTACGTCATAATAATTTTAATATTATAGTAAATAATCACAATTCATATTTTTATTATTAGTTATTATACTCCCCCCGTGAAGAAAACAAATCAAACTGCACACGTATCGCGCGTACAAGTCAAAAGTCATGACGATTTTGTCAACGAAATGGAGCGCGAACAGGAAACGTTTTCGGTTGCGGGCGTCACGCACTGTTTGCGCGGTGGAACGGCCAGCCGCAGCCGTCACCGCTAGCGATGGTTGTGCGCGGCCCGCCAAGATGCTAATAGTGATACAGGATAAAATTACTTATGGAAAAAAGGGGTTTACGTGCACGTTCTACACTTTATGATTAAGTTTTTTTTATGTTTTTGGAGAACGGCCATAGGTTTACAAATCCGTCTGACTGGCAGACAGTAGGTATAGTAAGTGACAACGACATTGTAATGCAAAACGATATAATATGAGACAAATGAAGAAAAAAAAATCGCTAGGTGGCTTTATAGACAAATCGCCATAGTGTGACGTGTGTTTGTCCTTCGAGTCTAATGAAAATTGAATGTATACATAAACACGAAAAATTAACGAGCAAAAAAAAAAAAAAAAGAGAAGAGAAGAGAAAGAAATAATACTTGCGACTGGTTATTTTATTATTATTATTATTTTTTACGAGAGACAATCAAACGTGTTAGACAACCTAAAAATATACCACCATCCTCTTCCACTCATCGAAAACACGCACGTGACAATTGCGAACAATAATAATCGAGCCAGTTCTTTTGATGTATAATACAAATACAATCGTCCGTTTGAGTCTAAATACGATGTTTTATATTATTATTAGTGTTTATACGAACAACATAAAGTAGTTTAGTTCCTTACAACTGACAAAAATAACAACAAAACACTCTTCGATTATTTAATCCACTGCAATCACGAATTTTTTTCAAAAATTAAGTCTTCACGATGTTATTTATTTAATTTATCATGTAGTAAACTTTATTTTGGTATAAATAAATTATATTTCAACCTTACGTACTTGAGTTTATAGTTTTATACTTAGTTAAAAATTATATGTTTTCCGTGCGACAGAAACTGCAGTACCTACACTAAGATGAGTTTTTAATTTTATAATACATTGTGAATAGTAATTCGTTATTTTTGTCACTTTTGTATGATTAAGAAAACGTAATCGAATTTGAAAACTGTGGAGTAAGTATTATTATAGTAAAACTTTACTGTTGTAAAATAAATATTTTATGATATGATTTATTATTATTTCTATATGTACTCGTATATTTCTATATGACTTTTTTCGTGTAATAGAATCTCTATTGAATACGTTCATTGCAAAAGTCCTTTTATCCACAAGTATTGAAATTTGAATTTGAATTTGAAGGTATCTTATTATTATTAACTATCACACACGTTGTCGATTCTTTCCTCATCTCCGGTTAATAATGCTGTCTATACTATTCTATATAGTATTAAATGGTATTTCCCATAATTAATAAACTGTTATTATTTAATATGCAGTCAACAAGAATTATTTATTTCAAATGAACGATATTATTTTTAAAGTTTACAAAAAAATATCAAGAATAAGTTGATCATATTATTCTGATAATTTTGTTATTCATGTTAACGTTGAATATAAAAATGTAATATCGCCTATTAAAACAAAAGAAAATTTCCACGAGTAACACGCATCAAGAACAAATCTGAATCTGTTTATAAATTAAAATATGCTTTAAATCAAACGCAGTACTGATTCCGTTTAATACCATACGTGTCACGATGTTGGTGATATTGAAACGCGACTTGCAACGTATATATCGGTGTACACATATTATATGCATTTTATTGAGAAAAAGACATAAATAATAAAAATCTAAATGTATTCCTTTATGTCATATTACAATATGTAGATAAACGTATATTATAAATAAAGTATCACAGAAATTTTAAAGTGTAACCATGCGAAATTTATTAATTGTATAAGAATATTAAATCAAATATTAAGTATAATCATTATTTGTATATTATATTATTTTAATGTGATTTTTGTTAAATATTACACAAACCAATTTTGTTCCAAATTTATAAATTAAATAAATTTATAAGTATATAATAAAATGCAATATAAAAAACACCTTGATACCTACTTAATTAAATCGAATAAAACTATTTACTGCTGATTTTAATACTGTAAATAATTGTATTTTTACTTGCATTAATTTGGAATTTAAATTGGAAAATATCACAAAAGACAATTCTTATAAATTAAATATATTATGCTGTATAATGTATATTTAACATTGAATAATTTGTATATTATCATCAATAAAAGAGAGAATTACTTCGTTGTAATTTTATATACTTAATTTCGAGCTTAATTTCTTTATATTATGTAATTGTTTATTTGTATTCAGGTCTATGGAGTCTTTAATTATTATTAAACAAAAGTGTAATAATTATATATATAAAATATTCGATAATTAAATAAATTATAATTATATAATTATTTATAAATAATAATACTATAACACGAAAAAAAATTAAATATTTTTCAATAACGAAAAAATTAATGGAGCACGCATAGCATATAATATGTAGTAAATAATATATTATTATAATACAAATATATATTATAGGTATATGTCATAATAATATGTACACAAATATATTAGGTATATTATTATATATTATGAACAAATTTCAGTAAATATTTATGCTTCACAAACTTTGTGTTTGGAAATAGACTATACGTCTATTATATACGTATATAAGTTTCAGTTTTGTATTGGGTATCCTATTTCATTTTACTCGGGGAATATTTATATAACAATTTTAAAGTTAAATTTTAAACTATTATTTTTGATTTGGGAAAATAGGTATACTTCCTATTATTTTCTTGAATAAATGCTAGTTGACTTTTGTCATTTTAATTTTAATTTTCACACGTTTCGATAAATTTTTATTAATCTTCTCGTTATAAGTTAGTTATTGGAATCATTTAAAATGTGTTATATAATATTTTTATGTACAGCTTTATACAGTTAGTACCTATATATTACTCACTATATACTCTGGATATCCAGGGGTTGGTAGATCTACATTCTCCCGGGGACATCTGTTCGGATTCGTGCGGAAAGGGGCCGACGGCCAGGTGGCGAGGAAACAACATCGAATATAATATATAATAAAATTAAAATTAAAAGAGAGAGAGGAGAGTCGGCGAACTGTTAGAAACAGTGTTGAGAGAGAGTGAGAGAGAGAGAGAGAGTAACCGGGCACGCGTCTCTTCCGCGCACCACCGTCTGCTAACCATCTGTCCCCTCAGTATATTTTATATATACTCGTATATATATATATATATATATATAATATCAATATAATATTGTACGGGTAACGGATACAAAAATATACACGATTATAGTATGCATCTCGGGCGAACAAATTTTACTGGAAAAACTTCTCTATAATACGTAGGTACCTAGAAAAATATCTACGAATACGAGTATAATATAATAAATTACTTATAATAATATACAAATACATTTGTACGTACTCGTATATACTAAATATGATTTTGATTAATTTGAGTTTATTTAATACACGCATAACGTTATATTATTATAAAATATTTGTATGAAATAATACATTGTGATATGGTTGAAATTAAAAGACCCGGTTTATTATTATATCTTTCTAGATCGGTAGACTTTATTATTATTTATTATTTATTATTATTTTTTTGTTTTATAGCTTTTTTTAATATACTACTCGTACACAATAAAATATTATAGTTCACATGTTAAATTATTGTTATGTCTTAATCCAGTTCATTTATAATTTATCGAAACTCCATGGAAACGCAAAAAAAAACATAATATAAATACTATTGTGTTTTTAGTGTTTATAAAATATTGGCCTATGGACATTTTCGCGGATTAAACAATAAGAAACTATTTTGAAACTTTTCCAATACGGTTATTGCTAATGACACGATTTCTGTTACAATAATGCGCAATAAACAACGATGACATGTTAAACCGTCAAAATTATTAATCACAAATTTAATATTTTTTCAAAAATTGGCAGGGCGTGGGCATTTTTATGTTATATTCCTTAAATATTGGTTATTATTATATGTTATTATACACTCGTAAATTATTATAATCAAACATATTAATTAATTTATTACATTTAAATATATTAGCTAAATATCATTATGGTGTTATTGGTAATTGTTACTGTAAAAACGTTTACATTATATTTGTGTCTGTAGTTTATAAACAAGTCGAAATATATGAACTATGTACATATAATATTATGATACGAGAGTTATATAAAAATTAAAGTGTAAAATGCGATATTTCTAATGTTTTAATACTCAATAATAACAGCTGTCATGCTTTAATAATTTATATCAACGGTATACTAACGGGGAGTGGCGGTTTGGTTTGAAAACTCCTCCTCTCCCAAAATATTGGTGAAATGGAAAGTTTTTAAAAAACATATTTTTGGGAATTATTTAGAACATAAAGCTTAATAGCTATTACTATTAATAATAATAGCTATTATTATTAATTAGATATTACTTTAAAATAAAATTTTATATTGATAAGATAATAATATATATTTCTACATAAAATTTTACATTAATTTTTTTTCATTTATAAGTCCACAACCCTTAGAAAAAACCCTAGAAAAAAAAATTAAATTTAAGTACACCAGTGAATGTATAACTCAATAATTGAAAGTCTTTAAATTTTGTGTGCACTGTATACATTGCAAATCTTATATGCATAATATAACTTAAATATTTTATTAAAAGGTAAATAATAACTATCACATAAATATTTCTAAAAGGAAAAGGAATCTCATAAAATTTTTAACCGCTGTTTTTGATGGAAAGAACTTAAAAAGTTTCAAAAGGAATCAAAATAATTTTATATTAAAGTTTATTTTAAAAACAAATTAAAATACTGTGATTTTATTTGAATTTGAAAATAAATATGATCTATGATATGTACATTGTACACTTACTTTTTTATAAAATATCAAAAAGATTTTGCAGTAGATCTTGTTTGCGAGATCAATTATATATCTCATAGTTAAGAATAAATTTCGAAAACGTTGATGTTTTACTATTTACTATATTATACTATGTAGGTATACAAATGAAAACGTTATATGTAAAACGAAGAATATACAAAATATTATACTTTATACAAGTGATGACGTGACGCAATATTGCAGCTGATACTTTTTAAATGAGTATAGTGTTTGTCCGTATCACAGTACCTATAAATATAATATAATATCACAATAATATTATACACCAAGACGTTTAATGAAACACAGCTGTATCACAGACTCGACCGACCGACCGGAATGCTTCCTGAAAGACGAATAATTTATTTCGGTTCTGTAATAATTTTTGCGCCAAAATAAATCCACTACTCATTGTCTTTGTTACAAGAAAACAACGTCTGAGAAAATACATAAAACAAAAACTACGCGTACAGGATGGGCTCATAGTGTTATAATTTATAAATCTACGTTGAAATAACTAAATTATTTTATTTAATATTTTAAAATAATTTCATGTATGAAAAGACCAAATATACGAGTAGGTATACGAAATATTATAAATTAATATTATACTTATGAATTTATGATATAATATTTTATTTTTATTGTACTAAACACAAACCTTCAATTATAATTTCTTACCTACTAATTTATTCATTAATCATTACTGTAATAAATATTATTTTAAAATTTAACTTTCAAATATACTTTGTAAAAACATACTTTTTTCATAGTTAAGATAATAAAATTTAAAAAATTTAATTTTGATTTGAAATATCAATATTATAGCAATACCGATATTATACGATAAATAACATGATACTTCCGTACGACATTCAATTTATAACGAAAACATTATATTTAAAAAAACTTTAAGTATAAAAAAACCTATTCACGAGGACAAACTCAATGAGGCCACCCTATAGATGTACTGTTTTTATTGGATAACACCGGTCACTTTACTTGGCCTTGTTATATTGTTTTCGCCACTACCTCAACCTCTCATCCACAAGCGAGGCAATTCGACGCAACCTCGTGACGACTTAATAAGGTTAACCCGCTAGAAGTTTTTCGTATTATTTTCTTCTCATTTCTACTAACAATAATTGGATTTCGCGTTATCATGACAAATTTCAATGATCAATGATATGAATTTTAATCGCATAAATAGAAAAATTTATAATACTATAAATATTATTAATATCATGGTTTGTTTAAGTGCACCCCGAACAAATGAATATACCTAATAATTTGTAACATTGCGATTAATATTACATAAAAACTATTGTTAGTTTATCTTTATATTATAATGTATAATATAAAATTTTTTTTAAGTATTCATATAAAGTAAAATGCACGTCAAAATTCTAGAAAAAAAATTAATGATAACACTCAATACCAGTATCCTAAAATATTACATTTTATACCAGTTTTTAGTAATATATGAACACATTCATCGCCTTAAATGTCCTATAGTTTGTAAATAAATTTTATTGTTTACAATAATGAACGTGCGTTGTATCACGATTAGATATTAAAATCAAATAAATAAATTACACACGATTACCTACTACACTACAGTCTACAGTACACAAGAAAATATTAAATTAATGGCATCAATAGGTATAGGAAGGTTATATTGAAATCTTGTTTTAAAACCAATAATTATTGCCATATTTAATCAATTAAACATTCACATTTCAATAGTTTTATAATAAATCTTATTGCAGTAATTGGGTATGTACTCGTATTTTTAATATTTTCTTAAATATTTTTAAAATTAAATATTAAAATATTTAAAATACATAAAAATATAAAGACATAAATTAAATAAAAATAATTACTGAAAAGTCTGAAGAACATAAATCTATGTATATAAAAATGCATGACTAATGAAAATAACATACCTAATCACTCTCATTCATTATAGGAGTATTTCATAAATTGATTTATAAGAATAAGTACCTAACAATTTTTTTTTAAATTGAAGTATATTGCAGATATAAGGTGAAAATAAATTAAAATGAAATATATAAAGGTGGTAATATATTTAATATCTTCATATATTGATCATATAAATTAATGTCAATTTTAAATAATACAATTAATTGCTTATTATATACATATGTATATGTATATGTATATATATATACATATTTCTTTATATCCGATTTTGAAAATATCTATATTATAATATGTATAGGTATTATGAAATTCACGAAATAAATTTACAACTCGATTTACAATGTATAATATATTTATGATTCATCGATGTTCTTCGCCACATATACTCGTAATAATATAGTGGACATAATATAAACAATAACAGTAAAGTTACTTCTTTAATGATATATATTTTTTCTAATATCCATAAATATTGTGAATTTCGTATTACCGGAAATTTTATTCTCAATCAGTATATTCATCCGAGTGTACTAAATTTAATGGTCCTATGTAAATACGTGTGTACACTTTTAATGAAATACCAATATTTTAAAACTGGCATTGTCTCATTTAATATATTGCCAAACGTTAAATATTCATAATAAAATATACTAAATCAAAATATAACTATAGGTATTTACATGAAAATATAATTTTAAAATGAAATATGTGTGTACATACATTATAATATATAATATATCTAGTTACATTATTATATTATATAAAATAATATAATTAATAAAAATATATATTAATATAGAATAAGTAATTTATTGGTATAAATAAGATAAAATTTGATGTGATTGAGTCACAACATGAATATGAGACCGTTTCAATTTTTATTATGAAATTATTATCGCTTGGTAAATTATATACTTTTTGTTTTCAATAGATATTTTAGATACGAGTAGATAAATTATTAATTTAAATTATATTATTATATATTAAAAACAATAATAATATACCTATAATATTATGACTAATACAATTTT
The DNA here is from genome assembly GCA_021307375.1 of Tetraneura akinire. NCBI lineage: Eukaryota > Metazoa > Arthropoda > Insecta > Hemiptera > Aphididae > Tetraneura > Tetraneura akinire. The sequence continues at coordinate 19,428,630 of JAIUCT010000007.1, read as the reverse complement.
TTTGTACCGTGCAACTATGCAAGCTTTATAACACTCTATTAAAAATTAATAATTTTTTAGGCCCTTTGAAATTTTGCCGCGTGAACCCCTTTTTCCTTAAATCCGCCATTGTTTATTATAGAAAAATAAATTTTAGAAATATTAAATACAGGTATCTCTGATCTGCGTAAACTAAAATTTCCAAAATATTGAATAAAAATCAATTTATTTGGTAATACAAATTAAATGCCATTTAACATTAATTTACATCAAAATATAATATATTTAAATGAAAATTAAATAAACAAATGAGAATCAATCATCTATTTAATTTATATAGAATTATATTAGAGTAAAATAAAAATATGAAAACGAATTTATTTTTCAAGTTTTCGGGTAAGATATTAATGATAAATAAGTGTGTTTAGTGATTGAAAAGTTTCCAAACTCTCCGCCTGTATTTCTAACGTATTTATATACGATATATATGCAAATATATTATATAATATTATATACCTATAAATAAATATTAATATAATTAAAATATTATTTTTATAGTCTAAAGTATCCCTTTCATTCCATTCAGAGCGTTATAATATATATCGTTCGGCGTCCGTATTACTGGCGTCCGTATTACTATATGCGAACCATCAGTCTGCGACATCTATCTTCAAAACCAGTTCAGTGTCTACCGGTTTAGATATAATAGACTACACTTTATGTTTGATTTTTAATATTTTGCAATGATAAAAGCCTTCGTCGTGAAGCAGTGTACCCGTCACCAACTAAGACTTGATTTCTTCGATAAAAATTATTATTATCATTTATCTATACGTGTCTACAATATCCGATGAAATGATGCACTAAACTCGTACCGCAGTATACGCAATGCATTCGATGAACACAATATAAATAATAAATGCGTATGTAATTAATTAAGAACGTTTATATAATAATTTGAGTGGTATTTGGCGATTTAGCTATCTGGCGATTTTCCGAGACTATACGGGTTAATTGTGCTGCCAATTTTGCACTGCCATTAACATAATCAAATACACACAAATATATAATACATACATATATAATTGTCTGGCTCAGTGACAAAATGATGTACCTTCGTCATTCACCCCTAAAAGTACAATAATATGAATAGTCATAACTCTAGTTTATATAGTATCCGGTAAAAATCTACACATTACATAAATAATTATTAATTTTTGACAATATTGCAAAATAAATAAATAAATATCATAACATATAATATTATATTATATCTATGCGTATTAGGTAAATATACTTTCCACAGTAATAAACTTTATAATTAAATAATATTCTGGATAATATTACCAAGTTACATAAATAGCAAATTTTTCAATAAATTTAGTCAAAAATTTGAAAACGCATGCATAGGTATGAGAAAAAAAGTAAAATAAATTACAATTTTTATTTATTTATTATAATTAATATATTATGATAATAAATTATTTAATATGGAATTTCTATATTACTCAACATTTTATTGCAAGATATAGGTAGGTAAATGCCGTTCAAGAATACGAAATTATAATATAACTAGTTTCTACTTTTTTTATTTCTAATAATTTAGTTATATTTCTGCAATTATCTCAAATTACTTACTGAAAATTATTTTAAACAATTTATTTAATAATTTATATAAAACATTAACGTTTTTTCAGTAAGGTCGATTTAGGTAATTAGGTGATATGCGAAATGTAAATTTAATATTTGAATAACAATTTATGTGATCAGGTTTTTAAATTTTAATTACTATATCATATAGGTCATATATTATATGCATAATATTATGCAGTAAATTGATAACTTAGAATTAAATGTTAATAAATTAATTAGTTTCTACAGTTAACCTAATAATTATTATAAATAATATTCTAAATACAAGATACAACATTGAATGGGTTTATTATATAGGTATTAATTTTTTCATTATCTATTATACGTAAGTATATATCAACATTATAAGTTTACACTGGCTACCATAATTAATTATTTAATTCAAAATATTAGGTGTATAGAAAATTACAAAAATATTTAAACATTAAACAAAAAATTAATTTTATTAATTTATCAAATACTATTAATTAATTTAGTTATACTAAATATAGGTATAGTCGGTATAGGTATCGGCATATCAGAAATAAATACAAAACAATTTATAATTGATAATTTCACAATTCAATTTATTTACACTCGGACACATTTTCACCCAAAATATTTTTAATAAAAATCCATTATACTCATCGGATGTTACCGATTTCTATGCTGAAATAAGATACCATACAAATTTCAACCATTTTACCTTTTAACACGATCAAACATATTCAATGTAATTTTACATTTACTAATATTTAAACTATTATTATTTTATTTTTCCGTTACATTCTTATCGATTATTACCGAATATTATGTCCTATTTTATCTTAATCGGATTTCACTAGGTAGTAGGTACAATAATAATTATTCTTTTTGTACATGCGATATTTAATAAAAAAAATGTTAGTATGCACTATAACTAATAGTATACATATTTTATACAAAAGTTCCCTACCATATAGTGCTCAGTACTACTAAGGTAGGTAATTATAATTCGCAGCTAAGACGAGTAGAAAAATTAACTCTTTAAACCCAAATACAACGCATAAAGAATAAGTAAGTTGTGCAGTGAACGACCGAAGTACTTATAATTATATATAGGTACATACACATATAGGTACTACATACGTATACAAACTTATATACTGGTCTAATATATGTATATTTTGTGATGTATTGAAAATAACTGTTCGTTACTCATTAAGGGGGGAGTGAAAGTCAAAAGGATATTTTTAGAATGGGTTTTTAGTCTTATTGGTCCCTTCTGAGGCGGCAAGTCGTTTATATGCCGTCTACTCAAATGTTACGTTACCTGGTTTACACGCGGTACTAAATCATGAGGTTGAATATTGTATACTAAATACTAATACATACAGAGTGATCAGAAACTTATGTTACAAAACCGGTATAAATAGCATACAGATGTCAAAGATATACCTATGATTATTATGTAATCCTATCATTTTTTAAATATTATACTTTTTAATTTTTTATCACTCTGTAGTTATATTAGCAGTATCTACCTATATTATGTAATCTGTAGCTTCGTATAATTATAATATTGTGTACAGTTCAAATAAAAATTAATATATATGATTTTAATGCCTACTTTTAGTCCTTTTAATAACATGTCGCAAACTAGGGCCTAAATTTGTGTGTACTACGACACTCTTAGTGCAGTACGAAATTTTAAATTGTGTAGTTGATTATGGTCTTATTTTTTTCATTTTTGCATTATAAATAGATAGTATTATTTGAAAACCATATAATACATGAAATTTCAAAACTTAAAATACTTATTTGAAGAAGCCAAGTTACTAGATAGATAATCAAAATAAATATTTTTTCAGAAATTAAAGTGTATTTTTAATAAATCGCTTCGCTCACAATCTAAAATATATAATATATTATACTATTTTACTATAAATTTAATGAGTAAACGTGTAGTACGAAAATTTTTAAATTTTAGTCCCTGTCGCAAACGTTATTAAGAAGTCGATACCGTGTAGCCATTTATTGTAAATATTAACAATCATTGCGGCCTGCAGAGGTATTTACATTTTATGTCACACGCTATTATTACATTTTTAAACGATATAGTATATAAAGGAACCAAATAAAAACGCAAGACCTAGCAAACCCCAGCGAAGGACAACCGGTTAGGCTGCTGGTGTAGTGTCCGGGCCGGCTGGTCCGATCATCCATCGCACGCCACCCCAGGGCCCGCCAACGCGTGTCGTTTCCTCGTGAGCATATGGCGGCTTATATTCGACAAATATCGTAGGTATATAATAATAATAGGTACATCACGCATGATTTTCCCCGACAAACTATGGAATATCTTACATACTTATATATAATATATTATATAGATATAGGTACCTGATATCTTCTTGTATACATTTGGGTTAGGTTTTTGTGTCTAACAAGAAAAAGAAAAAATTGAAGACCAAAATAATAATATAATAACGTATACGACTCAAACGACGACGTCATGGCATTGTTCCGGTTTGAAAACACTATATAGGTATAGTTACGGTACATCAACAGCAGCAGGTATACATCATCTACAGGTAACCAGGTATATATGCACGATGAGAATAATACGATCAGAACTCAGAGCTCCTACAACGACCTCGAGAAAAATAACTACATATAATATAAGTAATAACAATATAAAATGTACAGTGATTTGTTACTATACCTACTCTTCTAACATGGTAGTGGCTTATTAAATTTTGTATTAATTGCACAAATTACAAATTACAAATATAAAATATTATTTTATTTTATTTTTAAAAAAATACCTAATTATTTTTGGGTAATACCTACCTACTATACTAAAAATACGAGTATAATTCATTTTCATTAATTTTAAAATTATACTGTAATATAGTGTAAAATTAATAATTTAATAATAATAATAATAATAATAATAATATTATTATTATTATATTATAATGATTATATCTGCATATACACGGGTAAGTAATAAGTATTAGTATTAGGTACTACTATTAGTTAGCTATAAGTATATAATTACTATTTACTAATTCGTATGTCGATTAGATATGATTAAATTTATCAATAAAACAACAATAGGCCTCCAGACATAGATATCTACTACATAATATACGATACCTACTATTGTTTAAAATGTAATTAATTAAAAAATTATTTTTATAATTTATGTGCATTACAAATAAATTTAGGTATAATATTCGTAAATACCGATATGTAGGTACTAAGTATTGGGGTTTGCAAAAAATACCGTTCCTTAGATTTTGATCTTTCAGTGAATCGATTCCAGGCAATGCACGTTTATATATTATAAACATGTTCGAATATAATATTATTTCTAACACATATACGTATTATGTCTCGTTGCCACCGCCGAAGGGTGCAGTTTTCCCCCCTACGAGGGTCGTGAGATCGCACGAGAGGGTCGATGAGAAAAAATATAATAATAAAACCAGTGTGTGTATTATACGTTTAACATAATATACGGGAATATCCTATTTGCTTATTTTATTGTTTATAAGGTGTACTCAAACTGGCAGCCAGCCGGGGCTTTTGTTACGTATTTTTTTCTCAAATATATATATGAAAATTATTTCTATATTATGTTTTGGTCCCACATTAAAAAGGACCAAACGATACTACTGTGAAATCTAAATCTATGTACCTACGTGAATACTTAAAACTTCCAACATCGACGATGGTTCTCACGAAGTAATATACATCGATACCAATGAATGGTGACCATATAATGGTTATCACGGGAACTAGCGCTAAACGAAAGCAAATAAAGGATTTAACCGTAAACGAATAACATAATAATATGTCACGACGTCACACGAAGAACACGTAAAATGTCAGTGAACATGGAACGACCGTATGTGATAATATTAGAATGTAAACGATGTGAAAGAAAAACAGACGTAAATGCGTCATAGGGATGATGTTATAAACATAATAATATAATAGTATTTATAAATTATAAGATACAACAAAATAAACGCATTATTCTAATAATTATACTTTATGTACCATTATAACGTACACTCTACTCACCCTAAATAAAAATAAAACCGCATACGGTTTCAGCAACAAACGACCTTGGTCATGGGCGTGAATCCGCGGCTTGGGGGTTGTATTTATCGGCTTAGACACGACAAAAACGAAATTTCGTCGGACACGCACTCGAAACGGTTTATTTTCTCTTTTTCTCTTCAATATACTCAACTATAGATACCTATATTATTATTACAAAATAGGTACGTGATCGCGCGACCGGTAGATATAAGATTCTTTCACTTTCTTTACTTTTTCTATTTTATTCCGGAACGATATTTATACAATAATAATAACAATAATAATAGATAATAATAATAATAATATAATATTATGTATTTACATGCAAAGAGATATTAAAAACGGATATGTCGCGAAGAACACACGACCGGCAATAATATAGGTGCAATTGTTTTCGTAACAATAAATTTTAAATTATGACACGAGAAAAAAATAAAACAATTATTATTATAATATTATTGCGGTGTGAAACAATTGAAAGGGAGCGACTACCGTACGTAAGCGGAGCACGTGAGACACTGAACGCTGATTGTTAAAGGGGCTTGAGATTTTGATGGTGCGAGCGGCGACCGAACAGGCGCATACACTATGTTCATATGCGTACGCTGCGTCGAGGTTGCGCGCGCACGCGCTCTTTCTCTTTGGCAGACCGTCTGGTCGCGTCGGCGGCGTGTGCGTGCGGTGTCAACAGAGCGAGCAACCGAACGGCTGCGACGACGAGAAACGGACTAGCGATAGAGCGATGGAGCGACTGGTTTGATGCGTGCAATGTGTAAAATATATAATAAAAATATTTAATTATATTTATAAATATTATTATTAGATTGCGACCATGTTAGGTATAATTACGTATTTTTTTTTATTATTTAGAACCGTATTTTTTGTGGTGGCTTGCAAGCTGCAACGAATCGAATGCAAACAGAACAAAACCAATTACAATCCGAGAGCATAATAATTATGTATTTATATATTACATAGGTATAATAGTAATAAGGTAAATTATAATATTATTGTAGTTTGGTTTAAAAAATCAATTTTTGGTAACAATCGATACACGAAACGACCTCGGAAACAACGAAATCGACGCATTATGAGTTATGAATTAATGACGATTTATTGATAATATTATATTTTCGTTTGTTATGTACTTATGTGTCTACTGAGTGTTGAGTGATTTTATCAATTATTACTCATTGCTATAACAGTGACGAAGTATCGCAGTGATATTATTTATATTATCGTATCGTCGAATATATTATTATTGTACCTATATAATATTATCATGTAAGAAGTCACCGGCGACCACATAGAGTCGGGTTCACGTCATGTGAGGAGCGAGTGGCGCGCAACGAGAGTGCGTGTGCGAGTTCTTTTGTGCTCGACGACCGCGGAACGCGGATAGAACGCCGCCGTCGAAGGGCGAAGACGGCTGCACGCGGAAGGAGTGCGGGGCAGCGAATGTTTTGTGGCCGAGCGGGGGCGAGAGGATCCGACTACGGCGCCCGCGTACGGCGGCGGCGGTTGTCCGATGTTTTCGTTTTGGCGTGCGAGTTTTTTTTCGTGTCCTCCGCACCCCGCCCAGCAACAAACGACACGGCAGGCGGCCACGGACACCACACGCGGTGCGATTTTCGGAACCCCTGCTGCAACGGGTCCCCGCGCACGATGATTTTCGCACGCGGCGATTTCTCAATATGTCGGATCATTTGTATTGTATTATGTTTCGATTTGCCTACCCGTGGACGTGGTACCTAAACCGAGAGGAAAACGTCTCGCGCAGTATGCGTGAATGCAAAATAATATTTTCTTGGTCTCGTTTCGATCATTTAATAAAATATTAAGGACGATTTAAATCCCTGGTAGTATTATATCGTGTGTTTGTTATTTGCATCCATGACCTACACTACGGCATACATGCCCCGAGGACCATCGATTCTCGATTAATAGTTATTATATTATTACGCCATACATAACAATAATAAGTCGATAATATTTATTATGTTAATAATTGTATATTTTAATTAATTTAACCTAACCCGCACCCATAAATTTATAATATACTGACTCGTATTATAAGTTTATAGGTAATAACGCGACAGCGTAAGGCTAGCGTGCAAGTTCGATGTAATCATTTCGATAACATTAAAAAAAAAAAAAAACGATATTATTTTGTTAAACGACTGTAATTTTTTTTTATAATTCGAATTATAATAATATATTATTCTATGACATGTCATTCGTAAACTTAAAATAAACATTATAGGTAAACTTACTTGTTGTTACTGCGTATGTTATATTATTGTGTAATGCGGAAAATCGGCGATCCCTGTATTTCTTATTTTCCACGTAGGTACTTGTTACGCACGCGCGTATAAAATTATTAACGATTGATTTAAACGGTGTTAAAAGATTAATAACGATATTATAACGATGTACATTAATAAACCGCAAATATTCGTTTTAACAGTTCAGAGTTCAGACGTAAAAAAAAAAGAATAATGGCGAAATAAGTAAAGTCATGTACGATACGCTTACGCACTTCTTTCTGTGAACAAGTCGGACGATAGTGCTGCGACAGTTTTGACATAGATGCATTGTCCAATGAGAATATCCGTTTAAGTTGTAGCTACAAAATATACCATCGGTGAGCGCTAAACGCGGGACCACGGTTACTGTCCGGTCCTATAACTAGACCAATAGACCATGCGGTAACTGGTATCACTATCAGCTGTCAACATATTATCTAACATCTATGTTAAATTTAATTTAACAAAAAAAAAAATAAATAAATAAATAACAAATTACAAAACTAACCAATAAAAATTATATTTATACAGCAGTATGAATACGAAAAAAATCAACACATAATAATTTTATTTTTATATTATTGTTTTTTTTTTATTATAATATAAACATAGTGTATGTAATTTACACGATTTTTCGTGGTTTCGTATAATCTTTACCGAAAAAGATTAACGACTTTCAAACGTGCGGTATGTACACGAATGTATGATTATGTCCAATTATAGTAGTAGGATTGAAAGGCCTTGAATGTTCAGCGATGTGTTCGAGAAATTATTACTTCTCCTACTTATAATAAGGTAAAATGTTTTATTTTTGAACGAATAAACAATATTATATAATATAAGATTTACTTGTATTCTTTAAATTACATTAAGATTTACATGTATTTAATGTTTCTGATGATTAACGATTAAATATTATTGTAAAGAGTTATACAATATATTATTGATATTATTGTTGTTATTGAAATATTACATTATTACGCAATTGACTTTAAAATATTGATCGTGATCACTTTATGAAGTAAAATATTTGGTATACCTACCAATCTAAATAATATATTTTTTGGGCATTTAGTTGCCTTTCATTAAATTTTACATTGAAATTATTGAATAATATATAAATATGATAGTATTTATTAGGTAATTATTTATTTATGAAATAATATACTACCGCCATACTTATAATAATAATTTGAGAAATTAATGAAAGTTACATTTTTGTATTAAGAATATATATTATTATTTTTTACATTGCAAATATTAATATCATATAGAATTATAATGTCCCGCGAAGGTACCTTTTTGAAATTCTATTATATAATATTATAATTATAGAATTCGCAAAGTAATAAATACAAAATAATAATATAATATAAAGAGAGTAAAAGTAAAAGTTTTTAACGTATCCACCAGCGTAAAATAATATTTCATTATTTTTACAACTATTGATTAAAAGAAAAGTAGTATTATACTTATACGTATTATTATACTTTACTGCAGTATATTATACTTACTGTGTCTGCAATTTAATTAACTTTAAAATTCGATGGCATTAATTAGAACGAAAAAAATAAAAATCAACCTAATAAGTTGTTTGATTAATGAAGAAACTAACAAAATAAATTAATGATTTTATTGCATTTTAACTTTCAGCGACTTGTTAGAGTATCCCCTTCGAACTCTATTAATAATTATGTTATCTGGTATTGACTTGTTTTTTTTATTTTGTAAAATTTTAATTTATTATTTTTAATTTAATCACATCGATTTTATTAGACATAACATACTATATCTATATCGTTGTTTATTAAATTGATAATTAAAATGTTTGTGTATATATTATTATAATGTTTTAAATACTATATAGTGATAATATTAAGTACATTACTTTTGTCTTTTTAGCTTAATGATTAATAAAAATTTTGATTTAAAAAAAAAATTCAGTTTAAAAAAATTAATATTAAGTTATAATATTTTCAATCAAGTTATTAAAAAGAATATGTAACAATTAATTTATGTGTTCTTTAGTTGCGTTTTAAAACGTCAACTTGAATCACGACTTGAATTGAAATCTACTCGTATATAAACAAGTTGATTTAATTTAATTTTAATGTCAATTAAAAATTTATTTTCAAAGTTAAAGATAGAAAACTCATGTAATTTAAAGAATGATACAATAATATAGAGGTTTTTATCATCTGGTAATAATATGATTACTAAAAAATATATTTAAAAAAATGGCATATAAACCTCCAGTTAATAAATTACTCGTAATTATAAAATATTATAAAACTAATAATGCATTAAAGAAATATGTATAGTATTATTTTGATAATTTAAAAATATGTTATTATAATAATAATTAATACATTAATAAATATATAATAAGAGTAATATTAACCGCGTATATCGCAGTTGTCAAATGAATTGAAATATAAAATACAGTTTGTCTTTGACCAGATAGTGAGATAGGGTAATATTTTTCTTATCAATTAATTGTAAAAAAATTTTATTTATAGGTATATGTATTATATAGTGAACAATTATTAGTTTTTTTAAATATTAAAATGGAAAATAGATAAATAGTATTATTTTATAAAAGAAAAAAGTATACTTCAATACTTTAAATATAAGTAAATAATTGTCTTAAAATTTGACATGTTTATTAAAAAATAAAGAATGCGTTTAACTTTCAAAAGTTTCAAAGTATGTACAATATAGTACCTAAATAATATTATTTTATCTTAAATTAAATTTCAATCATTTATTTTAATGAAATATTGTTTTAACCATTATGGTTATATTATATTAATAAATATTAATTATTATTATTATAATTATATATTATATAAAAAAAATTTGAGAAATATTACTTAATAATATAACAGGTAGCCTACCTACTATAAATTTTATTTTATTACAAGTTGCCTACTTAATAAACATTCTTGTAATTTACATTTTAGAATGTATAAGTTATTTATTATTATATAAAAAAATACTTTGAAAAATAATAAATACATTTTAAAGTTATGATGATAATTTAGTATAGGTACTCAGTAGGTATATAACAATATATTTTTCAGTTTTTTATCTAATAATAAAATTAAAAAAATAAATCATTTAACTAACTTTTAAAATAGTAGTGAAATATTGTATTTAAAATGTTAAATCTTAAATATGACTGGCATATTTACTGTTTTACTAATAACTGTTATCAACACTAAAATTCTAATTAAAATATAAAAAACAAACATGTAACAATATAATTTAATTTTAAATACCATAATTTAATTATTATTATGTTCAACTATTGAAATTGATTAATAAAAAATTTGATTTACATACAATACACGTATTAATTAAATTAACAAAAATAATGTGCATGAAAGAAAATGAACCGATTGTAACAATAACAAATTATATAAAAATTATATTCGCTCATCGGTTAATATCGACTATTAAATCATTTATCCAATAATCGTATTATAGTCATAAAATTATTAAAATAAATATGTATAGGTATTAATATATTATTTATTAAAATATCATATATAGTATATATTTTAAAATTAAAATATTATATAATTTTATTGTAAAGGTAGGTACATAATTTTAAATTTAATTTAATTTATAATTTTGTTGTTTTACTATTCGAAGTTATTAAAGTAATAAAATCACTGCAGCAACAAAACAATTTTGATTGTGTCGTTTTATTTTCAAACAACTATAACTTGATCGAGTTTTATCACAATAATAATGAATATTGTATAGTTGTTTAAATGATAAATGTAAGAAAAATTATTTTTCTTTACGTATTATTATTATTTGTTTTAATTTCAGTATTTGTTTGTCATTAGTGTTGGTTGGTGGACGAAAGAAATATTAAAATTTTAAAATACTACCCTTTTCCCGTATATTATAATATGTAACAAAAAATGTACCAAGGACACGCTTGATGCACGGGTAAATAATTAACTTGATTTTTATGTTTAAAAATGATTTAGGTAGGAAAATTTTTTTTTTTTTAGGCAAATAGTATTCTACATTGACCATTATTCAGACGGTTAACGGTTATAATATAATACATAATAGGTATATATACCTAAATATATATATATATATATATATAATGCACATTGCACGTGTATATTAGTAACAATTATTTTAAAATTAATTATTATGCGTATATAGGTCGAAAAAGGTTAGGAAATGGTCGAAATTTGAAATACCTGTATTATATCGCTTAATGTGTAATATCATTTTACTCATACATTTGTACTCTGGGCATAAGAATTATTATAGGTAAATATATAAGTTATTTTATGAAAAATCAAATTTAACATAATTTATAATAATTATGATTAATATCAACCCAGATAAGAAATATCTATCTATATTATACTATGGTAATATTAATAATTATTGTTATTGTGCAATTAATGATTTTCATCATATTATATTATATTATTTAATATGAGTATTATATAAACCACGGTCCAGGAGAAAAGCAGCGGAAATAAATTACAAGATTAAAATTGTGATAATTTTATACAAAACGAATAAAGACTTAGTGTATAAAATCGGCTTATAAAGTATAAATTATTAAAAATACAAATATAGTAATTAATATTTTTAACTGAATCTAGTCTTCTTTTTATCCTTTAAACAGCTAAAAAAAAAAAGAATCGTAAATGTTATATTCGCAATTATTTAGAACTGAGTTAAGTAGAATATATTTGAGCTTTAATAAAATTTTCAACATTTTTAAAAAGTTTTTGTTTTTTTTATTAATCATTATTGTAAAAGTATTGAAAAATAATAAGAAAAATATACTTATATGGATTCTAACACTTCAAAAATATCAACTTTAAACAGCTAAAAAAAATTGAGAATTGGAATTTTTCTAATATTTTCGTATCATGTAAATATGTGAGTGTATTCAAAATTGTCCATTTATCAAACATTATATTGATAAAAATGAGAATTTTAGGAAATATTCAAAGGTCTATAATTTGTAGAAAAATTAACGTGTCGGTTCCAAAATATTACATATATATATAATACCTATTATAGGAACACACAATATTTTTTCTAAGCCTCTAAGTTCAAAATTGCCTGACGTATCGTGAAATATTGAAATCTAATTCGTCAAAATTTTAGTTTTTGTGAAAAATATCGTTTTTCTCACTTCTACCTTTGAAATTAAAATATAATTATATGGGAAAAATCATTATATTATATTTTTTATTAATTTTCTTGCAGATTTTTGGTCCACTCTACGTAATATATAGTTACTAAATCGTTTATCAGCCATTGTTCATTTATTATCTATTAAATTATTCGTTATTCATTTATTTAAAAATGTATGAATACAATATATAACTTATATTGCTCGTCTGTTTAATCGTCTGTTTTTATAATGTTATTACGCGTAAGACGTTTAGGGTATATCTCTCAGTCGGTTTTTCTTAAGCTCGACTATTCAAACGTCATGGTGTGTTTATTCCGTTATTCGTAACAAATAAATAAATCTTTCAAAAGACGTATATAATATACAAATTGGATTTCATAATATTATCTTTGGAGACCAGAATTTTTGGCCTGTTACATTCCCATCGTATATAATATAGTAACCCTGTTTTCTTGTGACGAAAACAAGCTATATACCTCTGTTTTTGAATAATTTACAAGCTGCGACTTGTGGTTTGTTATAATATAAACATATGTGTTATTATATATATATTGTGCAATGAAAACTTTAGTTTTCGAGGCCTGTGTATAATATATACATATACATTATACTCAATATTAATATCGTTATTGTTAAATTTTTAATCTCCACGCAATAGAACGTCATAAATTTTACGTCACGTCTTGTGCGCGTAACGCCTATTTTATTATTATTATTGTATTATACATTCATTCATTATAAAATATGCGCGATCTGAATAAATAATTATACAATAATGTCATTTTAGTGAAAATGTAAAATGATAATGATTTACGAAAATGCGGAATAATATACCGTAACCGCGGTTCGCGTGTCACTATTATTTTCGCGATTTATCGGACGAAAACGATCGTTAATGCGATGAAAATGGAATGGACAGTCGAATTTCAATTAAAATATACAAAACTATAATATACCTGCACGCATGTAAGGTTAGTTTGCGAGTCTTCATACCGTCATATGAGCAATGATTTGAAGTTGGGAATTTAAATAGTCAAAAACAAAAAAACCGTTTGGGATATCTTAACGCGCTGCTATTGATACGATATTTCAGGCATATACTTATGAGGATCTTCATTAATTCATCTTCTTAATTCAGTCATGTCAGGAAGTCGATCGACTTTTAACGATAATTTATCTTATTTATAATATAATTCTGTTATATTATAATGATGTGTATATATTTTTATCCATAAATCGCCATTGAAATAACGAGTAAATTTAATATTTATTATTATAATTTTAAATTTATTGTTTTTAAATCTTTTTTCTTCTGAAGAAAATCTGTATTTCGAACATAATATTATATAGTATTATTCCGATTTCCGATACTAAAATAATAATATGTATAAAGAGAATATACTATGGGTATAATATAAAATAATGACACTAAGGTAACTCGACATTTTCAACGATGATATAACAATAGATAGGTTACCGAGTAATGAGTATATACCGTCACGTAATAATGTGAACTTGAAATAATAATTTCAGAAATATTTGAAGCGGATTTGTCGTATAATGTAATCGTTATAATAACTCGTATAGTATAAATGCTATAAATGTGGTCACGTATTCGCAGGCGTGTAAAAATGATTAGAATGTGACGTTTCTCCGACACAAAAATATGAAAATATTTTTAAATAAAATCTGACGATTATATTTATGATCCGAATGGCCGACGTCTACATAATAATATTATCGTTAATATAGTGTGTCTCGAAAGTGCGAACATATTGTTATTTTCATTCGTCATCATTAAAAAATCTTGACTACTCCACTGGACCAGAAACGAATAATAATACAAACTCGTACGATCTATTAATATTATTTATAATAATATGTTCGACACGTGTTTCTCGTTTCGGTTATTATACCGGGAGCTTCTCTTGCAGCCTCGCAGACCGAATGATTCCGCGTGATTTATCGACTTACGCGCGCCGCGCCACAACTGCAAACGGATCGTAATTTTTTCGGATTATTTTTACCTTTTCCCATTGACAGACCGTTTCGTTTCATATATATATATATCGTTTTATATATATATATATATGATATTATATAATATATTATATTTATTATATATTGGATACCATTTTTTTGGAGCATCCGACACGTATGCATTGCGAAAATCGATACGTCTTTTGAACATTTTCCGCAAACGGTTACAATAATATAATAATCATATATTATATTATATCTACGCAATGAGCTACGTGTTTCTTTGCAGAAACTTAATAATAATAATAATAATAATAATAATAATACTAATAATAATAATAATAATAATAATAATAATAATAATATTAATAATAATAATAATAATAATAAAAAGAAGAAGAAGAAGAAGAAGAAGAAGAAGAAGAAGAAGAAGAATAAGAAAAAGAAGATTAACCTGAAAACGTATATCACTCAATCGCATATTTTTGATAAATTATTAATATATCGATAAATGTGTCGACAAAAATAAAAAATATAATGATTATTTAATTATTATAATAATTTATTATATCTATGAAATAATTACTAATGTGAGACAATATACGATCAAACTATGAAATATTATAAAAATGCCAGACAAAAGATGAATGTTGACATTCATAAATAGCAATACGACGTATAGAATATTGTAAAGTGTATACGGTATAATACGAACATCATTGTACGTCCTCAAATCGAAATCCTTTTATTAACACAAGTCCTTGTAGTGCTTCGTATTTACATAATACGTGTACACTGTACACATATACATAATATACGTATTGTAACTAAACGTACACAAGAGGTCAGATAGGAGATTATCCATAAAATGTACCGTATATATAGACTAATTATTGTCCTTTAAGTGTGCACGTAAAAGAGAACAACATATTTTATATATACTTTTTGAAAGAACACGTTTTTTTATCTTTAACTATAACGCGTATATTTTTTTCCCTAATTTAGAGATAATGAGTGCTATGATATTAATTATTAGGTGGTAGCAAAAAAGACACGATGAGTCATTAGTGTTATTAGTTTCAGTTTGAGCATTTATTCTTTTTCCAAATTCATCGTTCCGGATAAAATGATTTTAAATATAATATAGTTTTAAAAAATAAAGTTAATATTATTTAATTGCCAAAATGTTTTAATTTTGGATATAAGTATGTATATATGATATTTAAACGCACGTTGACTATGAATTATAAAATGATGTTATTTTCACTTTAAATTATAACACTTCTTATACAATTCATTTCTCATTATTTTATCATAAACATCTAAAGAATATAATATTACTACTACTAATATAATATATTATACTATTTTACTGATACAATATTCATTTATTATAATTTATAATATAATATACGAGTACAATGATAATATTCAATCAATATAATAAATACTAAAACTTGTAGGTAGTATGGAAATAAGTAATTTAACAATTAGAATATAATAATATTATCCATAAAAATAATATTTTTATATTATTATTACTCAATAATATTATAATAATGTATTATCCGATAATTTATACCCTGTTATAATTATTATTAAACTCGTGTTATACGAAATAAAATGTCATCCTATAGGGGTTTTTTAATTGTTTTTAAATGTAAATTACGACTAATGAGTTAATAAATTTAAAATTTAAATATTATAATGAGATGGCCTAATGAACAAAATCATTAGAATGAATAAACCGATAAGAATTTGAATAAAAGTAAACAATTCGTCGGAAACGAAAAAATAAATTTACATACGAGTAATTGCCAATTGGCTAATGTATATATTTTTTATTTTTATTTTTATTTATTGTTATTAAATTAAATATTGTAACGTAAAATATATATGTACCTATATAATAATACAATTATTATGGGATAATTTTGAACAACTTTTTATATTATAATTTAATTTTTTTTGGTTATTTAAATTTTAAAGTGATAATAAAAATATAAAATAGCAAGCAAACCAATATACTATCACTATTTGTTACTCAATCGTAATGTGTGTAAACTGATTTATAATTCTATTGTATTGATTATATTAAAAAATGACGTTTTACTTAAAAAAAAAAAAATCAGATAATAAAAAAAACAAATAGGTATACATAAAATGTCTAAGTATTTATTGTTATACAAATCGTTTGAAACACAAAAGTATTTATAATTTATGAATATGCGATATATATTTTACTGAGTGCGTTTGAACGTTTCGATTTGTCATGCATTAATTATTATTTTTTAGATTAAATAACTTTAAAAAAAAAAAAAAAATACAAACACTATTATATACGTCAATTGTTAAGTTAATATGTTATAATAGTGGCCAATATTTGTGATTTAACCCATATTAGTTTCAAATAAAATCTAAACGTATATGTATAATAATTTTATATACGTGATAATATAGATGGAATTTTAAAAACAATTTTTGTATAATATATGTTTTAACTTATCAACATTAATTACATTTGTAAACAAAAATGCAGTTTAAAAAGTGTTAGTAACTATTTTATTTTATACTATTTATTTATTATCTAACAAAAATAAATAATTATTGAAAGTGAATCATTCAGTAATATTCGATTCAAAATTTCAAAGGTTAAACGGTTATATCTAAAATTAATTTAATTGATGAATAAATCATTGCGGGTTATGCTGCTATAGATATACCTATAATAATAAAATAAAATTGATGTAGGTACCTATACGTAAATTTAAAATATAGGTTATGTAAAGAATATTACGAATTATTTTTCATTGATTTTCTTTTCGCTTTTTAATGAAATATTGACACGCCCAAATACTGCAATATACTACTTAATATTTATTAAGTAACGTTTAAAAGTTATGAAAACATACACTTAAATAATAATAATTAATACTGTTAAAAAAGTAAATATATCATAGACACTTAATGAAACAATAATTACTTTTAAGTAATATATAACCGTTTGATTTTATTTATCATTATGCAAAGAAATTTTAAATTACGACATTAATCATATGTGTATTTACAATTTATCAAAACAATTATTTTTTTAATATATATTTTGTGCATTTGAAATATCTACTTTGGATAAAATTTTGCAGTGGTAAATTTGTAATTGTTTATAATTTTGTTTTCATATATATTCGAATTAAAAATGTCACGTCAAGAATTTATCACGTTTTTGATAAACTATATTAGTTTGTAGTTATATACATATATGATCGGATAATGCTAATTAATGATCTCGTGACGTAAATCGAATGTTAAAAAACATAAAAAAAAAAAAAATAAATATATCAAATTCAGTGCGAAGATTATGATAAATGTTATATTGGCCAAACAAGAAGAACATAGGTAAAATATTTAAGAAACACATCAGAAGCATGAATAATCAGGAAACTGATAAGTCTCCTAGAGCAGAACACTTTTTAAAATTTAATCATATTATTAACACAATCAAATTATTTAAACAAGTTACAAATAATCAAGAATAATTAAAATAAGAGAAGCTATAGAAATGTCAATAAATGAGAACAATCTGTTAAATTTGGATTTAAATCCATTGCAAAATAACTTGTTAAAACTATTACCATAATAATTAATAATAGATAATTAAACTGACATGACACTCATCGTGTGATGATGTCATGCACGAGGAGCGCACAATATATAAGGGAAATGTACACTTCGATAACGGTCAGTCTTTGTTTTGCATTGAAGATGGTAACATTGTTATCAAAATACGTATTTGCTTAAATAAAAGTAAATTTTTTGTGGATTTGGATTTTATTTTATTTTATTTGAATAAATTATACACAAGTACTCAACAATAAATATTAATAGTTTATTATGCTGACACACATAAAGTACCATCTGCGCCTAATTTCAATCGATAAACGCTGACATATTAATACAACTTGAAAAGTTCAAATTGTCAAGAATGTGATAAAATATAATATTATATCATATAAATTTAAAAAAAAAACACAATTACGGTACGATATCAAAGAATTTTGGAACTTTCTCATTCCACTCTATCTAAGATCTATAAACAAGAACGGATTTGATTACATAAAGTGTGTGTATATTTATATATATATAGGTACTGGTACTCTGATTACAATTAGTTAGTATACATAAGTCATATCATTATTGAGAAAATCGTCAAGTTTAATTTAAATCAACAGTCGTGTATTTACCTATATTATATATATACAATTATTCCTAGAAATCAGCTCTCGATAACTCGTATTTGAAGAAGGGAAGAAATAAATAATTACAATATTGTAAAGGGACGTTTGTGCTTGCACTTCATCGCGTCAAGAATTTCCAGTTGTGGATGTTTATTATATAATATAAATACATAGATGCGCGAGTGTATTTACAAGAATCTATAAACGAGTATAAAAGTATACGAGTATATGAGATAATAAGTCATTTTTGCTCGAAGAATATTTCATACATTCATGACATAGTATTATTATATTTTATTATTAAAGTTAAAAATACTGGTGTTATTTTATTCTTAAGGCCATAATTTGATACCTACCCATCAATTTTTCACCCAAAACTATCTATTTTTCTTCCATCAGTACAATCGATGTTATGGAACGATAAGAATTTTGAAAATTGATTTGAATTCAGTATGGGGTCTAGTTCATTTTAAAATTTCATTCTTAATTAAACATAAATAATAATTTTGTTGTGTGAAATTTTATTTTTTCTATATATATTTATATAAACAAATAAAAATAAATTGAAAAAAATAATATGACCGATGGTCAAGTAAACTTATTGTGGAATTCGAATCTTTTTTCAAAAAAAAAAAAAAAAAAGTTGGATCATTATTATCATCGGACTGATCACTGATAGAAGAAAACTAGTTAGTTCTTGACTTCTTGTAGCAAAATATTCAAGAGTTCTAAACAGTATCCATCCTAATGACATGTTCGTTCGCGTACGTGAGTTAACGGCCCTCATATTCTTCTACAGTATAATATCCATGGTATAATATTTAGTATACCCGGGAGTTACCAACAATATAAAAATATTATACTCACACTAATAATCATTTAATTCTCAATAATAATAATATTATTATAATATAAAATATAAGTAATAATATATTTAGATATCCTGTATCGTTATAATGATATATAATATACCATGGTCCGCAACACTATTTTGGATATTTTCCAAAAATATTGATGAGCAAACCGAATCCGTTTTCCTTTTCACCCTATTTTTTTTTCGTATATATAATATATAAAACTATAAAAGGAGGACTCTTGAGATAATTTTAACAAACCGAAATTTTAGCATCGTACGCGGTTTATACGATTTACTGCAGTTATTATACCGATAATATAATATTATCTTATCTCGTGTTTCCACAATAATTTATTGATTTCTTACTACCTTTTGAATTAAACGTAATTTTTATTTTTTTTCAACCTCATTGTTATCATATTAAATGTATTATCATTATTAGTTATTACTATAGTAGAAGAACGTTAAAAAATAATTTATTTTTTCTATGTATAGATACGATAACAATATATGTATACAATATTATGACATGCTGTGCATATACCTGTATACTATATAATATATAGTATTATAATATGCTTTGCACCGCGGTGTACCTATATAGGCGAGTTTCAAAACTTTTTTGACGTAAGTTTGTTTTGACGTCGTAAAATATTTTAAATTAATTTAAACGTCAGTATACGTCATCAATAAAAATAGCATAACATAGTAATAATAATAATAATAATAATAATAATAATAATAATAATAATAATAATAATAATAATAATAAATAATAAATAATAAATAATAAATAATAAATAATAAATAATAAATAATAAATAATTATAATAATAAATAATTATAATAATAATTATAATAATAATAATAATAATAATAATAAATAATAATAAATAATAAATAATAAATAATAAATAATAAATAATAAATAA
>JAIUCT010000007.1:19373624-19407414 GCA_021307375.1 Tetraneura akinire | reverse complement strand
AATAAATAATAAATAATAAATAATAAATAATAAATAATAAATAATAATAATAATAATAATATGTTGTAATATTCCATATTACAAACTGGACGATTATTGGCGTATTATTTGGTAATAAAATTACGATATTGAATATATATATATAGCTGCAGCCAACAGTGTTGGGACTTATCTAGATAATTATTTACTTATCTTTTATCTTATCTAGATAAATAATGGTAAGTTATCTAAATAATTATCTTAGATAAAAATTTTACCTATCTAAGTAAATTTATCTAGATAATTTTTTTAGATAAATTTTTAAGTAATATACAAAAGTATTGCATTATTGGCGAAAATAGATTTACGTCAAAATGTATGCATTCATATGCAATAAAAATGTGTGGTGTGTAATGTGTAGTGTGTACACTTCTTGTGTTTATAATTTTCTTTATATTTTTGTTTATCATCAATAACGTACTATTAATATTATACACATAATTTTTAACATCTTAAAAATATTAGTAAAAAAATTTTTGAAATTTAAAATTATCATTTTTTTATCTAGATAAAAATGAGTTTATCTTCTATCTTTATCTAGATAAATCCTTCTGGTTCATATTTTATCTTTATCTAGATGTTTTCTTTCATGTTATCTTTTATCTTTACCTAGATAATTTTTTAGTTATCTAATCCCAACACTGGCAGCCAATAAGCGATTCCGAAGGAAAGACCACTATATATTATATTATACAGCACAAAAAATAAAATATAAAAATCGAAAACATTCACCGTCGTGTCTTGTTCATCCGTCTGAATAAATCCTATTTACAAGCATTACACGATATCAATCCAATTTAAATGTATAATCAATATTGAGCGATGTTTTTCTATACATATAATAATATATTTATAACGATTAACGTTCAAACATGGCTGGATTGGGATGATAATATAATTATCTATAAAAGGTAATTTCGTTAATGGTTTTAGACGAAATACGTTTTAATCTTGTTTTCGATTTTAAATCGAGTTTATATAATATTATGTATTCATTACAAAGGTGTACTGCAGTATAAACGTGTATAGGTACATTATTATATATGGTATTATTTACTTTTATTTATGTATAAGAAATTAGATAATTATAATATAACAGAAAATAATATATTCGTTAACGCGTGTAAGTTTAATTATTAATTTTCTATTTACTTACATTTAATTTTTTAAACTAATTTATTGGAAAATTAGGTCAACGCTGAATAATTGGGTTAGGTACATATTATTATGCATAAAGTTAATCTTGACAGTATTAATACTGTAAACCGTATATCGCGTATAAAGGATAAATATATAATAATATGAATTATAACTTATAAGGAAAATAGGTTAAAACCATAATATATAATTTCGTACATTTTGTATGGTTTTTATATTGATATTAAACATTATGTAAATTAAACATTAAATGTTTCACTTTTAACAATTATTATTACGTCTATGGAGAATTATAAATAAATCAGCGTATGTAGTAAATTTCAAAAAAAAAAAAAAAAACGAACCGTTAACGTAGAGAATTCGATATTATTATTGTAATATTCTTAATTTGGAATATTTGTATTATTTTCTTGTGTCGTTGAAGTGTTTATATTATATACGTAGTATTACATACGTGATCTTGATAAGTATAATACTTATAATAATAATATCCATATTATAATATACATATAAATATTTTTCATTGAAAACAAATGTGCTAAGTTAAATATGTGTATTATAAAATCTGTTCTTTCGAATATTTTTTTGTAAATCGTTAAAAACTGAATGCAAAATGTACGAAATTTCACGAAAGAATATAATTATACGTATAATTTACATATTTTGTTGTACTAACTTGTAGATTTTCATTTTTATACAAAACATATTATCTGGGAGAAAAAGAAACTATAAACACGTCCAGATCACCGGAAATTCGATTTTAAGTTTTCAACTGAAACTCCACTTTCGCTTCAACTACATAGTGAGTATATAGCTTGATATTGCGATGCTATATTATTATACTTAATTATTAAAATATATGTGCATCAGATTATTTCTTTACGTTATATCATCGAAATAACTATTAGATACAGTGTGGTCCTTACTCTCGCCGATCATTTTTCAGGATCAGGATTACGCGTGTGGTCCCGTAGGTGTAGTAAGGACACACTTATATTTGACCACTAACGCGAACGACGACGAATAGACGTATTAAATAAAAAGTTAAATCTAATTTAGAATTAGACCTTCTTAAAGTACTAACTTTATCAATGATAATACGATATATATTTATATAAAAGGTATTATTAAATATTATATTATACCGTGGTGGTATGCTATGAACGGTATTGGACAATCGACTAGTATATGCTATGAATATAAATAAATAAATAATATATCTTCTTTTCTTTCTGCGTGAGCTCCTCGTAACGTTTCCACATTTGTTATACTATTATATATTAATATAAAATTTAAAATTATATACGTATATAATATTATGTTTATCCGATGATCAGATATTATGAATTTCGCGTCAAGAAATATTTAAAATTACTAATAATAAATAACTCTAACATATTACTCTATGTCCATGATGCACACTAAACAGCTGTTCGCTCCCCGTTTCGTGTTCTCGGAACGACGAAGATGCTCGAGGATCAGACGTCCTTCGCCTACCCTCAAACCCTCTCGACGAGTCCTACGTCCCTATGCTCGGTCCCTGCTAAATATAATATTTACGCGCACATAACATTGTTTTAAGGGACTCGTTTACACGTTATTTTATATTATTATTATTATGCCTGTGTATATTCATAATAATAATAATAATAATAATAATAATAATAATAATAATATCCACACGCTGGCAGGGACACGAAGAGAAGATAGCGCGAGGTCGTCGAAACGCGCGTGCGACCGTCGACGGCGCTCTCTGTCGCGGCCCGCGGTAGCCATGACGACCGCGACGTTGCGATGCCGCTGCGGACGCGTACCATTATAACATAATAATATAATATTGTTTTATTTGCGCTACGGCCGGGAGAAAACATTATATAAAAATGTCGTATTCGTTTTGCTGGACCGAAAGTACGAAATTTTTTCTATATATTTTTCTACGTCTCTCGGCTGCAACCGCGGCAGGATATTACATTATATTTCTTCGTCGCGGTCGTTTTACTCGTTCACTAATAAATAAAATTTATTTCAATTCCGTTTATACAATATTATAGTATATAAAAATATAATATAGTAAACGTATTCGAAACGCATTCTTCTCTTCCGAGTTCGCCGTTATTATAGTAATAACATTTATAATGCAGAAATATATGTGCATTTTTTTTTTTTTTTTGTGTCCAGTCATTTTCGGATCGCATTAAAAGTTGCGTCGAATCCGAGCTTATGAATATAACAATAATTAAATTATATAATTGGCCGTTTTTGATATTTCGAGGTTAGATTCCGAACATCAAAATATCATGACCGCAGAAACCGTATATATTATTGTAATACTCGACACGAAATATTTATTTTATGGGTTCTCATTTATTTATTTATTTTTACTTCGAATTTGTATCGTAAACGACTGAATTTATTTCCCCGTTGGTATAAATATCTCATTTATACACTCGCATATAATATATAATATCAAAACGTAATCGACCAACGGTCGAGTGGATATTATAATCATCCACCGACACGTATCGACCATTAACTCGAGTGTATAATTTATAATGTTATATATATATATATATATTATATTGCCTATATGTAGTTATTTATTTCGATACAATTATTTTGATTTCGAAATGTTCAACTATATAATATTATGTGCCTATACTTCAACGTAAAATTCGAAATCGAAGATACAAAATTTATATTTATTTAATAATAAACGTATATCTATGTATGATACGTCCAAACGACGCGGTCTTAGGAATATTATTTGAGAGTAAACGTGTTGAATTAAAAAAATTTAATTGAAGTTAAAAGGTTTAAAAGTCGAGGAATAAAAATCGTTTTTTCAATCAAAATTTTAACGTTTAATAATAAAAATACGCTTATTGAGGACGGACATAGTAATAATTGCCTTTCGCGTTTATATACATTTATTCGTTAAGGACTGAAAACTGAAATCGAATTATTTCTCGTCGTGCTGGTGACACGCTCGCGAGTCGTAGAAAATCGCATTTTATAAAATATTATGCTGTACCCAGAAGAATTAAATACAAGTTGTGTTCGGAAGAAGAAAAAATCGTTGAAAATTCGTTTCGAGCAACGCGATTAAGACTAACATCAACAATATTATATTATATAGAAACGATTTCTACAAAGATATAGGACTTTGTGGGCGTCATTTTCGCCGAAACTACGAGTGGATTGTGTTAAAAATCAATGTTTACGTTCCATAAAATAAAAAATATTAATCGATTACTGTGTTATAGTGCCATAACAAGCATCTGAGATTTAATTCGACTATAATGACGTTATCGTCATCGTTGGCCTAATGTGAGTAATAAGACGTTAATGGCTAGTGTAGTAATGTAAATATTATAATAGACACATTTAGACGCCATTATTCTCTGCTTTGATCATAATAATTATAGTACAAGTGGTGTTTGTATTTTTATTTTATTGAAATTATTGAAACGTGTTTGATTTTTATCAAATAACACGTTTATAATACGATTAAAATATAATACGAACACTATTATTTTCAAGGAAAACTGAAAATCACGATAGACGATGCGATCTGGTGGATAAAATGGAATTCAGCAAGTTTTCTTTCGTGTATTTTTTTTTTCTATGATTATTTTATATAAAAATTCGGCGGGATAGTCGGGATCAATATAATATGTTATATGTTAATAAAAATTCGCTGGGTCCATATATTTGATTTAACAGTACGTCCTCGTACCACGTTGTAATGTACTCGTCAATCGTTACCGTGGTAACAATCCAATTTTCTACGACAATCCGATTGGAAATTATTTACAAGGTCGTCAGTGGGTCGCGTGTTTACACAGTAGTTAACCATAATATGAATAATCGTTACAGCGACGTCAAAATATTATAAAATAATACATATTTAATGTACCTACACGACGTGTCGTTTACACATTGTACTGCAGTGACGTCGTATAGATGGTAAATGATTTTAAAATTTAAACCGACCGCTCTCGTCATTTTCATCCGACAAAAAATATTAATTTCCTAATTGTTTTTAATAAACTATAAGCTGCACTGCTACTTTATCGGAATTGAAAATTATTGTAAATGTTTACCATCCAAAATGACGAATGACGAATGACTTGTATGGTAAAACAGTGTATATGATACCAGCATAATAATTTTAATTGTTTTCTAACGACACTGATTTTAAAATAATAAAATGTTTATTTGACGTTAATAAAAATAATACTCGTATACAAAAATTATAAGTTATACATTATTGCTATAAAAATAATTTTATATATATTATAATCTATAATCAATAATAATATTTTCTGATTATTTAAAATTAAATTTGTTATCCAATACGTACGAAATGCACATTGGGAATGTCATTAAGTCGAAAAATAATTCGTTGTTTGGGCTCTTGTGATCTGTCTCGGATGTAAAATAATTATATTATATAAACGAACTAATTCAGAAAATCGCGATCGGGTCTATACTATATCATTTCGATATCATGAAATACGAAGGAATGTCATAACCACAATGTAGTGTATATAAAATAAATCATTTTATCGTGTAAAAATTCTCGTTTTAATTCGTCTTTATGGATAATTATATTTAAATATTATTATATAACACTATAGCTGCATCGCGAACGTCCGCGACCAAACATAATGTCGACGAGCTAAAAATCAATATTTTACGTATATTTTATATAGACGCGCTTATATCCTGCTCGAAATATATTCCTACCTAACCATCAGATGCGTGTGTTCCGTTTCAGGAAATGACCGTTTTAAATGATAACAATTCGTCGTACAGATTTACGAATTACGAAAAAGATCGAAACGTCTTTTTATTTTCACAGTTTTTCGTCTAAAAAATCGGGTAATAGCTGTTTTTTCAGAAACTTCGAAGTCACTTCGAAGAATTATTATACGTAACAGTACGAATTATAAATATTATAATTATACTATAAACTGTTGTCGGAAGTTTCTCTTTTATCCTTTAGATTCTGGGCCCTCGAGCGGAATTATTTGCCCGAACAGATATGTGTATCCAAATAGGTTTCATTGTGTTTTATAAATTATGATTAAAAAAAAATTAATAATTCCGAGTAAAGTTCAAATATTCTAAAATTATACGTTTCGTTATATTTCGAATAATAATTAAATTTTACAATAACAAAATTTTAATTGGGATTTCTATATTCCGAGAAACATTATTATATTAAAGAAGTCACAAGAATCATTTTAGTTGAGATCTAACTTAAAGTTAAATTGAACAGTGAGAAATAAAATAATTAGGATTCAGGTAAAGCTCAAGAAATATTATTCCGTCAAGTCTTAGACCCTGCACTCTGCAGGAATTCTAATAATTGATATACCTGACTGGTAAGGTCGTATGGCAACAAAGTAGAGGTTAAAAATGAAAACAATAATATGGGACGTTTTGAAGAATTTGCTTGTAGATCCATTTCGTAAACGTAACAATTATATTATATTGGACATATACTCGTATTATATAATAATATATTGAAATAACACAATAAGTTCAGACGATAATAATTCGATAATATACGATGATTGTATAATAGGATTGAATGATAAACATAATTTTTCTGTTAGTAATCGAGTAAACGCATATTATAGGACGCATAATCACAAAAGCATCTTGAAATTTCGATATTTCTTTAATTCGTGTCCAAAATCCGACGAAATCTCTAGAAACGCACGCTTCGTCAGTATTGGACTATAAAAATCAATGTAATCGATTCTTGCGCGTTATTTATAAGGGTATTATAATACATTTTCGCGATTATAATATATAGATGCGTATTATATATTATATACGTGTACAATCATTTCAGAATACAATAAGAATCAAGATCAAAACAATAATATTATATTGTATTAAAACGCATACGATCGATGGAAATTTGCTTCGAATATCTTTATCATTATAACGTACGAGAACAACTTAAAATGATAATAACGTAATATGTTTTATTATTATATTTATTATGTTTATGATAATTTACCATCGTGTAACGATTTTGCATTTGTGCAAAACAACGAACGAACATGTTTTAAATCCCTTTTGATTGAATGAGAAATCCTATTTGTATATTTTATAAATTTATAACGATGTACGAAGTATACCAACATAATATATTTATATACGTATATATTATATTATATAATAATATTATGCAACTCAAACACTCTTCAGTCATGACTCGTAAGCTCTTCAATTTTTATTATTATTATTTTTTTTTTCATTACATATAGTGATTCAATATAATATTATTTCACTGCGGTATGAATTGTTAAAAAGAAAACGATGTATATCCCGGGCTTTTGAATATTATTATATAATTTCAAAAGCTATACATTGATAGTAATATAATGTACAATATTTTACTGTAACGCGCAATTATTACATTTTTTTTTTTTTTTTAATAATATTCATCCCGAGGATAGAATAAAATTGAAATTGTGCAGACTAAAATAGTAAAATTTAATATAATACTTTTTCAATATTCATTGTCGTTCCGTTATTATCATTTATTATTATTTCTTAATATTATCGATAGATGCAATAACATATAATATAATACATTTTACTTTCAAGCTTTCAAACACAATATAGATTTATGGACGCATAATGACGTATCGATGTGCAGATTATATTATTTTTTGATAATATATACTCGTATAATTCATAGGAAATTTTCTCAGCCATTTGTCATTTTATACTTCAGCTATATTATAATTTCTTAAATTTTTGTCCAACGTAAATAAAAAAATCGATCCATATGATCGTTATGTGATAGACAATATGGCGCGTATATTATTTTTAAAATTTATAAATTTATTCTGTTGTGTTATTGAATAAAATTCACGAAAATAACAATAATAATTATATATTATGTAGTCCGTAATATTATAATAATAATATTATTGTATTGTATACTGTGAACAACGCGTGTACCTATATAATATTACATTCTTCGGAATTTATTTCGTTTCCGTGTCATCGGCACGTGATGCGCACAAATATACGAATACATTACATATCCATTTACCGATTTTCCGTCGACTGTTCGACTTTTTGAATTTAAATGTACCATTGAACGAGACAGGGAAATTTTATTGGTGAAAAAAAAAAAACAAAAAAAACGTGCACTTGACACGTGCTTTCCGAACAGAATGTAGTTTCGTGATTTAAAGGCAAAACCCGCGACTCGATGATCGCCGTAATTGAAGTCTTCGCTAACGTATAATAATATAAATCGCATGCCGATGACGATTTTCGTCCAATATAACCGTTTGCTATTCGCGTTCGATCGAACAATATATTATAATATAATATTATACCTATATAATAATATAAAGACGGGGTCGATTATTGAACATTAAGTTTTCCTTTAAAAATAAAATAAACAATAAAAATTATTATGGATTTCCAAGGGAATTTTCAGTCTTTTAAAAACTCAGCCTGCAACGTGCAGTGATTACGCGATTTCACGCCCGCGAAGAATATAAATTATTTTATTACGCGTATAAATACCAACTCGATAAATTTCCGCGCGAAGGATACGAATATATTTCGATGTTTAATTTCGGCGTTCGGACGACGAGCCTATATTATAATATTATTATATAGGCAGTGCTCGATTTTGGGGGTACGCGGGGGGACGGAGTACCTCTTCTATTTTTTATTTTTTTTTTTTAATTATTAAATCCCCTATGATATTACATGTACTTAAGCAAATTAGGAGTACGCTAATTTTTTTGAAAGTCCGATAGTCCCCCTTCTTCTTTTTCTCCAAATCAAACACTGTATATAGGTAATAACCGCAGTGACCTTTTTAGTTTCACGCGTACGTGATGACGCGATGCAAACACCATACGTGCGTATATAATATATAACATAATATTATAAATGATAATATGATATTATGAAGTTTCAAGTTTTCATATCACGCATACATCGCGCAGATAGTAAGAGTAACATGATCTATTCGAATTAGAGGCGCGTTTGTTTGTATTTTAATTTATGGCTGTATGTGTTTATCTGAATGTCATTAAATAACTTCAACCCCTCGTCGTGTACACAACGCATGTACACGTAATATATATTATACGCGTATAAATATAATATTATACTTTTAGACCGAAATGTGTATAATATTATATGTTCCTAAACGAATATACGACGTGCTTTATATTGTAGGTATAATAATAATAATAATAATAATAATTATTATTATTATTATTATTATTATTATTATTATTATTAGTAGGTAGTATATAGTGTAGTAGGTATAACACTATACGTATAATAATAATATTATTATATACCAGTGTACATTATACCATTACCGCAGTAACGAATTTATTATAATAGGCATTATTAAATGACGTGAAAATAATATAGCGCTGCACCTTTGTCGGACCAGCTGAACAACCTCGGCGAAGTACGCACGACTGTCATTATATCGTTTTAAAGATTATAGGTACATTTTATTATAATGTTCGCGTGGTTAACGTCGTAGTTCGTAGGTATACGCGTGATGCGATTTCGACGTTTTATTTTTTTACGTAGTTTTCACACTGTTTTATTGGTCGCCGTATACATTTATATTACCTCCCCTATAATAGTCTAAATTCCAATTTCCGTAGTCCACGAACATAATATTATAATTAATATATTTAAGGTACCTATAATAATATGATAGTATACAACGACGTGGTTTATTAGATTTACTATAAAATTTATCTATATAATTAGTTAGTTAGTCCATCTTATTTCAAATAAAAATATATTTCTCGTTTACTAATTCAATATTTTTAACTTGGATTAGGCTGTATGTTGTCCTGTTTTTACGTTATTGGAACAATAAATTAACTTAAAAAAAATCTCGTTCTGAAAACCATCGAAAAATAATTTTTTTAAATCTAAATCGCTGTTGAGTACACGAGAGAAAATCAATAATAATTCGAGTTTTAGCACATTGTCTTTAATCGTGTCGTCTATAATATTATAATATTATTCTACCGAGGGGTATATACTCGTACGTCGAAACAAAATATTTTATAAACGCGCACGAAGAAAAAAGCATGGTCATTTTTCTCGGACGTTACGTAACAATAATTGTATATTATGTATTTCATAACAGATAAAACGAATATTATTATTTATTACATATTATAATTTTGTTCGTGTTAAAATCGACCCTCCGGACGCAGTTCGCATTAGAATAGCAAACTGCAGGCGAATACCGGTTTTTATTATTCCTTATGATTATAATATAAATCCGATCGTCCATTCGTTTTCGCAACCTTTATTATTATAAATCTTTTTTTTTTTTTTTTTGAATAACAATTTTGTATTTGCTTTATGTATATCTTATACTTTATAATATTATACGGTATACCGATATATACCATAAAATATTTGGTATAGCTACCCACGCTTACCACCCGTCCACCACAAAGGGATCGCAACCCTTAAAAGATCGCAGTCGATTCTTGTTGAACGTTCTCCGTGTTAGGGTACGTTCGCAGGACGGTTATGAACGGGGGTGGGAAAATCCGTTGGCCGATCAAAACCGGTTATGAAAATAAAAATAAAATAAAGATATAATATCAATATTATACGTTATGGCTATATTATAGGAGGCATTTTTATAATTAGTTCCAGATACTTCTAATAATTATTTATTATAAAAATTTATAAAATAATAGAGAATGCCATGATTTTCCATCGTTCATTTACCCAATGATCGTCTGTGTATTCCAGTGAGTTTATTATTTTTTATTATATTTTATACGTATATTATAAATTCTAGTGTGACTTAGTAAATTTTTTTACATTTCTGATACAAAACTAGAATATTATAATATATTAATTATCAATTTGTATTATTTTAACGCTAAAGTGTTAAAGTATCAAAGTGTTATACATACAGAAGTGAGAAGTATAATACAAGGTTACAACGATATTGATTTGACCTTTGTCTTCGATCATTTTTTTTTTTTTACATTATTATACAAACGCAAAGTTATATCGTTTTTTTATCGTTATTCGATAGAAAAAAAATGCCCCGAAAAGTATAAATCACGTCAAATTTTATTTTAAATGTATACTTTTATGTATTTGTATTCGCTTACTTAAGTGCACACACAAACATATACACGTGTGTTATATATATTGTAAATTGTAATCACAGAATATTAAATATTTGACAGAAATTTTTTGATCTACGCCGCCACTCCATCGGACAAAATAGCAGTGCCGTTTGGGGTGTTAACTTATTTTAAATGCTCGTGAAAGTTTCGTTTCATAGTAGAAATTTTTTCTTACATTTAAATCAAGCGTACCTACAATGAATTTTAAATCATTTTCAGACTCTAAAAGTCAGCGTAAGGTACATTATTATTATATCGTCGGAAATAAACAAAATGTTATAAGTGAAATTTATTTATTTTTATACCTAAATATATACTCGTATATTACATTATTTCAATATTATTTCGCAAAACGTAAAATTGATTTCACCGGCCTTTATATTTTATTTATTATTATGTGTACGTAGAAATTCGTAAATAATTTATGATTTTTATAAGTACTTACGTCGGTTTGTCGTCGTTTCTCGTCCGTCGCTGTGCACACGCGGAGTTAACACCGACCACACATTATCTTATCTATACCAAGTCGTATAATAGTCATTCGAACGAATACTATCTAATATTATTATTTGTAATTTGTAATATTATATTTCTAGTTTTAAACCTCATTATATTACGAATTTAGATATTTATTTACAAATAATACACATCATTCATTAATAATTCAAAATTATCCTTTGTTTTATATTTTTCTTTTTTTTTTCTTAATCAAACGTTTATTATAATACCGGCCTTTATCTCCGAAAACGTTATCACGATAGTAAAATGTATATATGCGAATTATGAAGATTAAATAAAATTTTCAAGTATCTTTATAGTATGACTCATCTCATACAAATCATATTTTATAGTTATAAAATATTAAAATAAACTTCGTCAAAATTATATTAATTTTCCTGTTTTATGCGATAAACCTAACCTCTTTTTGGTAATCTGCAGACCATTTTATAACAAAAAATGTTTTCATATAATATAATAATAATAATAACTAAAAAATAAATATAAAAATAAAAACCAAAATTATAATTATTAATGCTCATCATATCACTGTTGTCCGCATGTAGAATACTAATTAATTTGTTTAATAACTTTTAATTTTTAAGTATTAATATTATGCAATAATACTCTAAACGCGTCGTGCTATATATAAATATTTTATAATTTATTTTTGTTCAAACATGAAATATAATATTAAAAATATAAATTTAAATTTATGTTCGTCGTGAAAAATAAGATTTATAAAATCGTCGAGTGTATTTTTTGATTTTTGAAACATATTATTTTCTTTCTGCATTAAGACTTCACAAAGTGCATCCACGTACGATGTCGAATTATTTCAGTTATTAGTTATTAGTTATATTTCTTCGTTGCGTCGTTTTGATTTTTCACCGAAATAGAAAATTCGTAGCGGAATATTATTAATCGGCCGACGATGATTGGATGGAAATGGCCTTGGGACAAGGAAATATTCGCGCAACGGATGGCGCCACGAAGAGATTACGTTGGATATTCATCGCGAGTCCTGTGGGCAGGGCGAAGATTCGTGGGCAACTTGCCCGAAATTCAAAAGTGTGCCTTCCTACCCCAAAAGTCAATATAATAATGACGTAAATACATAAAGAGAGAAAATTGTAACGTTATCAAAATCCGCGTGTTTGCCAAAAAGTGTCGTCGTATTGCAGGAGGCCAAATCCAATCAAAAGACGCGCCGTCGAGATCAATGCTCCTCGCTTCGACGATGATAATAATAATGGTAATAACACAATAACGGACGTTACCGCGGTATACGCTGGTGGGTAATTGCCAAAAATAACCGCTGTATAGATTGCACATTATTAATGTGATCGGTGTAAAATAGCCAAATAGGTCCGTACGTAAATAACGTGCTTCGTAAACGAAATTGTGAGTTTTGATAAAGTAGAATGAAAACTGTAATATATTATTATATATAATAATATTATGTATATTTTTTAAATATAATTTATTATACAATCAATAATGTACAGGAATATTGAATATGTGTAAGACTGCGACGCATGCGACTGATTCGGGCGTTTATTATTGAATTATAATATATAGACGTACATTTTTCTTTTTTGAAATTCGCACGGTGATTTAACCATTGTGCGCGTATAATAATAATGGAAAAATAAATAATAATAATAATATATACGTTACTAGAAATTGTTGGGAAAACGTATATATGAAAATCGATTCGGAATTGCGGAAAACGTTAGTGTAAAAAACGCCTATAGTCATATTATTATTATAAACATATACAAAGGGGTGATTTTTTTAAGCCACTCCTATATGTTTCCGTTTCAGACTTTGCTCGAAATACCTATTGGATGTATGCAGACGAGTAGACGACGATAAATTACGAGAAGAGAAATCGTTGTGGCAATTTGAAAAACGATTTACGTTTTATATTATATTATATCGTATTATATATAGGTACGTTCGATGCACGAAAACTTAAAAGATTATGGGCGAAAGGACTGTCTACCGTTAACGCTGTCGGAGTTTGTGAAATTTTCTAAAGGATATAAGATGTTTTCCTCTCGCGGAAACGCATTCGAAACAAAAAATAATAGCTCGAATCGTCTCGCAGATTTCACAGCAGTGAAACAGGAGCGCAAAAATAAAATTATACCGAATATTATAAAATAATAACTAGTGTATTCGTTCGCTTTAAACGAATTTAATAAAATGTTATATTATATAATATGTATATATGTACGTGGGATGATCGAAATTGTACGTCTGCGATACCGTTAAAAATATTTAATTCGTAGAAAAACTAAAAAGAGAATCCATTTTGATTTTCCGACGAGTTAATTTTCTCGGGAGTTAACGGTGAAAACGGGGTTTAAAAATATTAAAATTTTCTGCTTAGGAATTTAATATTTTTCTCTATTTTGTAGGTAGGTATATAACGAGAAAATCGAGGAGAACATTTTATACAATGACCTGTAAATTATTATTATATGCTTATATTATTTCGTATTGCGAAAGTAAAGAGTACCTACTTACGCGTTTATTTTTATATACTGTCGAGATGAATATTGCTGGGTTAGAAATTTTTAACGACGAATAAGCTTTTATGTATATTATAACGTCGTGATCAACGCGGAAAGATTGTCTCTTCTTACTTTATTAAAATAATATTTTTGTATGATATAACGGGAAAAAATATTGAAATAATGACATATTAAAAAAACAAAACTATATATAAATATAAAATCAGATTATACTCTTTTATTAGAGTGAACGCGAGAGTTTCAACGACACTGTCGATACTATATTTGTGTATACCATGCGTAATATTATTGTAATGTTTATAACCAACCGTCACAAAAGTGAAAACTCAAAACTGCGTTGCGTCAAATACGCTCAAGAAGTACCTATAAGTACTTGTTTATTAAATCTTATTAATATAATTAATGTGTTTTTTTTTTTACAAAGGATACGTTTTCTTCAGACCAAAAATATATAGGTTATATCTGAAAAACTTTGCGCGCAGATTTATAAAGAACTTTAGGTTTTACCGTCGCAAAATATAAAATTTTCTTCTTAGGAATTTATTCAAAAGAATGACTAAATGAACGCGGTTGTGACTTGTTTGCGAAAATACATTTTAAAATTTAATATATACGATCTCAAAAATTGCATACCCATATAAGGCATTATTCTATATTTTGTATTAGAATTGTACACACACTACACAGACTGTTGAGTGAAGTAAGACGTTGAATTTCCGTACTTGTGCATGCGAGCCATATTATTTAGAGAGTAAATTGCAGTGGTGTCGTTTTCGACAAGTCCGTTATAAAGGCAGAAAAATCGAAATGACGTCCCGCGGGAAAACTAATCCGAAAAGCATAACACGTAAACGGCAGGACGTCAAGTTTATTCACGAGCAGACATCCGAAAACGCGATATTTGATATTATGTGCGTGTTCGAAATATTGGCCACCCGAAATCCATCCGAGTTCGGACTTATGAGTATATCAAAACACTTAAGACTACGAAAAACGTCGTCAGTATACATTATTATAAATTTTCGTTATTCGCAGAACTGAAAGATTTTAAGCCATTTATATTATATTTTCATATAGATTCACTAGATATTTTTATTTTCCTTAGACGAGATTTCGTTTTAAGTTATAATACATAATATAGCGGTAATTATATATTGGAAAATAGTAACGCGGCGACCACATTGATTATATTATTGATAATTATTACTTCATAACTTTTATTTGTCGTATGACAGAACATTAATATTATTATAACAATACGAAGTATATTATATTTTTTTATTTTCTAAACTCTGAACTTTAATAGAATAAAATTACTCTGCGTTCAAAATATAATTTACGAGATTATTGTTGATGTTGAAGAGACATATAAAAAAGTTAAAGATCAAGAGGAGTCTATTATTAATTTTATAAATTTTCACTGAGAAAAAATACAACGCGTAGGTATATTGTAAACGTCAGCTGTTATATTATAATTTGTAAGAGATTGTGGGTTAAATTAACATTTTTTCGCAGACTTAATTATCGAATATAGGCACATTATACATAATACAATGTAAATTGCACGTTTCTAAATAATAATAATAATAAAAATATCATTATTCGGTAAACTAAAATATTATGCAAGTTAAACTTTGGAATAATCCGTCAACAAAATTTAATCTTTACCGTCGATATATTATATATAGAAGACACAACAGTACGATTGTATTCTATAAATATTTTATTGTTTTATTATGTTCTCCTAATCTCCTTGATGTATCCCATATAGGAGATTGTATATTATGCAAGAAGAAATGTGTACGCCTTTTCTGCGTTTTTTCAAAAATGGAAATTTATTTATTTTATTATTATTTTTTTTTTTATTTAACCTAACCGTGGTCGAAACACATTGTCTCAGTTTTTGTGCATAAAATCCGCTACCGGCAGTATTATAGTCGTAAAATATAATACTCGTCTTATTTCAATACTTTTCCGTTAAAATCTTCTCTTTTTAAAATTTGAATGCGTTGCTTTGCCCGAAAGTACGAGCATTATTATTTCCGCCATTGTGTACCTGTTTTCGAACGTACAATATTCATAATATATTATACGAGTAATATTATATTTTCAGTCATTTTTCTTTTCCGCTCCTTATTATATATATCCTTATATCCTTATTATATATTATAAATTATAATAATATTATGTTATACCGGGAGCTTGTAAACTTACTACCTATTATATTATAAAGGCCGCCCATCATATACACTACGACGTAACGCGTCGTGCTAAAACCGAATTGTACAGCCCGAAAATCCCACGTGTTTCTTCGTATTATACCTTAAGTACGGTGACGTGCGATATTTCCCGTTATTATTATCCTATATAGTAACCGTCACTCCGGTTACAAAATATAATGGATACTCGATCATAATATTATACTCGTATTATCGTACAGGGTACGTGTTCTTTAATACCGTTAATAACCAGACTCAAACTATAATCCATGAACGGGATGAAGTCGTATTTTTTTGAGGTTAAAAATTATATTCCATCGTTAATTTTCATTTCACGTTTCAAAACACATACTGGTCGGCAGCAATTATTTTTGATTTATTTGATTTATAACGAGAAAACAGTTTATATTATGACATAGTCTTGATATTGTTAAAATAGAAGAATTCGACAATTTTACGATATTTTATAATATTGTTGTTATATAGGTAATATGTTCATGTATAAATTCTCGCGATACACCCTGTGTCGAGGGATTTAACGTTTTTTGATTTTCCATCGACTGCCGCCCGACTCGATTATACTTATACATATTTTATTCACGCCAGTTTTTCCACGCTGAAACGACCATTGGAAAATCGCGTAAGTACGCCCGTATGTTTACCACAACATGCCGCACACTTAAGCAGCCCATTGTTATTCCTTTCCATGGAAATCTGTTTTACGCCCATACAATAAATACGTTTTATTATATTATTATAATTCGATTTATGCGGTTCTCCCTTTTGTATAAAGCGTCTTGTATGCGGTTTTATTTTTCGCACACGCGGTCTATAATAATTCAACCTCTTTATATAAATATAATAATACATTATTATATTCACGACGTCTTGATTTCTCGATTTTACCTGTGCCATAATTCTATAAAATAAACATAAAAAAATAATAATAATAATATGTAAGTACTAAATAGGTACTATTAGTATACCTATAATATTAATATTAAAACTCATCTGAAAGATTAAAATTTAATTTTAAATAAATAGTTATGTTTAATTAATTTAATAATGTGTATTATAGTAAGAAAAAAAGAACGGTTAAAAAGTTATATTTAACTTGTCGCATACTTTTTAATTTGTGGTTCGTATACTAATTTATTATTATATCGGGTAAAGTTTTTAATTGAATACTTATTTCAAATCTTCAGTGTCAAACTTATATTTCTATAACCTAACTGGTATATCGTAAATAATAATACTATATTATTATATATTATTATATTATTATATTTATGAATTTTTATCATTTACAACATTATATATGTTTATATACATATTTATTTACTTATTTTATACTATATTTATTTTTATGTCAATATCATACATTATGCGTTATTTACAAACGTCGATAAATTTTATTTTTGGTCACCAGTGTAACCAGGGTGGTTATTATAGTTATAATATTTCAGTATGAGTTGTAAAAGGGTTCATGCGAGATCAAACAGAATTCAACCCCGGATGTGTAACGTGATAATGCTATTGTAAATATTGAAACAATGACTTGGAAATGAATACAAATGTTTATGAATGATATTACACAATCGATATTCAAAGTTTGGCTTATTCACACAATATTAAAGCGCAACGTAAATCATATACAATGCCTAAAACTATATTATTATGTAGCAATATCAAGCTTAACGTGTAGAAAAAAAAAGAAGAGGGTATTCGAAATTATTTATGTCGTTCATAAAATGAGTAGGTAGTAATAAGTACTTAATAATAGTACGAGTATAACGAAACGAATTTTTCAATGTTGATAATATTCTGAAAACTATAGTCGATGATTTTGTTATGTTTGAATAACATAATAACTTGATACTTCCAATGGCACAACTAGAAAACAACTATTAGCTTCTCTGAATCATAATTTAATTAAAAAATAAAATTGCAGAATAGTTTAAGTGTATAGTTTATAGTAATTGGAAATTTATTTATTATAATTATATACCTGTGTATTTTTTAAATGAAGACTTTTTAAAAAAATTTTCTAAACAATATGTCAAATTCTCAACTCCCTACTTTTTATATATATACTCGTATACTCAAAACTGCGTATAAAAAATTAATAATTATGTATTTATAAATTATAAATAATTGAAAAATCAAAGTAAGGGAAAGTGATACGTGTGTATAGAGGATAGTGTTGAATTTTGATTAAAATTTGAATGCAATGATAAATCATCACATACGGAAATACAATTTTGAGCGAAGTACTGTCAGATTTGGGTATTTAGATGACTATAATTTAGTGGTTTTATGGGTAAATATTTTATTGTACGTAGAGACTGATAAATATAAAAATTTTAATCAGTTTATATATTATCTGATGAACTTCGCTCAAAATCGTATTTCCGAATGTAATAATTTATCATTGCATTCAAATTTTAATCAAAATTCAACACTATCTTCTTTAAAAATGTATCCCTTCCCTTGTATTTTTAAATGTATTTGTAATTTTTTGGCCTTAACTAAGAAAAAAAACACTACTTGTATTTGGCCGCGGATTACCTGATCACATTTTCTTCCGCTATAGGTGTATTATAATGATATGGTATGATAATATTATTTTAATAATAATATAATCTCAACGACCGTGAGTCGACTGTATTTTAAAGTGACAATATTATAACGATCGTACGAATCGTTTGATAATAATAATTTTTAGTTATAAACGCAATAAATATACATTATAATAATACGAGCACGCAGTGTTGTCATATTATTATTATGATTGTCCCAAACGAATAAATTATGGCCGTCGACGAGATTTAACCGACACGGATAAAAACACGGTATATTATGATATAATACGTATAATATTATATTTTAGTATTGTCCGTGTTGTATAATATTACGTGATCACGCCATTGTTGTGTATACAATATATCATTTCATGCGTAGCTCGGAAGTTTCGCTATTTCCGGGGATAGTTTGAAAATAAAATATAAATAGGAATAACCGACCAACGGAAAATCTACAGTGTTGCATTTTTTATGATAATAAATTATTAATCTAAGCGTTGAATAAAAATTATTATTATTATTTTAAATGTCATATTTTATAACGGTTTGCCGCAATACTATTGTACCATGAGGTTTTTATTTTTATTTTTTAATAAAAATAAACATAATTTCTTGTTGGATCATAAATTCATAACTCAGAACTCTATTTTTCTATGATATACGTAACTACCTACTTACCAACTTAATATTATATTGATGTGGACTGCATTTAATATATTTATACTCTAAATATTTGACTTTCCTCGTTGCCTATCGATTCAATGTAATATATATATATATATACATAGTATTATATTGTGCGAGACTGTAGGTAAACATAATAATATTATAATAACGAGACGTGCGTTTTTAGACCGGATATATATTATTTTATATGCCATAACACACACTAAGAAAATCGAAATGTAAATTTTAATAATAATATTATTATAATAATATAAATAAAAATTAGTTTATATGTACGTTTTAAACACATAATAATAATATTACGGGCTTTAAACATTGAGTGTGTGTATTTATTTAATCACAAATTATTATATAGATTAACGAAAAATTTAAATCGAAAAACACTATTTTCGTTTGGTTTCAAATTTTTATCCAAAAACTTAGATTATATAACATAAATATTTTAATGGAAAAAATAACAAAATTAATATATTATATTCATAGGGTCATTCCATGGTGTGGGGCCTAGGCCCCGGTGCCACTGTTTCTATAGGACGCCAAAAGTTTCTTTTACTTATTTATTTTTTAGAAATTTTCTGGAAGGATATTTTAATCTTGCTCTGAGTGCAAAAATCATAACGATATACAGATATATTATATATTTATAATAATTAGTAAGAAACTATACAGATATGTTAATTTTATTTTCTGAAATTTTTATATTTCATCAATATTTTTCCAATTTTCCATCTATCGGGATAATCACCTATAGAAATATAGATCATATTATGTTTTTTGTAACTTAGAAACTATAATATTATATATTATACTGGTTTAATATATTATAATATGTGAAAAGATAAAAAATATACGAAAAATAACCAGTTGATTGGACTTTGCCAAATATCGTTACGACGTGAAATTTATTTGAAACGACGACCAATCGCGAATTTTAGTGCATTAGTATAAAATTAAATAAAGAAAATTATAAAGAAAAAAGTGTGCTGATCGGTTTGGCTCAAGTTTTTTGGACACCACGGCACGACGAAGATTTATGTTTGAAATCTCAGCCGTCCGTTTGTTTTTCGGAATGGACCACCCCACTTATATAGAGACCCGCGACGATGAGGACCCAGAGTCTGAAAATAATATCGCCACGTGGCATCCGATTGCCAGCACACGGGCGTGACTGTAAAGATTAATTTTATTATATATATTTTTTTTTCAATTTTTTATGCTTTGAACTTTTCACATCGGACCGACGAAAAAAAATCGCGTGATTCGATCGACAGAAAAAAAATTGTACGAATTCAAATAATTATTATTACATTCCAATCGAATGTATTTTACATTACACTTCTTCATGAAAGTAAAGTTAAATTTTTCACTATTTTATCTAATTCGACGTTATAATAACATTATAATGTTTATATTATTTATACAATCAATAAATTTTACGTCCGATTGCGTGATGCTAGCAAATCTCAACGGTGGTCTCTAAAAACGAACGTCTGTTGTCGACTCTTTGGAATTTCGTTATTTTTATACGTCATATTAATTAATGATACATGTGTAGTTAATTTTAAATCACTCGTCGACTTATCTTACGATTATTTCGTGTCTACATAATAATATAAATAATAATAATAATAATAATAATAATAATAATAATAATAATTATATTTATTGCATTTGTCCGCTTAAAAAAATAATCATCGTTATGGACGTACGCACAATGAATATTTTTACGCGTAATATTATAAATGATAACGATATTACACTATCAGGATGAGAAATTCTGTACATTTTGTAATAATTTGCATGTTTTTAATTATAAAATATTTTCCGTTTTATTGTCGTTGTACCGAGTACGAGCTACGAAAATTATTATTCTAATTCATATTATACTATAATTTGTATTATATATATTTGGTGAGCGAGTTTAAACGAGAATCTAAACATAATCCTTTATTAATTTTACAGTTTGTTAATTTTACCGAAAACACTCCCTTGGCACGCTGCTGCTAATATTATGCTTCTATATTATAATATATATTACCAATTACCACGTTTTTGTTTTTAAATTAATTAATATAATAATAAGCGTTTAAATGACGAACAATCGTAATATTTTTATATCCAAAGACTGATAGCTCAGTGGCGTATTTAGGATTTTATCAAAGTGGATTAGTATAGATATTAAAATTGACCCAAGAAAGAATACAATTGGGTAAAAAATAATTTTATCTATCGAAAAATATCATTTCATAAAAAGTTAACGAAAGAGGCACGCCACTGAATAGATTCGAATATATTTTATACTTTCATTCAATAATTCGTCGAAGTTATATTGTCAAAAGTCAATAATCAATATAATATAATAATATATTATAATATTAAGACGTGAAGTTAGGTTAATCAAGCCGTGTAAATTATTATTTTGT
The DNA here is from genome assembly GCA_021307375.1 of Tetraneura akinire. NCBI lineage: Eukaryota > Metazoa > Arthropoda > Insecta > Hemiptera > Aphididae > Tetraneura > Tetraneura akinire. The sequence continues at coordinate 19,385,072 of JAIUCT010000007.1, read as the reverse complement.
AACTTTAAAACGACAACATATTATTATTATTATTATAAATTATAATTAATAAAAAACACGCAGGTTGATAATGTTATTCCGTTTCAGTAAATCGCATTCGTTGCTTTTACGTATTAACATTATGATTAGGTAGGTAAATTTCAACGTTCATTTAACTATACAATGAAAATAATTTTAGATTTAAACATAATTTAATTACCTTTTGAATAAAACTATTATTTTTTTTTTTTATTTATTTCGAAATTGATAGATTTATTTGCATGAACATTTTCCCAGTCATATGATCATTACAGAAACAGTAAATATATTTATACTTCAAATGACGAGAAACGTTTGTTGTCCGTTCTAATTCTAATTGAAAATATCCAGTTGTGTGTTTTTTTCAACGGTTTCAATTTTTCGTTCGACTTACGTAACAGTGTTTTTTTTTTCACATTTTTTTTTTCTCTATACCGTAGTTTCCACGTGACCACGTGCGTGAATAATAAGTAGTTGCACGTTTACGTCGGACCGAACGAATTTCGTGATGAAATTTACAAGTAAGTAATAAACCCCTGGGTTCATCTCGGACGGAGGTAAAGCCGAGTCTAAAAACGCCATTTTTAATTTCAACAGTTAGACAACGTAATATTCGGATTGAAGAAATTGCTGGATGATATTATTATTGTAACGCGGACAGGCGCGAAAAATAAAAAAATAAATTATTAATTATATCACGTATATCGTGAAACGTTTGTATGCATAATAACGAATTAAAATATTATTGACCATAAAACAATAATATTATAATATTAAATCGTTGTCTTGATAATAATATTATTATTGTGTCTGCCGTAATGATATTATGCCCGCGTATAAAAATATTAATAAAACGGTCACACTGTAAAACGTGGTACAATATGATATTCCCCGTCTATTTTTACGCCTATATAATATTATTATTATTACACTTCAGTTCGAAATGAAACGCGCGATTTATGATAATAACTTTTTACAACGTGTGGCAAAAATGTGTTTGCTTTTCGATGGCAAACTATGTTATGATAATTATTATAATTATTGTTAAAAGCCACTCATTGTTATAATAATAATATAATTACGATCGTAATAATAACAATTATTATGGTAATGAACGAAATGAACGGATTTAACATCTGAATACGAGTGGAGTGTTCGCTCGGAGGACAGACCGATAGAGACGCGACTTTGTGCGAAAAACAATGACGTAGTACTCGTGCGTCGGAGGAGTTCGTAAAATTACGATTGTTCCCCGTCCAATCTAACGGTATATACGCGGTATATTAAATTTATTCGCCTATTATTATAATTATTATTATGGTGTGTGTGTGTGCTCGGGTATAAAAGTCGTATATTTAATGTGATGTTTTTAACGCGCGTATTATATTCTCCCTCGTAACGTCAAAATATAATAGGCGTGACGTAATAATTTTACGCGAAAAAACGGTTTAATCGTTTCGTCGATCGCGTGCTATGTAGGTATAATATTATTATTATGATACGATCGGGCTCCGGAGGGAATAATTTTAAAGAAACGTTTGAAAATAAATCCCGGTATAGTAAAAATTCTAGTTGTTGTACCTAGGTCCTAAATATTATTATTATTTTTTTATTCGACGAATTTTTTTTTTTTTTTATCTAAACGAACAGATACGCGAGTGTTGATATCATAACAATTATTATAATTTATATACAATAAAACAACTCGTGCAATCGTATTTTAAAATAAATAACTTTTATGAACACGATAAAAATGATAAAATACGGAATTATTATTATGCTCTCATAGCCCGTAACGGAATAACGTATACAATATACAATAAATTATTGTCAAAGAAGATAGATTCGTCAATCGAAGCGAAAAATTGTGAGTACCGACTTTAATATTTGTACACTAAATACAAACGAATATAAGTTAGGTAAACGAATATTATCGTTCTCGGAGTATATTAATATTATGATAATACCTATACGTACATTAACAAAATTACCAGTTCGCTTTTATCGCTATAGACGGAATTTATAATATTACATATAAATCATATATAGGTAGGTATATTATTAATGGAGGAAACTCGCAGGTTAAGACGAAAACCCTTTTACAAAACGGAAATCCGTAAAAACCGCAATCGATTTCCGCGGTCCGGGTACGGGTGCGGGTACGTACAGGCATATAAGTACGAATAATTTCTAATAAATCAACGGTCGACGGTATAACTTTATTTCTATAGATAAAAATCGAACCTTCTTTCATCTTAATTCGAGCAAAATATAATGTACCCTACTCGTATATATTATTATATGATATTACGTGAAAATATTATATTATAATCTTATATTCTCGTACGATACGTCCGATGGCAGATCCGCCGACTTCTACGTAAACTAACGGAGTGGAAAACTTCGAAATATCGATCAAAACTTTTATTGTTACCACGCGTAAGATTAAAGTATCATATAGGTGTAAAATATTATTACCTGTATTTTATAATATAACATAATATTATGGAAAGTACGAAGTTATTTAGTTATTTAGCTTTCGAATCGACCTACAGTTCAATATTTTACATATACTCGTATATACCGTATCTGCAACAGAAATTGTCCATAAAACGAAAAATATTATGTTAAAAAATGTTTTGTCGTTTCGCGGTATTGTCGATTTTATTACAAAACGTTTCTTATTCCAAATGAAAATTTACCGATTTATTTATAATGACTATTGAGTTGTTGTATAAACGCCCGCACAATCGCGCGCGTAAAACCGTTTAATTTATTTACCGCGTGGGATTCGGAAAGAGATAATAATAATAATTGAAAAAAAAAACACTTTTAACGATTCGATAGCTTTTCCGAAGGTATATAATATAATATTCTTTTTGGACACCGGAGGGAAACGTCTTCAATTAAAACTATTAAACTCCGACCGTCTGAACGTGATAATCTATTTAACAACGCGATTCAATCGTATAGTCGTCTCGTACGAGCCTCGGTAAAAAAAAAAAAATATACAATGCGTTTATAAACCGTAATTTACGGTGGATTCACCGCCAAACTTACGTTTTCAATGCATAAAATAATAATATATTGTATAATCGATTTTCACGCCGAGGGGCGTACGAAACCGAAGTGCGTTCTCAATTTCTCATTATACGAAACGACGAATACAAAATGCGAAAATGGTCGATTTTTAATCATAATTATTTATATACTCTTTGATAACTGTTATGGACGTATACCTACCACGTGGAAAAATTTCAAAATTTTAAATCTGCACAAATCGGAAACCGCATGTCGCAATGACAATAATACAATATTAGACGACAAATTATTTAGTACATTAAATATAGATTAATAATTAAGACGAATAATTCGAATATCGTGAATCGTCGCGTTCTCCTTGGATGATGGTATATTTTTCAGTCGAAAAAAATATACAATTTTTGATATAAAATGATGTAAATATGCATCAAAATACTTTCTATTTATTTTTTTACTCTTTCCCGCAAGCCATCAACTCAATCTAGACCGAGCGAATATAGTCGTTATTATATTATAGACGTTAATTGGGACTCCTGGTAATGTATAAAAAACCATTACTAATATTATAATATAATTGTCACTAAAACGAAATGTAAAATATAAACGAATGTACGTTACGGAATATTATAATTATGTTGGCATACGAAATTTCGAAACCGATTGTCACGCATGTTGTACGCTTCTAAGTTATAACGTGTTAATTGTATACCATAAACATCACGCGAGAATTTCAAAGACTTCCTTCGCGGAAGAACCGCAGTATAGAGTTATTCATCGATATCGATATTCGATACGTTATAATTATTGTGTCGTATTGAATTACCAAGTGGGGACGAACAATTATTACGATATTTTCTTTTTTTAGGAATATTAACGTAATGTCTAAACGTGATTTAATTAAATATTGCTGTTGTCGTGTGTAGAGGCATCTTGTTAACGGGCTTCGTAAAAATGTCAAAGGTTCGAAATGGACCATTGAAAAATATTGCGTTTTGACTAGACCATAATATAATTATACCTAATATATTATTATTAATTGTACCACATTGTCCATGGAATATTCTGCACGCGTTTATACATTTTTTTCCCTCCCGGAATTTTACATATCGTGTTTTTCTTCATCCACAACGCGTATTCAGCGATATGCTTGTCTATAAAAATATGATTGATGGATAATAATATTATCATCATCGGGGGTAGGAAAATTCAGTCCGTGAAAATACGTCTGTTTGAGTTTGTTGTTCGCATAAACATCGTCCATTTACACATAAATTATATTATAATATGCCCATGATGGCGTGTTTATATATTAATCTGCAGACGACGACGAATTTATAATAGTCGCACATCGCGCACACGATCGATTTGTTTGGAAAAACGAGAAGCGATAAAACATTTCGAACCCGAACCTATAACGTTGGGATTCGTTCGATTTATCGAGTTTAAATTTTGAATATATTTTACATTTTATACTTGGAACTAATAAGCATAATATACGAGTAAGGTATAGGAGGAGTTATTACAGACGATAAAGTATAACGTCTCGATTTCATTATCATTTCACTCGTGGATGATTGATGCAAATGACTAGCTCTAATATTATAACCCCGCGTAATATTCGTGATTTTGTCGAACGTCATATATTGTGATAAAAATATTATTATAATATAAAATGACCATGACGCGTTTTGTTTTGTTTGCATTGTTTGCTTTGACTTGAATTTTCGTTCCGGCCACGTAGAAAAAAAAAAAACATTTTCGCGGTATAATTTTTTATTATTGCATACGGAATCACGTTACCGCTGTATTGTTTTCACCTGCAGAATTACCGTCGAGCACAACACGACCTACTTCGTACCGCGCGCTCACACTTAGCTGTAACAGTTATACTTTCTAAAAACTTCCCTTTTGCGCACATTCACTTTTCTTTTAATAAAAACTATATTTAAGTTCTGGTTTAATCGACCGCGTATCAAACACGCAATCTTGTTCATTGTTACCAGTTACCATCACGATAAAATTTTAACGTTCTACATATACGATAATAAAGTATTGGGAAGTGTTAAAATTTTCGTTCAAAATTAATGCAATCCGCTCGAATTCGTTGACGGTTCTAAACTGAGCTAGGCTATTGTGTATAAATAATTATAAAATAACGTCGAATTTACGTTTTAATTATATATAAAAAACACGAATTATACAGGCAAAGACTATGGATGACTTAAAATTTTTTTTCAAAAATTATTGCATTAATATGGCGACCATTAAAAATAATAATGTAAAAGCTTAATATTGGGGACGATTCCGACCGTCTTATGAATTAATTTTATTCTAAACGGAATTTGTGGAGAACAATATATAGATAAAAGTTGCGCAACTTCTAGTGTTTTTTATATTTATTATGCGTTCAGTACTTTGCCCTTTTTCAAAATCGGATGATAATATTTGATTAAATAAATAAATTGAATTGAATTAGGATATGGAAGTTAGAGATCAGGATGTTATTGCCATATCATCATCATACGTTATAAATAAAAAATTGTTTTCGCTTAAACTATATAATTTGAATGTTTGAACGGATAATAAATAGAATCGAAAAGAACTTGTGTGGTTTTATTTCACGTAATTTTTGTGTTATCGACGTAACAAACGAAACAGTATTATTCGTGTTCTCAAAATATTATTTTATTTTTTATTTTTATTTTAATCATTTCGAAGCGTTCGGTATAGCCAAAATGTGCTAGGAATCCGTCGACGAATTCTCTGGAAGAAGCCCAAATACGAATATACTCGTACGTATATACACATATTATAGTTGATTTGGAATTTAAATTGGCGTTCAATACATTTTCTACGGTATCTTTCCATCGTTCGTTAGACGCTTGTCGTGAAGGTTTTTTTTTTTTAATTATTTCGTTTTTTAACGCGCACACCCACGAAAATATTCGGAAATGCGTGCACAAATAATAATATTATACGCGTAATCGAATCGAACGCGTGCAGTATTGACGTTTAAATGTTATTTGTTTTGATGCAAACAATAACGAATATGGTATATATACGATATACCAGGTACACAGTATAAAGTTACATGTTATAATATTATCATACCGTGGTAACTATTAATTTATGACGAGTTTCTATACGTTCTGCGCTTCCATATACTGAATTTCTGCGTGTGTTTAGGTTCTAATAAAATATTGCTGTCGTAAATAAATAATAATTGTATATGTATAACAATTTAATATAATATGTGGTTCGGCATTCATTTAATATTAATTATCGCCCAATGAAAGTTTCTTCTTCGGGTGATAACTTAACTGCAGGCATATTTATTATTAATACATTTAGATCCCTTAAAGTGTTGGTGTATAACGTACGATTTCAACGTCCGTGTATAGTAAACATTCGAATATTTCATGACGATTCTCAAGTAATATAAGAGAAAACTTAGAAATATCGCAAAATTATATTACAGAAGAGTTCGAGCTACAAAAATGGATCCCCAAAATAGGATCGTTCAATTTCTCTTATACTCCGAATCGCTGCAGCGTTTATTTTCAAAACAAATAGTGTCCTAGCTGATTATTTAAGTCCTCGTAAATTTGTTCATTTCTTTCAGGTGTTTATATGCAATTTTCCTAACAAACAATACGCTATGTATAACTATTCTAGTTGTAATTTATCGAAATTTGTTGTTTTAACGTCATATTATTATAATAAATTAACTAAAAAGTGTTATTTTTCAATATATGTTATACTGTTAATGCGTGATACCATTAATATCGTAATAATAATAATTATACGATAGTGTCGACGTTTATTATTAATAGCGTATATAAAATCGATAAGTTCGTCTTTTAGCGCTATTAATAATTTCTAAACTAAATTTTCGCTTATCCGCGTACGGTATACGAGTATGTATAGACACTGTAAATAATATACGCGATACCGTTTAAGTTTCGCCGGTGTACTTTTTATTAAATGGCTCGGAAATATCGGGAAAATCGCAACTCCGAACCGAAAACTAGCCAAATAGTTAATACCGTTTTGACTTTCAATCTGGTACATTACCTCTGAATCGTATACGCGGGTTAACAGTTATAGCGTGTTATTATTTAACTCATTACTCCCGTGTCGTTTAAAGGGTCAAAAATCAAACGAGGTAAAGTCTTTTTGGTCGTGTTACAGGAGAAAAAAAAACGTCGGAATCGGTGAGATTTCAAACGTTTTATTTCCTATATACTTTACTATATACGAGTATATATTATTATTTTATTATAACGTCTGTGACTATATTATATTGTCGCGTTATTTCGACGAGAATTTCAACGGTTTCGAACACAAAATGTGATATCAAATTGATATTTTTTCGTCCGCGTCTAAAATTGGATATTATGCGAGACAGAAAATCGGACGGACACGCTTGCGTTTAATGGTCATACTGTATATTATTATTCCGCGAAGGAAATAGTTCGTATAGTGAATATTTTTGAATAAATATAAATAATTACGTTATATTTCGTGTTGTACAAAAAATATTAACGACACGAAAGGAAAAAGAACAGAAGACCGATTTTTTTTTTTTTTTTTTTTTTAGATAAAATTATTTCTATTTCTACGATCATAAATTTCAGAGGATCTGATATCTCGCAGAAATCATGTACCACGGCCACACGCCGAAACAAGTTAAATAAAATGGGCTTTACTAGCAATAATAATAATAATAATATAGTAACAACGGTCATATTTATTTTTCAGATTTACCACTTTGCAGTCGATAAATATTTGATTTACAACACTCCGAGAGTATACGCTTGAACCGAAGTAACAATATTATTTTATAGTAAGTAATAATATAATATGGTCTCAACTTATTTTTTATTTGTAATTTAGATAACTCGTTTTTGGGAGAAATTTACATTATTTCAATGCGCATAAATTGATTAAAGACCGTGAAAAAACAAATATATATATATTATGATTTAAACATTTCTAAAGACGAACCCGGTTATATGTAAAATTTTCGCATTTCATTATAATAAAGCTACAGCGCAATTTTGATTTTTACGAAAACTATTAAATTTTCTTAAGTGATATTGTGTTGAGTTATTAGGCGCAGGTAAAATTACATTTCTGGCTATTAAATTTACTCGAAAATATAATAATCTATAACCTACTCCTTACTATCATCTATTCGATCGTTCAATTCATTTTAAATTGATGCTGATTCGACAGTCCGAAAAATAATAAAGATATCTATTGTTAATGATATTATACTGGGTAAAATTTTTTGAATTTCAACTACATTTCGATTTTTTGAAGAACACCGCACGATATCATAAAAATGCAAAAATCTATTCGATTATTATTTATAAATAGAAAATAGACCGTACGAAATAATATTGGCGCCAGCGTCATTTTTGCGAGATAATAAAATTTTGCTATTGATATATATAATATAATATATAAAATACACGTTCCAAAATTTAAACGTCTGATATTTCTACTTTAATTATTATACTTGGTATTTTTTTTTTTAGAAAAAACATTAATTTAGAATAAATAACAGTGATCCACGAAAAAATAAATTCGTTTTTCTTTTAAATATAACCATATTAAAATTTAAATTATTATACAGAGTGATTATATTAATAATGCTTTATTTATTTATTTATTTTATTCTGATCATTCTGTATGTGCAGTGACCCTCTGTGTATTATGGTAAATCGTCAAACGAAATATTATAATAATTTTGCTGAAACGGAAAAAGTTATCCACGTTTTCCCGGAAACAGAACAAAGAGCATTGAGAGGTAGGGTGGTATATCATAACGTTTTTCATTCGATTATAGCACAATCGGATGGCATCGTATTATTTATTATAATATTATAATATGTGAATCGGTATGTCCTGAATTCCTGATTATAATAACTATTTATATACATTTGGACCCATCACCTATAAAAATAAAAAAATAAAAATTAGATATTAATAATAATAATTTATTATTATTATAGCGGTTTAACACGCGCGTGATATTCGAAATAATTTATTAAACTATACTCGTTATTATACGATATCGTATAATTTTATGTTCCGAGAGAAGGGTGAAAATTGGTTTTTCAATGTGCGATAAATCGAATCGAAAATCAAATTTACTCTGTATTTAATAATAATAAAAACATTATAATAATCATAGGACACGCGTTTCGGTTTTGTGTCAAATATACGCGTATTGTTATTATTATTATTATAATTATTATTATTATTATTATTATTATTATTATTTTTGTTATTATTATTGTTATTATTATCATTATTATTATGTAATTGACGTTATTTATTCGTTTGTGTTCCATTACAGAAAAATATAATCGTAATGTTGCCATAATTATTCGACTATAATTTAGTATAATCGGTGTTAATATTCATTTTCGAAAAATAATATTATATGTATATATATATATGTTATATTAAAAAATTCGCTCGTTCATTTTCGCCATTTTAAACCATTATTAATAGCTCCATATTTTGCAGTTTTTTTTTTTTTTTTTTTGAACAGCTCGATTCGTAAATTATTTTTATTTTTTACGATCTCGAACAAAAATGTACTATCAAACACGTTATAATAACGCGCGCACATAAAAGTTATAATAATAATTTTTATTTATTTAAATATTATTAACGTGCGCGCGACTCGACCGAAAAAGTTGTAAAATCACACACGAAAATATTATAATATACAACGAAGAAACAATGAAACAATGTTAATATAAATAGTTTATTACTGAAAAAAAGAGAAAAAAGAAATCATTTAAGTACTTAAACGAATCTCAGGAAATACTGAAAATTGCTTTTTTTATTTGTCGAAAACGTTCCAATCCTTTTGTGTAGTTATTATGCAATACAAAACAGTAAGTACGACATTACTTTTATACGTTATTTGCCCGGTGATTTATTCGTCAATTCGGTATATTATAACACGCCGCGGCCATCTTCGTTTGCCAAAACCGCGAAGCAACGGACGAATTATAAAATATAATATATTAAATATTTTGTTGTCGTTTATATAAAAAAAAAAAATATCTCTACGGTTATTTTTATATTTACACGTGCGTGTAGGTGCGTTTTAGATCGTTTATATAATTTTGTTGGCAACCGTGGCACGGTGGAAAAAAAAAAATAAAAAATAAATAAAACTATAGCAGAAAAATATTGTCTATCGCGTTCGTTTGATTTTATCGACATTTTGCACCGCAGTAAATTTAGAAACGTACCAATTTATTGTGCCAACTAATAAATAACCGCGGCGTTATAGTTTCGTTTATCGACCGTTCGTATATACGCGAACAAGACGTCAGACTCAGACTGCTGCAGCAGGACCTCGTTATAAATATTCGTATAAATATAACACCTAGCCCTGAAAAAGACTACTCGAACGGACGTGATAATAATAATTAATGAACATTAAAAGCATAAATCGATATATTATTAATTATTATAATATTTAATTCTGATTTTATAGAACACCATACAATATAATAATAATTATAATATTATATCGATGATATCTCGCAATAGATTTTTAGGTTAAATTGAATTTTTAAAGGTCGATGAAATTAAAAAAAAAAATAACATACCACGTTAACTTACGAAGATCGAATAATCCTCCCAATAAATTGTGATCGAGGAAGAGGGAAAAAAATGTAAGGTTAAACACTTAAACCGTTAAAGTGTTTCAGAAAGTTGTCGGGCAATTATATTAATCGGTCGTACCTATATATTATAATATTATTATCGGATAGTGATTCGTTTACGTTGATATTAATTTCGTTATTACTTTGTGCTTTTGTTCCGATTGGAATTTTTAGTTATTCCATGTCCTTGAATTATTTTTTTTTACTCAATTTTTATTTTTATTTTTAGAAGTGCAATTTTAATTTGAACAACGCGAATATACTCCAGGAAATTAATTTTTTTTAAAAAAGTATACTATTATTTTGGACGGGATATATTACAAAACCATAAGTTATACTATAAGTTTGGACCGGAACGAATTCGATTTGTATAACTTTTTAATATTTCGTATTTTTTTTTTTTACTTTTTATTCTGATCGGACAGAAAATCTATGGTTTTCGTCGGGAAATCGTGCTCCGAAATCCGATTATACACCCCAAAGTATATTATAATATTGTAATACACGAGGGGAGAAAAAAGTAAAATAAATAAAGAATTACAATAATAATACTCGTCGTTGTAAAAATGGTAATTTACACGACGAAAGTTTGTAAAACGAGCATACGAGATTTTTTTATGCCCTCGTGGCATAACTTATTCTATTATTATTATTATTATTATTATTATTATTATTATTATTATTATTA
>JAIUCT010000007.1:19353070-19373097 GCA_021307375.1 Tetraneura akinire | reverse complement strand
AATAATAATAATAATAATAATAATAATAATAATAATAATAATAATAAAATTATTATTATGATTATTGTCCGTGTCTTTTGGATAGACGGCATACAAAAAATGAAAATTATAATATACATAGATATAGGTAATAAAACGATGTATTGGTAAATTGATTAACTTCAAGGAGGTATGCGTTTTAAACTGGAACAATAATTGCGAAGGGATGAAAAATTTTAAACTGATAAAAGAGTGGAGCGACGGCCATTTCGGTAACTCACCCCTACGGACGGCTATCTTTATCGAATCGAACGAGAATATTATACTATATGATACGCGCTTCAATGCTCCATTAGTATATATATATATAATAATATACAGTGTTATAATAATATTTTATATATATTTCTATGGAAACGTTACGCGTTATCACTATATAATTTATTGTTTTACACTTTTATCAGTATATAATATATTATTATAAAATGTATTTTAATAACGTTATGTTTTGCAGACGAGGGTATCGTGGAATGTTTGTAAATTTAATACTCGTTTGACTTGTTTTTGTTCTTGATATTATAATGTAATATGCACAATTATTCAATTTCACTTAAAGCGAATATAACGGGCGACATTAAAATTAAAATTAATATATATATAATATATTATATTGCTACACCAGCGTTAACGTGTTTATTATGAATATAAAACGTAACTTCGAAATTGTTTAGGCGGGTATAAAAAAAGTTTTCTTTGGGTATATAATATTATCACTACCAACTTTAGTACAAAAAAAAAACACCGTCACGTTGTTATACCTGTACGCGGGTAAATTAAATTACAAACTTTTTACACGTGCTCTTAATGTTATTTTATATATATATATATACCTAATTTTTCATTTTTTTTTTTTTTTTTATTAATATTTCTTCGAATCATATTATTTTTTAATTATTTATTGTATCTACCAATAATTTAAGGTTATATATAGGTAGTGATATTATTATCTTATTTTGGTTTCATAGAGAAAATTCTGTAGTTTACGAATAACAATATTATGATAATACTAATCACAATTATTATTAATAGTTTTCTTTTTCGAAAACAGTCGTCTTTTGAAAAAAAAAATGCGCGTTTTAACGTTTAATCCGTAATATTATTGTTAATATATCGTATATATTCCACTCATTCTATCCGTTCGGACGAGATTTGTTTGTTTTATTATTATTTATTATTATTATTATTTATTTATTTTTTTTTTTTTACTAACTTTATTCGTTTTTATTTCGTCCGTTCTCACAATAACGACCCCATGTAATCTGATTATGACAAAGTGTACATTTTTATTTCATTTAACATTTTAATACCGACTGTCGGCCTTGCGTTTACCATTAAACCGATGACCGTGGATTCAATGCGTAGGGTGCGGTCGTACAACCGTCATTTCAATTAAGAAGCTTTCGTTTCCATTTCGAATTCTGTCCCAAAGTCATATTTCATTTTCACTACTTTTATATTGCAATAATAATAATATATCGTTAAATCGTTCTGGATCATTAATTCTGTGACTATACTATCTTTTTTATTTTTCACGCCGCCCGACGTCTTCGTTTTTATCCGTCGGCAAGTGGACTTAATTCGTCGGACAATTACATCGAAAGGGATTTTCGCTGTTCGCGATATTATAATAATAATAATATTTATAAATGGCGACGAAAATTTTTTAAATTTCCCGTTGAAATATCATGGTAAAGTCGTAATTATTATAATTTATTGATGGCGACATATTAAATTGGTATACGCACTTTACCATGGTCAAAATCTAGTTACGGTATACCCGGGTATCCATAGCAGCGTGACTTACGCGTAGAAAAATGTTGGAAATTCTGTATTTATAAACTCCGTTATTTTTCTAACGCGATACCGTGTTTGGTAATAAAACACGCTATTCGTGGACGATAACCTCGCCAACTTTGCAACTGTATGAAAATGGTCTTTATGGCGAATTCATCCAGGAAACAAAGCGTTTTTTTTTTTTTTTTTTTTTTTTTTTAATATATATTTTATTATTCTCATTGTGAGTGTATTCCTTTTTAGCGTCGTATAATAATCGCAACCCGGGAATTTTAGTTTTTTAATAACAATAATAAAACGGAAGCGTTCGTCGTTACGTTTCCACCATTTTCGTACACTGAATTATAATAATTTTCATAAAATATATTTTTAACACGATCTTTGTGCGTTACATTTTATTATTTTTGTATATTTTGTATTTTTGAAAGAAAAATATATTAGCATATCATACGTCCGTTTTATTTGTGACTTCAAATCATAATTATTTATAATTGTAATTAAATTTTTATTTTAAACGTTTAAATAGAAATAATCCTTATTTTATTTTTTTCAACATACATATTTTTCACTATATCAAATTTTAAAATTTTAACCGATCCGTTTATATATTATTTTATAAATTTAAAAAATATTATTTCATATTATACAATTTAACATAATTTAATATATTATTTTTTTAAAAATATTTTATAAAAATTAAATTTTTATCTGAGGCATAAATTGTGCATTTTATCTTAACTAAAGTATTAAAAAAAATTACAAAGTATAATAATTTGACACTATATATAAGCAATTAAATTGTCATAATTAAAATTTAGAAATGTAAAATTTGCCATTTAAACTGTTATAACATAATTATACAAATTAATAAAAATAATTAAATTTTTTATATTACGATATTAAAAATTAATATTCGGAAAGGGTATTTTATATTTTTACGCGTTGTTGATTAAATTAAAAATATATAACATTGAATATTTATACAAAAATTTTAATTTTAATTATATTTAAACTGTGGAAAATATTATAATATCATTTTATTGATTTATCCAAATATTGTTATTATATTTATATATATATTTATTTTTTAATATTCAGTCGGTTGAGTTGTTTTTAATAAAACTTCGAATTGGATATAAAATTATATTTATGAAAAACTGAAAAATAACGATCTGAATATTTATCACTTAATTATAATTTATTAAATGTGTATAGTGATGATGGTTTTATTTATACAATTTTTTTTTAAAAAGACAATCGATCCGCAATGATGATGAATATTATATATTTATTAATTTATATCAAATTATAAACACAAATTGTGATATTATTTTTTCTTTATTGCCATGACTATAATTCAATATGTTTTAGATAAAAATATTTATAAATCAAAGAATATAAATCTGTTAATTTTTATAGAAACTCCAAGCCATGGATATAAAATTGCAGATAACGACAAACACTATGATAAACCATAAAAATGGTAGATTGGTAGTCATTTGATAAAGGTTTATTGTACGAATCGATTCAACGGGTAGACGTAAGTAAATACAATCCAAGTGTAGTAAATGGATTCAATATTTTGAAATTAAAATATTTTACTTCGTTCGTTTTTAAAAGGCAATATTTTCCTAAAATTGTATAGTAATATGTTTAAATGTTAAAACCCGATTCAACTAAACAATTTGCCTTGTTTTCACATTAGATTGAACGTAATATTATAATTTTAATAAATTAAAAAGTGCATTAATTATATTATTTATTATATTACGTTTTAAAAATCATGCTAGTATTATTGGATCAGGGTTGAGTAGTAGAGCGTATGAAATCGTTCGATCCAGTTTAAATATGTGAAATAAATATGAATTACTATGACAAATATGCAGTGGAAATTGTAGGATGAGTTACTGTTTTTTACTGTTAAATCGTAAAAAAAAAAAACTAAAATCCGTTTACTACGTAATATCATTTTATTATATCGTAATATAATATAATAGAGTATAGACATTTTTTTCTGAATATTGGAAAAAAAAAATGGCGAAATGATAAGAAATAAAAAAGATAATAAACTTACACGATTTGTAATTTTTCGACGTATTTTGTCGCTGTATATAGTCGTTATTTTTGTTGATGTTGTACAGTTTACGAGTATATAACCGATATACGTATCGTAAATCCGTGTTATTTTTACCAACCTAGTACTTGATTATTAGTCAGAGTACTTCAATGTAAAATAATTCAAATACATGAAAAAAATATATTTCTTTACATTTGGGTACTTAAAAATCGGAGGAAATAAAGCTTAAGTAGTCTCCCGAGGTCGTCGATTTTAAAATGAATAACGAGGTATTTCAATATAATTTTCGTCATTCATCGAGTTGCATTCCGTTATCAATATTAATTATCATTACCGACTATATAATATAATACAATATGATGAAAACAAAAAAATAGACCGACAAATACAGACGGGAGACGGTGTGTATGATTATGAATACCTATACTCGAATGAGATAACACTGATAATAAATTAATGATTATAATTATTTAAAATCGAGCTAATATTCAGACTTGAAAATCAAAGTAACAGTTAAAAAAACTCGATTAAATCCATAGAACATGGTAAGTACGAAATATATTTCTTATTTTAGCATATTATATAATAATTATATACGTATAATCGGATACTCATAGCTTCGTCCAGTTTGAGCGAACGTTCCAAAGACTAAAAATTAATATTATACAAGTTAAATATTTTATATTATAATAATTATTGCGGCGTTCAAAAAAACCAAAATCTAAATTTGTACCTACTCGAATTGAATATTTTACTAATGAGTCGTAAGCGTTAGAGTTAACGACTCGTTGAATTCTAAATAAACTTTTACAAAACTCAAACGCGCGTGAAAAATAATAATATAATTTTTATTTATTTTCCACAAAATTTGTAAATATTAATAACGTTTCTCGACGATCGTTTTTTGTTACGTTACCTACTATATTTTAGTGGTAGCCTCTATCATTATTACGTTATAATTAATTCGTTATCAGTCCGATAAAATAATTGCGCCTCTTATGGCTTATAATTATTAAGGATAATAATATATTTTTAGATAATTATATATAAAAATGTATATTCTTTGAAATATATTTTCAAACGCGAAACCACGACAAAAAAAAAAAAAAAATGTTTAATTACAGCTATATAATATACAGTCATTATAATAATTTGCTTTCCGAGTTTGAAAGGGTGAAAAAAAAAAGAATATACTAAAACCTTAATTGAGGGCGTTTTTATATTTTCCTTCGCATTAATCAAATTTTATTTTTTTGATACGCTCGCGATATTATCAATAGATAATAAATAAAAAAATTGTATTTATAGAATTTT
Organism: Tetraneura akinire; assembly: GCA_021307375.1. NCBI lineage: Eukaryota > Metazoa > Arthropoda > Insecta > Hemiptera > Aphididae > Tetraneura > Tetraneura akinire. The sequence goes on along the minus strand of JAIUCT010000007.1, from coordinate 19,367,873 downwards.
GTATTTTGATCCTTAATTAGCCATTTTTTTTTTTTTATACAGTTACATAAGTTTAAATAGGTTAAAAAATACTGATTTAATATAATATAGACCTATTAGAAAGTAAAAAAAAAAAAAGGTAAAAATCTCACTATTAACATGCGTATATTATATTTCTATTTTACAGACGAAAATATGATGTTTACTCGGTGAATTGTACAAGTATCTCAATAATAGTAGGTACGAATATCGTATTCTAATAATATCTTTATATTATTGTTATCGTAACCAGGTATGCGGTATACGGTATTCGCAGAAGATATACGTATAAATACTTTAAATCGGGTTAAGGTAGCGAGTAAGTATATTTCAAGACTTTATAAGTATGACTACGGTATAAAAATGATATACCTAATAAATTATATTATTATTTTGCGGTGCGTTACCAAATTAAATCGTTTTTGCGAAACGATATTTTAACAAATAAATATACAAAAAAAAAAAACTGCCATCGTACAACAGTCGAATTTCGGTCCCATATGGACGCATTAAATACTTATACGTATATTATTAATATATAAATAAAATATTCCGAGCTATTGTTAGTCACAATATTACGTTCCGAAGGAAGTTAATTCCTTTAAAACCATTAAAGTGCGCTTGCAGTTATCTCCTAAATATTATTATATTATGTATACTCGCGCTTTATTATAATACGACCTTACATTATGTTTTGCAATAATTTTAATCCTCGGATCATAATAATAATAATAAATAGACATAGGTCTATGTTAGTTTCAGTAAATTTCAATAAATTGTCAATAAATAATTGGATAATTTGTAATTTAATAACATTAAACAACTAATTTAATCTGCTCTTCGAAATAAGATTTACTCGGATAATATATTAATTATAGCGATAAAAAATTTTCTCAGTATCCAAAAACGGAGTGAAATTTTTTTATTATATAGATACCAAATCGTTTGAATTAAATCATTTTCTATACAATTATCTTTAAATACAGAAAATAATTGTTGGCCAGTTGTCACAGACGTTTCTTTAAGTGCTAATAATCGTTCTATTATAACTGGAAATTGTCCATTTATACATACACACATAACGAATTATAAATGCAAGTTGTTCTTTTCTTGAGCTATCAAAAGTTGTATCAATTGAAATACTAAAAAAATTATTTTGTCCCAACTCTTCTTTAATAGATCTTTTTATACATTTAGAAACAGAATTTATAATTTGATTTTGCCTTTGCCAAAAATAAAATTTATTTGATTTCTACCATGTTTTTGAAGTCGTTCTATGTATAAACAGTCAATCTGGGAGAAGATTTACATAAAAGTTTTACTAAATCCTTGAAATTTCCTCTAATTTGCTCAGATCAGTTTTCTCGATGGCCACGAAACGGTAAGGAATGTTGTCCAAGAAATAGTGTTATATCAATTAAGATTTGAATTATTTCTCGATTTTCCGCTACTTGGTTTCTTTTATATTCATAAATTTGTGGAAGAACTACGGCCATTGATGAATATTTCATTTTGATAATAATTTATGCATTTATATGTATTTTTTATATTATTATTATTATTATTCTATATTATTCTTCTTTTCTGTAATATTGTTATTTTATTATGTTTTACGCAAAATAGTATTATTATTTTTTTTTTAAATATAAAACTGAAAAATTTCTAACTATATTCGTTTTAACTTAACACTGCGCAAGAACCAGAAAGTTCTACTATATAGAAGTATATAGCTATACCCAGTTCACAAAATGATAAAAAAAAATAATATCGTGGATAATACTTTACGTGTGTTACGTGTAATTCTTAAAGGGTTTTACGTTACAACCAAACCCATAACTTTTATTTTTACTTGCGTTCTCCTCAAGACAACGTTTGTATCTTTTATGCATATATAATATATTTCCAGACACAATGTGTGGGAAGATCTTTTTTGTTTTAACAAATAAGTTCAGCTCGATTCGTACTTTCGCGTATATTTCGAGTATACGACTACAAATCATTATACCATATTCGATCACATTCTTCATTTCACTTTTTAAATTAAATTTCTACTTTATATCCATTATCATAATTACATTATTTCACGCGGATAAATACTTTCGTTTCTATACATGTAATTTTAAAATTTGTATATTTAACGTAAAAATGTATTTATATTTATATTTAAAAATTATCAAAAATTTAATTAATTAATCATTCGCTTCGTCGCTATTTTGCTCTTTTTGTATTTCGCAGTAAAACTTAAAATATCATTTGGTATATACCTGAAACATGGTTTAGTTTTAGTAGAATAACAATTGTGAAATTATGTGTTTCTGTGTGTTTTACGAGAGGATAAACGATAATTATTTGGAAACGTAATTCCTTTATATATATATATATATATATATATAAGCTCGTGTATAATATAATAATATACGTTTCTTCTTGCTTATCTAACACACGTGGTTAATTTGTCGTTTTACCCGGTGATCGTATCTCGGCACGATATTATACTTCATTATACGTATACGTCACGTAGGTATACGCGTATAATTCGGTTAGCATCACGATACCGTAAACGCGTTTAGGACCTCAACAGCGGTCGCCGTGGTTTCGGATGGAATAAAAATCCAAAAACGGAGTAGGTAATAATAAAAACAACAATAAAAATATTATATTACGCAGTCGTAAAGATTGGCAGTAAAAATAGTAAAAACACAATAACAGACCTATGGGAGAAATGTCAAAAGTTCAATATTACAAGTGTTATTATAATATATTTTAGGTAAAGGTCGTGATAAATAATAATATAAAAAAAAAAACGTAATAATATACTACATATAGATTGTTTGAAGAACGGGAAAGTCAGTTAGATATTTTTATAATTATAGCGAAAGCGAAAAATTAGAATGCAAAATCCGATTTATATTATCATTATTATTATCAATTTTCACGCTTATATTATTATCTATAATTATACGTGTAATGTCAGGCGAAGTATTCGGAACGAGACTATTTATAGTGTAATAATTGAATATTATACATCGTCGTAATGATTTATTTATTAAAAAGATAATAAAAATAAAATAAATATTAATAATTCTAAATCAAACATTCGGAACGTTAAATAAATAATCATATCTTACACGTTCGACGGCGGGTTGCACAAGACTCGTGTGTTAGGTTAGGTTACTCCGTTTTGTGTTTGATTTTTTTATATATATAATATACGTAGAGCGGTTATCATATATCGTTATATTATGTAGTCGGTATTTTGAGCTTAAAAGATAGGAATTACGATAGTTTCTCAAAAATTATTTATAGAAAAAAATGATCGTTATATCTTCGTCGCGTCTTATACCATGGTAGGTATATAATAATTAAATGTCTAATATTTTTTTTTTCGTTGGCCATAATTGTGTAAAAAAATTACGGTGATCTAGAATGATTTAATTAAAATAAAATCGTTTGATCGTGTTTGCAGACAAGACGATGAAAAAGTTTTTGCGCATACGATAAGATATATAGTACGTCTACGTGGAAATTAGTCGATAATCAATAATAATTATAGTAAGTTTTTAACGAAGGAATTAAATAATAATAAAAAATAAAATGTAAAGTTTTTTTTAAATTTTCCATACTTTTTTTTTAAAAAAAATGCACTATAGTTATAACAAATTTGTAAACTTCATTTTGTCGACAATTAATTAATATAATATACTGTAATTTTCCTACCTTTACTGTTTGAGATTTTTAGTCAATATAGCGCAAAAAAAATACAAACAGATATTATGTCTTATTTTATTTTTTATTTTTTACTGATCTAATTAACACATTTTTAAAACGATACGAAATCTGTAGTAATTAGATGATTAGTAACAAGAAACGTAGTTATATTAAATATATACTTTAGAAGATCTAATACGTAATGTAAGAAAATGAATTTTTATCCATTTGAAATTCAAGAGTACCGAGATAACAATATCAAAAATAATATTATTATATGCGGTTGCGTTTCGATAAGTACGAGAAACTTATTGCCAAAAAGGAGGAGGAAAAAAAAATAAATACGTTTAAAAAATAATATATATAGCTATAAATCAAAACGCGGTGACATCGCGTAATATACGATGAAAACTGTATATTTTTTGAATTATTTTTGCATTCCTTATAACGACATAATCACAATATTCCGTCCGGAACTGTTTTCTATATATACAAGTATATATATATAAGTTGTATGACCTATACCTGAGTATAAATATAACTCCTATATAACCACTACCTAGGTATATCATATAGAATAGAGGATATTTTATTACGTTTTCTTTATACTGTCTCTGAAAAAAAAAAAAGTTACGGGCGATGCGATATTTAGTTTAGTAACGACGTGATTTTATATTTAGATTTTATCCTTGCCCGATTTCGTTTTTTGTTTTCGGAATATTATTATTATTATTTTTTTTTCTTTTATGAGATTCGGTGTCGTATTATTTCCGTTTCCCAACACGATGGCATCGATTATTGGCCCAACGTCACCAAATGTTTTTTATAGCTTTTACGGAGTACGTAATATTCTTTTCTCTCGGCGAATTTTTATTTATTTTTATTATTTTATTGTTACTTTTTATTGAAATATCGCCGTTTTTTAAGAGAAAAAAAAACGCTTAATATATTATACGACCACGAAATAATAATAATAAAAAAAAAAAGAAAATCGAAATTCTCTCCATAAAATATAGTCACGGGTAAAAAATGACAAAGAAAAGGTAAAATGTTATGAGGTTTGGCCGAATCATAATATATATATGATGAAAATACTGAAAATTCTTTACGTTTTACAATATTACTGTCGCGATGTTTGCTATATTTAAGTATAATTTATTGTTGGAAAAAATGAAATATATCCTATATAGTATTTAAATTTTAAATAATTGAATATTTTAAAGTCCATATTATAACTTGGTTGACGTTCAAATATAAACATAATAGTAATAGATAACGTGAAAAATGTATATAATTATATAATTAATTTATTATGTATACGTTAGCACCGATTAAAATTATTGAATTATTTATTCTATTTTAATGATAAGAATAATGATAATAATAATAATCGGCGTTTTTTTTTTTTTTGTTTTCGTGAAAGTGGCATAACATTATGAGTGTAACGTTTTTTTTTTTTTTTTTTTTTTTTGTTTTAATTAATATGATAATGAAAAAGTAATAATCCGGTTAATGTATTCAAACGAAATTAATATTTGATCAAATAATTAAAATTAATAATTTAAAAATATTTTTGCTTATTTAATATATATATATAATTATTTATATTGTATTATTATATAGTTTATGACGATTCTCCTTAGGTTTTTTGATAAAAATCTAATATGTTTTTGATATTAATTTTTTGTAAATATTGCTTTATAGGTAAACAAAAAAAAATCGAAAATTATTAAAATTAAAATATACCTACATAACTGTTTTAGTATTTTTAACACTCGCTGTAACGTATAGTTTAATTTGTATCGATAATTATTCTTATGGCCTGAATTATACCGTATAATTATTCATAAGTTTAATATTAGAAATATATCAAAAATAGATAATTATTATTGTTTTTTATTTTTTTTATTTTGTTAAACGTAGGTGTAATAACGATTGAAAAATATATAAGGTTTAAATTTACACGAGCTTTATCATTTATTTTCAAAAATTAATTAACTTACGTTTATATATTAATTAAGAATCTCATTCAATAATAAAATATGATCAATAATTAATTTAATACTTTTATCTTTAGAAAATTTACATTTATCCAATATTAATTTTGTAAATATTTTTTAAGTGTTTTGGATGATATTCTCTTATTTAAAAAAAAAAAAATATTTTAACGTTATTACTTATTGACACACGAGTTTTTTACATACATTAAGACTTAAAGATTGACTAGTGTCCTCAGAATTATTGAAAATCTGTTTGATGGAACATATAATATTACAAAATAATTAACTTGGTTTGTATATTATTTTTCGCTGCTCCTCGAGAATCGTCGACAGTTGATTTTGTCCGTGATGGATCTATCTTTTTAAGGCGTTGAACAGTTTGAGTAGAAACTACATTATACAAATCTTTTGAAATAATTAATTTGTGTGTACGAGCAGAAAGGCTAATTAATGAACGAGATTCTTTAAAAACGAGCTATTTGAAGACATAACACAATGTATAAAAGAACGAAATTATAATCGAATTCAACGATTTTCTTATATTATTCTCTCGAAGAAAATTAAAATTTGACAGATTAACTCGCTGAACCATTAAATTATTGGAGCGAGAGGAAATGAAAATTTAAACACGATTTGTTATTATATTTATTTAATATGATCTTTGCGATAAAGTTATTATAATCTTTTCTCCTCTCCTCACTATATTATAATCGAGATTTCATTCGAGTTAATTTTTTTTTTTTTTAATTATTGTCTAATATTCCGTACAGTGATTGCTTCCATTATTATCGTTATTAATTACATTTGTGCGAATTTTCATTCGTTTACTTTTGTTAAGGATTTAGAACTTTTAACATAAATTAATTAATATATTTTTTTTTTATTTATTTATTCTTTATTTTTATAAATTACAGTATTTTAAACGTGGTATAAAACTTATTAGTGTTATAAATAGTCTAATATAATATAATGTATATTATTATGTTACCGTTATAATTACGTTAATGGTAATGCAGATTAAATAGGTATAATTAAGTATATGAAAAGGTACACATTTTTAAGAAACGGTTTATTTCGTTAACAATACAAATCATGAGAGATTATAAGAATATACTTATATATTAAAGGAGATGTTACACATTATAATAATAATTATTCATATTTTAACATATAGTATATTTTATTCAGCTCGGGTGGTTTTTGGATTGAATTACAAAAAAGGAGAAAAAAAAAATAGAATATCGGTTTTTCGGAGCTCTTTTAATATTATTTAAATTTCAATATGTATTGTCTATGCATAACAATTATAATAATTATGTTACATGATTTTATTGTTTAAGGCTATTGACCTCGTCATTTTCGTCGTCATCATCGTCATCATATCCCAATTTTTGCTTGATCATGTCGCACGCCTTCTCTGCGACCATCATTGATGGGGCACAGCTCTCGCCGGTGAACATGATGGGCAATGCGGACGAGTCAACCACCATGAGTTTTTCGACACCGAACACTTCGAGATCCTCATTGATGACGCCTTGAGATTGTTCGACTGCCATAGATGCTGTGCCGGTCATCTGCACGTTCATCGTGGTCATATGCTTGATCGCGTGTCGCCAGTACTGTTCGCTGTCCACGTTTGGCTCCGGACCGTCCTCAAATTTAAGCGGAACAATGGTTGGCTCGAACCGTTTCAGCGATTCTGATCGTATCACGTTCTTCACCCATTCGACCGCTTTCACCAGAGTGTTTACATCCTCTTCGGCCAATGAGCCGAATTTTATGACAGGCCGGAGACCATCATCTTCCTCATAATCGTCTTCGTCGGTCACTTTTCCGATGGACACGGAGCCCTTGTTCTTCGGGCGCAGCAGCGACACGCCTACGATCTGGCAGTCAGCTTCGTCATTCACATCGATGATCTGGTCCGTGATACTGTCTCCGAAATTGAACGCGTCCAGTTGTGATGGCATAAATACCGTATCGTCCTCCGAATAATAGTGCAGGAATATCTGCACATCTGGCGTGCCGTTGCCGTCCACGTCGATGAACCCGGTAAAACTGCACAGACCGATCGTGGCCAACGGCCCCGTGTACTTGGTCAGGTATTCGAACACCATTTCGCTGACTGAAGATGACTTGATCGGTTGCCCCTCGAATCGGACCAGCACTCCCAAGAAATTGGGATGTGCTTGTAGGTTTGTGCCCACTCGATCGTTGTTCAGCACCACTGGGATGTTCAGTGGCCCGAGCACGTTTGACGGACCCACTCCCGACCGCATGAGTAACGCAGGAGTGCCGATAGGGCCGGCGCTCAGGACCACGTACTTGGTGCAATTGACCCGCACTGTCTCGCCAACGGAGTTCACGAACTCGACACCGGTGGCCCGCTTGGAGTCGTCGAACAACACGCGTTTTACTAACGATCTGGCCGATATTTTCAGGTTGTACTTACGGTCTGCATTCTTCAGATACGCCTTGGCCGCGTTCACACGTAGTCCCTTGTCCACGATCGCCACCGACGAAACAAAGCCCCGGTGGTTCTTCACGTCGTGGAAGTCCGAAGTGGTGTAATTGACTGAGGTCAGCGCCTGCGAATACACCTGCCGTATCTTTACCGTTCGCTTATTTCGAAACGAATCCACAGTTAACTTGCCGCCTTTACTGTGATGAGTGCTCACCGTCTCGTTGGTGGTGATCTTTTCAAACTTACAGTCCTCCGACCGTTTATAATACTTAATTACATCCTCCCAGCTCCATTTCAATAACCCGGCTTGCTCAAACTTGGTGTAGTCCTCGGACAGACCCCGGTCGTATAACATAGTGTTCAACGCTGTGGTACCACCCAGGCATTTCCCTCGTATCAACTGCACGCGGTTCTGATCTAGGCCCTGGCCGAACGTATCATCAGATTCCGCGCGGTATTTCCAGTCCATATCCGTTTTAATCGAGTTTGCCCACAGTCCTGGGATCTCGGATTGTAGGGACGGCGTGCCGCCCGCTTCTAGCACCAGCACGTTCAAATCCTTCTCGTTGCTTAACTTGCCAGCCAACGTCGAGCCTGCTGCACCGCATCCCACAATCACCACGTCGTACGTGTCTCCGTCTCGGATCGACAAACTGTAGTCAGTGGGATATGATATCCGGGATGCCATTTTCACCTGTTGCAGATTAAGTGTGTTTAACAGGCGCGTAAATTCTGGCACCTCGTATAGCCCTTCCACGTCATAACCGTTTTTTCGGCACATTTCCAGCGTCTTGAAAGCTGTTGACTCCGTGTCGTCTTTCAGTTCTGTCCAGCATTTTTTCTTGAATGTTGTCACCGTCTTTTCAACCGTCAATGAACGGGAGGTCGACGTGGTCGTCGTCATAATGTTTTTAGATGCAGCATTGGCTTGCGTTACTTTCGCCTCCTGGTTCGTTTTCTGAGCCGTTGTCTCACTATTCTGTAACGCCGCATTGGTTTGCTCTACTTTCGCTACCTTCGTCTCCTGTGCCGAGCCACTTTTTAGTGACTTAATAGAAGACAATAACGACGGCTGCACTCCAATTTCTAAGCTATAATTACAAAGTTCAATGTGTTAAAATAATTTTATTAAGAGCTCGGATATAAATAAGATGAAATGGATTAAGATAAGAGAAAGAGCCATCCACGAGGATATGATATATCCTTCAAGGAAGGAGATTAAAAATTTTTCACTTTCTAAAAGAATAAAAAATAAAAAAATTGTATGGTTAAGAAAATTTCTTTTAGATATCACGATCGTAGATTACGATGAGTTAGGTTCTCCCTTAGGAGTCATTTAGAACTATTCCTCTTAGAAAAACAATTTTTAATTGCGTCAGGTTTGGATTGATTTGGTTTTAACCAACTTATAATTTAGTCTTTATAATACGAATAAACTATGGAAAAAATAAATGATGCCTTTTTCTACGCTTGTGCCGCGCCTATATTTATTACGTTTAATTCGTGTCGTGACCTTTGAAACGATGTCTTCCGTTTTACTATAATAAAAATTAAGTTAAGCCAAGCTATAATTTTGGTCTAAAATGTTATATTTTATATCTCTTCCTGACACAATAGGGACGGGGCGTTGTTGTAATAATACGGCGGTTATGGACTTTATGATTAACGAACGGCGCGAAATGCACACAAAATGAAACTCGCTGTCGTGACGTTTCGTTCGACGAAAAATATAATATTACACCCGCGTGTGTTTTATATAATATTACATTACTGATGCGTTCGCGTGAACGTTAGATCGAAACGAAAATTATAAAAACTTATAATAATAATATTACAATTAAAACGTTTGTTTAAGAATATAAAATATTTTATTTTTCGAAATAATTTTTTTTTTATCTCAATTCGTGTGTATAATATGATATAACTATTATAATAATTATTATTGTATATTTCTTCGTATAAACTTATAAATTATAACATAATATCACCTAAATAATTTTATTCATTTACATAATTTATTATTTTGAATATTTGATCGGTTAACTGATTACCGAGTGAATAATTACATTAAAATAATACACAAAATATACTTACAAGACTGCGAGCAGTCCTATATGGAGCCACAACATGCTGATAACGTTCATGGTAAATTTTGTTTAGTGTTCTGAAATATATCGTACGAAATAGAGTAGCTTATATTGGCGATTTTTATTTGTTCAAGACCTTACATTTTTACGATTTGTTTTTGAAACGGTAAACATTTATCGAAACGAACGAAAACAAACGGTTCGTTTTTTTTTTCATTACGAAAACGGGGCGGAAAAAAATGCACATAAATCATCACGACTATATCGTATCTACCTGTGTCGCGATATGTACACGCGTGTGATTGACAAGCATTCATTAAATTCGTAAAAATAATTGAAAATTATTATTAGTTCTTTTTTTTTTTTTTTTTGTATCGAATAAATCATATTATTTATTATTGATTTTGCAATGGCGATTTATCGTTTCGAAATTATTATATTGTTGTCCGAAATAGTCGTGTACCTACCGTTATTATAATATTATGCATCACATTTTTTTTTTTTTTGCGTTAGACGATATATTGTTAACATTTTAAAATTTATCGTAACTCTCATAACACGATATCATTTTATATATTCGTTTCATGGAAGAAAATTCCACATTTTACAAGAATCCGTATACGAAATTATCATAGTCAAAAGAATCACGCCTTTCGACGCACTATTCTTGCCATTAAAAAAAAATAAACACTGCAGTCGTATTCGTCCAGTGTGAAAATTTCGTCGCATTCGGATTTAGGCGTTTAGATTTAATTATATTATAATATATTCGTGTAACGCTTTACGCCTTGTTGGACATTTAAATTATTTAACGTACCGCATATGGCGCGTATGTGGAAAATTTACCAGAAACGTAATTTTGTGTTATTTATCGATCGATGTTTTCACCAAGCTATCTCGGAATGTTCAATTAAATAGTTGTTGTTGTTAATATTATAGTAATCGTTTGCCCGTAATAATAATAATTAGTATAATAATAAAAATAATTTTTATTAACAGATTTCGCTATACGAATATTCATTATAAAGGAACGCGCTATGACATTATGACGTAATAAATTATTATTATTATTATTATTATTTTTATTATTATTAATATTATTACCTATTATTATTATTATTATTATTGTAAACTACTTAACGATAATTTCATTATTTCATATAACGCGGTATAAACTGTATATTGACGCGGATAAAAATAAAATTGTTGTTTTAAAGTTTCAGGGGACATTTTATAACGTTGGAAACTTTTAAGTCGTCTCAAACTTTTTATGGTATCATTACATAATATAATATTATAAAGGTATAAAACATGCGTTTTTCGTTTCAAAATGTGATTTCAGAAAATTATATTTTCATAAATATATTACACAACAGTCGTTTTAAATGCGTTATTTTTTCTTTTTTTTTTAAAAAAAATATATATAACTTAATACTTTGGAAAAAACATAAATATTTATACTATATATTGTAATTCAAAATAAAATTCTACAATTATACCAACGAATTATAATATTTTCCATGTTTACTAAGTAATGTATGCGTATCTTGTAGAAATATGGAAAAAATTATTTCATAAAAAATGTAACGGGACCGTTTTTTAGACTGCGATCGATCTTCAATGAAGGTCTTTTTAAAATATTACTGAACGGAAAGGATTATTCTTCTTAATTTTGATTTAAAATTTAATCGTCCGTTTATTCCAGTATTACCTACCGTAAACAATATACTCGTATTAATATAGTTTTCTGTACCGCTGTATACTTTGGCACTAACAACGGTCATTTGACGTAGGTACAAAATAATAGGTAACCGCGGTATATACCTATTTGTTATAATAGTCATTTTTGTCCCCCTCGTTTTTCACGTTGTCCTTTCGATAGCCGTCGTCGGTCAGTCGCAGACGTGCGCAATTCACTCAGCTGTACAAATAACGAATTTTGTTGTAACGAAAATTTTGACAGAGATTAACAAGCGACTCTACATCATTTTACAGATAAGTATAAAGTTTTTAGTCGACCGTGATTGTGTTATTTTGTTGAACCTCCGAGAAGAAATCGTCAATGTTAATATTGATCTTCCAACAATACAATAGCATAAAATTATGATAATAATTATAATGTTATCAAAAAAAAGTAAATCCTAATTCCTTTTTTTCGACAGAATTCTCGATCATAATTTTTTATGTAAACTTGATAAAACAATCATTTAGAAAAGTTTTTCATATTTTATAATTAGCTTTTCATTATTTATTTCTCAGGCATAAAATAGTATTTTTATTTTTTTACAGTTTTTATATAAATAAAATATATTTTTATTATTTACATATTATACGAGTACATATCATAATAAAAATATATGTTTTACGACAAGTTAGAAAAAAAATATTTACATTTTAGATTTTTATGAGAAGCGCGATTTTACAATGATGTGTGTGTATTTTTTTTTTTTTTTTTATGTATGTGTAGACACTTTTTCGACCGATATAATGCTCCGATTTGGACGAACAGCATATTTTTCCGGTCGGAAAGTGGATGTAGTTGATACTTTATTTAGGTTATTTTTCAAATTTTCCAAAATTAAGGGTGATGGAGTAAGAAAAACTGCAGCAAAAAAATGATGAAAATATACGGCATTTTCACGAAAACTAAAATTTTGAGGAAATCGATTTCAATATTCCACGATAACTCGGGCAATAATGCACTTATATAACCACGATGTAACGTATGTCATAAATTTCGATGTTTGCATAATATTATATGCATTTTCAATTTTGTTTTATATCGAATAATACGAAATTTATCATAATTTATGGAAGCAAAATTGATAAAATGTTTATTTTATTTTACGACACAAATTAGTAATAGTTTTATGATTTTATTGTTATTTGTAATCTTTGTTATATTTTGACCAGGGTTATCGTAATACGGCGACGTTTTCAAACATTCGATATACATCGGTAGTGTTTCTGAAAAACAAAGAATGGACAACTGGTACAATATATTATTATCTAATCTTATAATATGTATAAGTACTGCATTTATCATATTTTTTTTTTTATATAAATATTTATATTTATCCCTCTCTTGTAGTATTTTTTTCTTCCAAGTAATCTCTTAAATATTTGAATACTAGGTATATATTTATTATAAGTGTATATTGTATATACCTAATATTATAGTTGCGGTAGTAATAAGAAAATCTCGAATTTCGGAGTTTTGGTGATTGGAAATTAAATACAATATTAAATTTATTTTATATTGACTATTCGATAATCAATATAATTGCCCGCAAGATATGAATTTCAAAAAAAAAAAAAAAATTTCTGAAATACCGTTATTAAATTTGTATTTTATTTTTTATATAACTCATTATAATTTTACACATCGTACAGAGAATATTATACTCGTAATAATACTGTATTTCTGTATAATATTAGAATACAAGATCATCATAAATATAATATATATTATTTTATCGACGGTCATGTGGATTTTATACCACGGTAAGGGTTAAAACCGTATATAATTAAGCTCAGCAGCAGCTGCATTTACTTCATAATTTCATATAATATATTACGTAATATTATTATGTATATATATATATATATTTACTAAGTGATGTCCCGATTACGAGGATTTGCTATATGAGATAATAATATTAATATAATGTATAATAAAGCGTTAAAATTATGATATAGCAAAAATTGTATATCTTCTACGATACATTAAAAAAAATTATATATTATAATTTCACCATCATACGAAATTATAATATATGTTAAAATAATCAATTATAAATATAAATTTTTATAATCTATTTATTATTAAAAAAAAAAGCACTAAAAAATAATTGTTTATATTCTTTTTTTTCTATCCTTTAATCGATAAAATAGCGTTTTCTATATACGTCAGTGTATCAAACAGTAAACTCTATATTATAATAATATTGAGGAATATTTCCAATATTGATATAAACGTAAAAAATTTAAAAAAAATTGATGTTTCACAGTTAAAATTTATACATCAGCATTAATTATTCATTATTATAGAGGGAAAAATTGAACCTTATAATAATATGTTTGGAATATTTGAATAAATATTCTACTGTTGTAGTTCTCATAGAATATCATTATAAAATACGAGTATTTTTATGTTTCGCGTACTTATCGTTTATCGGGTGTAGAACAACACTAAAACAAAAACCTTTTTTTTTCAAACGGTCAATTTATATTTAAAATAACTCCATAATATCATAATACATACTCGTATGTTCTTATCGACAGAGGACCCAAACCGTCAACGGTATATAAGGCAATAAGACAACCAAATTTTTTGATTTCTCGAGAGAGACATTCGTGCGAACGTTATTATAACTACACGATATCTCCGGCAGCGAGTCATCGAGCAAGAATCGGTTTTGTTTTCTTTCAAATTTTCACTCGCATAACGTTTTCCTGCAATGAACATAATAAAATAGGTAATAATAATAATAATAATAATAATAATAATAATAATAATAATAATA
>JAIUCT010000007.1:19284180-19353060 GCA_021307375.1 Tetraneura akinire | reverse complement strand
ATAATAATAATAATAATAATAATAATAATAATAATAATAATAATAATCTAACGAGACCGTTTACATTCCATCGTCGTTCGCCGAGGGGACATTATGTTCGTTTTCCATTATCACCATAATAAATAATACTATAATAATATAATATAATAACGCGTCGCAATAATATTATTATAATATATATCGTGCGCGATGGAGAAATATTGAATTGTCCACCAACAACGTATAGGTATAACACGTGTGGGCTATAATAATATTATAGTCGTGACTTCATCGATAAATTTCGGTAATATATAATACGACAAAATCCGGAGGATGGACTTAAGTGTATAATATATACCTTTCACGGTAAAAGTCATATCCCCGTCTGCAGGTCTGCATTCCGGTCGAACGTTATCCCGTCTAGTTTTTCTTTTCCCCCCGATAATTCTATTAATATTGACGAAAACGGTTATCAAAACTATGGACTAACATTATATGACATTGTTTTTTTACTATGCGATAACAACTATAACTTAGGAAATAATCTATCTAAGTCATTAATATAATTAATTTTTTTTTTTTTTTATGAAATTTACAATAATGTTTTTTTGTATAATTTTAAATAATTTAAATACAAAAATATGAAAAGTATAAATTTTATAACCCATTTATTATAAAACTAATTATTATATACCTTAGACCGGGGAAAAAATTAGACGGGAAAATGTCTGACAGGGATGTGTCAAACGGGAATATGTCCATTTCACAAACATTGATTCGTCTCGACCAAGATCGAGTAGATACGTCCAATATCCTCCACTTTCCCATTTGCCATTTAACAATCCTGTAAATAATATTAAAATGGTCGTTATTTTATAAATGTGATTTTTAAACAAATTTCTGACAAATGTGACTATTCTTTTAGTATTCGACAACTCGGTGTTCTAAATGACGAGTTGTATATTTTAAATATAATAATAAAAATGAAGCGACAAAACTCATGTCCGATAAAAACGTAACTTTAAAATATGCGTGTTGTAATGAAACAGTGGTTAAAGCTTAAATAGGTGCGTTTCGTTTTGATAAAATATGTATTTAAATATAATAATATGTCGGTATGTAAAATTACTTTTAAATTTGTTTTCATTTCACATTATTCACCACTATAAGACATAAAAGGATGAATGTATAGAAAATAAAAAGATAAATAATAGGTAGATCTTATATGAATATATTTCACGATATTGTCACTTTTTCTTTCTAATGCAATGCGTGTATTTTAAATTGTAAATTACATATTATTAAAATGTCCTTAGAAGACGATTCGACCGCGGTAACTGATGGGATGTGCCTTTTGTACGTGACCACGAGGTCATTTTTCAACTAGTCGTATAATCAATCATTTCGAATCCGGATTACCTGTAGATACATTATAAATTTATAATAATATATAAACGCCATATTATTACACCAATCTTTTAAGTACCCACATCGTATCTCCAGTGTAAGTCGTGTGTATACCCTTAACGATAATGACCTACCTAATACCTATAAGCATTTTATGAAATATGTATAAGCTTATTTTTTATACGTTCGAATTTAATTTACATTTTCATATTACTAAAATCGATAGACGAATATAAATTAAAAAACGAATATTTGATAAAAAAAAAAGAAAAAAAGTAAATCCTCGATTATTGATTATTTATCTTTGTCTATATATCATATATAATATGTATATTACGCTGTATAAATATGAAACAAAACGAATAGTGGTACTATAATAATTTTGAAACTAACACTCGTGTTTATCAACTCATTTACGCCGATTAATGATTGTTATTATTAATTAATCGTTATTAGACGGAAATAATAATAATTATTTAATTAAAAATCCGTGCAATAATATTATATAAACGTTATTGTTGCTTCAATCAAACCGATTTGTATTTTATCAATTTCATTAATCTTGTATATTATGGTAATAATAAAATAGCATACAAACTCTAAACTCATATTCCAAAATCGTGTATATAATAATAATATATTATTATTATTATTATTATTATTATGATTATTATTATTATTATTATTATTATTATTATTATTATTATTATTATTATTATTATTATTATTATTATTATGATTATACAGGTATACCTGCCTCTAAGAAATACTTTGAACTCGGCATTGTTCGGCGAAATCTGTTGCCGCCATCAATCAAACGGCATTCGTTTTCCAAACAGTGCATGTCACGAGGTGTTTTAGCAAGCAAAATAATTATTAATCAGATTCTCCCCGTTTTGAGCTAAACAAAAGCCATATTAAGCCACGTTCCGTCCTCGTCAGTACGACGTGAAACCCGTTCGCAACAAAGGCTGGTATATTATTATTATATATACAAGGAGAGAATTTATCACTCGCCTGAATAATAATATGGTCCAATAATAAATCGTAGTGATAAGATATTATTTTTTTATTCTGTATACTCGTATTATTATTATTATTAATTTTAATTCGATATTATCAATTATTATTCTAACAAAATAGAACGGCAAAAGAATATATAAAGTTATGCCAATGACATAATAATGTTAAAAGGTATCTTTACAGTAATTCAAAATCCAACAGTAAATACAAAATTTACGTACGAGTTAAAAATTAATTATATTATTTATTTATATTGTATACTTTAGGTTAGAAACAAGAGATGAAGAACTTATTATCCCTGATACGGTGTACTTTATTATATTTTGTATTTTCTGCAGAAATGATATAATACCCCAAATACTTTTTACGTAGAAAAACTATTATAAATACGAGTATTACAGTTAAAACTTAAAAGAGATAATATTTTTCAAATTTCTCGTCGTATAAATTATGCGGTAAGTTCGTCTATCGAAAATGGACGAAATAATGGAAAAAATTTCGAAACTCTGAATGGATTTTAATTATTATTTTACGATGATATAAATCAATAATGTATGTATTATTATTACGATGAAACGTTGAGACTGAATTTTTTTTTCTCGGCTCTTCACTCGTTTTTCTTTGTTTTTTTTTTACACGAATGATCCGATTTAGGATCAAATATAATTTTATATTATTTTAAGTATAGAACTTTACAATTTACAGGCTCCAATTGTTTGCAGGTACACGAGTATTATATATAATATTTTATAAAAACTTTAAATTACATTCGTGAGATAACTGATAAGAGTATATATATATATATATTGGATTATTGATATATTATAGTTTCGATTGTTATTATATGACGGTCTCGCCTATTTCTTGTACGTTTTATTTATAGGTGTAAAACGCGATTTGTTCGAAGCGTATATACCTAAGTGAAAAACTATTTTTGCAGACCTTAAGTTTTAATTAAAACTTTACCGGTTATACGCGACGGAACGAAACGCGGTCTCGGAATCGACTAAATTATATTTAAGAGATATACATAAAAATTATGATTTTATTATTATTTTAAGATACACGCGACGCGTTATGGCCAATATATTGGAACGAGGAAAAAACGATGATTTAATACACGTTGAAAACGTACGAATCGAATAACATAATAATATTACTCGTATTTAGTATAAAGTTTCCATTTTGTTTGCGTGTCGTCTGCAAAGTCCGTATTGTTTGTTTGCGTTCCCGATCGGAAATCATATTTTATTGTTAAAGTACCTACGGAATAAACAACGAACGCGTAAATCGCGTATAAATTATAACAGTTCTATTCTATTCTGTATAGTTTGAGATAACACATTGCCATATATTGAAAATAATTGCAATAATTTCCGTAATAATATTCGGAATCGCGTATAAAATGTTATATAGGTATACGATAAACGCCATATTATCATAAAATGTTCACCGAGAGAATGATA
This sequence comes from Tetraneura akinire, assembly GCA_021307375.1. Lineage (NCBI taxonomy): Eukaryota > Metazoa > Arthropoda > Insecta > Hemiptera > Aphididae > Tetraneura > Tetraneura akinire. The sequence continues at coordinate 19,349,185 of JAIUCT010000007.1, read as the reverse complement.
GTGCGCAGGAACCGAAACTAGATTTACCTTATCCAAACATCATTTATCGACTGCTCCGCCACCGTACCAGCCACTGGGTACCGTCTTTCGGACGCTTCTATTCTCTCGGCGAACGCACTTTATTATAATATTTATAACGCGTTCTCGTTATCAAAAATATATTTAAATTTTATTTTTGAGTTGATCGACTATGCGATATATAATATGTAGGTAATTACATTAGTGTATCCTGATTTTTAAGATAAGTCTGTTGGTAAATTGGCAAATTGCAATAATTAATTTCTATAATACGATTGCAAATTTGTAATAAATAACAAAGTATTCATATGACTGTATTTTTTTTAATAATATTATAGGTTTGTGCGTACGTCGTATTGTTCGTGAACAAAAATATGTGATTTCAAACAATCGTAATATGATTAAGATATAATACACGTGTAGCTTTGTCGGGAGATGACAAATTTAGCATCAATTTTATCAATTTTTTTGGAAAAAATGATATTCGAATATTTCGGATGTATTCCGAGAAAGTTATTTTTGCATTCGCGTACCGTTTGGTTCAAACCTGCAGCAGGTAAGTATAATATAATATGTCCGAATGTGTGCGGTAAAAAGAAAAAAGTCTCGAAGATCGACCCGAGGAGTTTTATCGGACGGCGAAGAAGAGGGCGGACCGCGGACAATAAAAAAAAAAAAAAAAAAAAAAACGTCGGCCGCCCGAGGGAAAATCGTAAGAAAGAGAAAACGTCACATTTTTCCTTTATACCGCGATAAACCGTATTAAGTCGTATTCATTGTGTATAGGTGACCCCCCCCCCGAAGACTGGGGGAGGACAAATTTACGCGTCTAAGCACGTATATAAGCTGCAGGTGAATTCGTTATCGGGAAAACTGAAATCTCGAAACGCGTATACCACGGTTACGGTTTAACCGGTCGTTAACGCGTATTGGCTGGGGACCAATAGCAGCTATATATAGCCTATAAATATTATACAGGTATATAACGTACGAGACGAAATCGTTCGATTCGGAAGCTTTACCGGGCGAGATTCTCGTTACATTCGATGTAGATCGAAATAACGAGACGACGATTAACATTTAAAACAGCCGATTTTTTATGTATTTCGGACACGGTATATAAACGTTATTTTTCTTATAATATCCACCGTTTTCTCTCTTTTTTTTTTTTTTTTTTTTTTTTTTTTTTTTTTTTTTTGGCTTTATTACGAGTTTTCTCGCTCGCCCGTTCCCACCCCCCCGCGGGCTCGCATTAGATATAATATATAGGATATTTCACGCGAGTCGAAAACGTTTTTTCTTTAAGTTTACGTTTTTATTATTATCATTATTATTATTTTATATTTTTCATACGACAGAAAAAACTTTATAAACACGCCGCCTCAGGTCTAAACGCGCGATTAAAATTTAAAAATAATCTCGTTACTCGTTTTTCGTGGATTCAGTTTAAATGACGTCTCTCGATATACCATGTAGCATATTATTATTATTATTATACAGAGACGTATTTTTAGAAATTTTCACACTATGGTGCACGCCAAAATTATATTTATTATATACCTAATATAATTATATTATTTGTGTATAATAATCGATTAAAATTGTTTTGAAAATTTAATCATTTTTTTTTTTTTTTTTTTTGTTATTTATACATAATATTATATAGGTAATATACGTTGTATGTGCAATTTAATAATTGAAATCTATTCCTCTATAAATATTAAAATATAAATTCAGTATATGAGTAATAAAAATTGAACGAGTTTAGGATATTATTTATTTATTTTTTTGCATAAATTTAAACTACTTTCTCAGGCAATTTAATGGTATTTCAAGAGATGGATTTTTTTTTTTTTAAATAATAATGGGTAGTGTAATAGGTATAACACAGTAAAGTAGAGGAATCACAGTCCTTTTGGGCCATTCACTTATAAATACGCCCTTGAGCATATTACTATGACTCTATAATATACTTTTAAATTTCGTTTAATATTTCACGTTATGGCGTTATATATTTATAATGTCAATGTTCGAATTGTTGGTAAATTTAAAATTTAAAATTTAAAATTCAAAATCATTATATATAATACGAAAATAAAACAAGTATAATGAAATTAATTATTTAACAAAACACTAATTATTATCTTCGTTTTGTTATTCTCTATCGTTTTTTACCTTTTCATGTTATCTACGACCAATTACATACCATTTTACATAGTATAAAAAATTAACGATTGGCTTTTTTCTTGTCGTCCGAATACGTTCTACTTATTCATCGTCTTTTGAATGCGTCTCAACGTAGGCCCAAGAACTGTTCCAAAACAATAAATTGCGTAAGTATACAAGACGCGGGAATTTTTCTTATCCGTTGTTCCGCAATAACAATATATTATTTTACTTTTATTTCATGTAATACATTTGGTTTAACAAAAGTATTTATCGTTTGTCGATACGGTTTACGATTTTACCCTAAACTATCGAATTTGTCTTACATTTGTTCGACAAACGTATTTATTATTAGTACCGTGACTATATAGTTCAAATATATTATAAACTAATAACGGAATTTGTCTTATTGTTATAATATAATATAAGAATTTAAGTTAGTAATTTTTCATTTTTTTTGTGGGTATTTTAGTCACATATTCAATAAATTGTAAAAAAATACTATACTGTCGAATATAACTATTTAATTATAGCTCATTTTCCATATTGTAAGTTTATATACGTATATAATAGCTTAATCACAGTATAAAGAATATAATACAGTATAGGGACACCCTGTAAATTAACATTGTATTTGGAATGTTAAGTAGGCCGGGTGGTTAAATCTAGTAGACACGCCCATAAACTGCGACAAATTAAGACTGATAAGTGGTAATTGATAAGGGATGTAATAATCGTTATTCATTGTTTTTCATAATCCGTTGATGTATCACAGTTTTAAAAATGACCGTCATTATTTTTATTTTATTCATTCCACAAAAATATCACACAAAATTTCAAAAATATTCAAAAAATATGATGTGGACATAGTCTCATCGAGAAATAATAATCTCACGAGTCTATTAGGCAACACAAAAGACAAAAAAATCAAAACCGAAAAATCAGGAATATATCAAATTCAATGCGAAGATTGCCATATATTGTTATATTGGCCAAACAAGAAGAAACATAGGTCTTATACCTAAAGGAACACATCAGAAGCATGAAGAATCAGGAAACAGATAAGTCTTCCACAGCAGTACACTTTTTAGAATTTAATCATAATATTGACACAATCAAATTATTAAAACAAGTCACTAATAATCAAGAATTAAATATAAGAGAAGCTATTGAAATGTCAAAAAATAAAAATAATCTGTTAAATTGGGATTTAAATCCATTACAAAATAACTTGTTAAAACTGTTACCATAATAATTAATAATAAAACCGACTTGACACTCATCGTGTGATGACGTCATGCACGGGATTACACACTATATAAGGGACACGTACACGCCAATAACGGTCAGTCTGTATTTTGCACTGATGATGGTAACTATGTTATCGAAATACGTATTTGCTTGCTTAAAATAAATGTAAATTTTTGTTGATTTGGGTTTTTATTTATTTAAATATATTATCCACAAGTTAATACTTAGACAATAAATAATATTATTATTTTTTTTTTTTTTTTTTTGGAATTCATTATCAAACCAAACGTAAATTATAATAAATAATTTAATATAATTGATAAATAATCATTTAGCGCGTCTTATTACCATATAAATATAATATTATGTAGTATGATATGAACTATACATAAATTTAAAAGATTATCAAACGAACAAACGATGATTACACGAAAAACTAAATTCAACCGTTCTTGTAAAATCGTTGTAAAAATCATTAAAATTGACGAGTTTTGTGGATACGATTTCCGTTTGTAAATTTAAACACGTATACGAATTCCCGAGAAATGTATGTCAAAAGTAATTTCGTATCCCGCAGTGAAATTTAAGTACATATCATAATATTTTAGAAACCCCTTGGCGATCAATCGGATGTAGTTACAGGCTTAGGACAAAAATAATTCAGCGATTGAAGATGATTATAATCATGCCCATAGTAAACCTATAGTAAATATATCACAATATTATTAATTCGTATGTTTCTTCTTCATAAAATAATATTCTGAAATAATAATAACGACAAGTTAGCGCACACATTTTTAATACGCGATAAATTTGCGTTTAAACGAGATTTTACCATATCGTAATATTATTGTGCGCGTGGTCCGACGAAGATAACAGATTTCGCTACCGCGTTCTTTTGCTGCCTTTCGAAACCGACATCATAATAATATACATAATATTATGTTGTTTAAACAGTCATTACGAAATTATTATTATTATTATTATTATTATTATTATACACACACACACACATATATACAAATACATAATATATTTATTTTTAGAGTTATGAAATGGTAAGCGATTGAGAGGTTCAGTGCGAGGTATTAGAAAAATACACCAAGAGAGATATGGAATTTTAATTTTCTGCTTCTTCAGTTAACGTAAAATCATCACAAGAAATGATTTTCTATCGTTAGGTAATATTTTTTTTTATTATTATTTTATAATTATTACGAATAATAACCTTTTTATATTAACGATTAATATATAATTACCACAGTATACTGACATTAATGCCATTAATATTATGTTGTTGTAGGAACCAACTACAAAGGTTGGATGATGATAATGATAACACAGTTTATACGAAACCAGAAAGATCACGTTGCCGTTCGTCAATAATGTAATCGAAGAATTTTAACCGCACTTAGTACAGTGACAACATTCATGAAATCAAAATATGATTGTAATATTTTTGTAAACTCGTTTCACCAAAAAGTATATTATCGTTTTTCAATGTTTTTATTCTATAACACGGTATATAAAATTTTAGGTATGTGGTTATGGGTTTTTTTTTTTTTGTGTGATGTTCAACAATCTCAGATTTTAAATAATATTATTTATAGTCTATTTTTTTTTTCAAAAAATACGTTAATTATTATTAATTAAATGTATTTTCTGCCGTGAGGTTAAATTTTGATTTGTTTGCCATTTTAAGAGTTCAATTTGCTTAACTACTATATTATGATATAAAAATAATACAAATCTTTTCTTGTTTTGATCCAAGAAAACTTTCGTTTTTTCTAAATAATTTAAATTGTATTATACAGAAATATTAATTAGTATCGTAATTATAATATTATATTATGAATTGTCTGCATTTGGTCCTGCAGAGTCAAACTTACCTACAGGTTAAAATTTTATTAATTATTATATTTTTTACTCGTGGGGCACTGGCGCACTGCGTATATTATTATAATATTATGTTATAGGTATAATATTATAATATCGGTATAAATTTACAATAAGGATATACCGTGGTTGTGATGGTTTCGACGTTTACTATAATCGTATTAAATATCATAAGCCGTTCTAAACTATTAAAAAAAATAAAATAAAATAAAAAAATATTGATAAATTAATAATTATCGTTATTACGACGATAAAAGGGCCGTTAAAAGGCACGTGAAAATTATATTCTACACAAATTAATATTATTATATATTTTTTTAATTTTTTTATTAGTTTCGTTGTCTATTATTTACTATACTTATAAAATGTTATGCGTACAGGATGATCTGCAGAAAATTTATTGGTACAAAACTAGCGCGTTATTTACATAATTTTTGACCCCGCGATCGCCCTGTATACGTACACAGTCTATCCGTCTACCGTTTTATTTTAATAGAATCAGTCACGTGCGTTTTCAACGGCCATTACGAAGTACGCATCGATTTTTCACAGAGTCCGCAAAACGCGTCGCACGCGCCATCGAAATAACCGCTATTACACGTTATAGTAATAAAATGTGTGTTTCGCATAAAATGTTTATTTCATTAAATCACGATTTTTATCGATTTAAGTTTATATTATTATTATTTTATAAAACGTACTCGTGTGGACGTGAAATTTATATAGGTGACGATCATCAGCCGATGAAAATGATAATATATTCATCTTAATTTACAATAATTGTGATAAGAAGCGCTAGAAATCCTTACATAATATAATATAAATATATTAGAGACGAAATAGAAATTTCTTTCTTTTTCCTTCTATGGTTTACATATTATATTTGGGATTTATTCCCGTGATCTCTTTCCGAATATAATTCTGTTTATACAGAGGTCACAGATAGTTAATAGGAAAATATAAGGCTTCTAAACGGTTATTTTTTTTTTCAAACCGATTGATGTCACTAAATTCGTTTCCAAACTATTTTGGCGCGTGTGTTACGATATAATATTCTACTAATAGACTTTGAGAGACCAATAATAACATTATATTTTCAAGGAAATTTGTCATCGAAAACGTTCAAGATCTCAAATTCGACGCGGAAAATTTAATTATATTTCATAACAGCTATTATAATATATGATATTGATAAAGTGATATGTTGTCAATATTAATATGATTATTATTATTAAAGGCCGTTATGACGGTATAAAAAATAAAAGAAAAAGAAGACTTTTCCAGTGATGGGCTTGGTGAGGAAGTCCAGCCCGGACTTCGCGAACTCCCGAGGAATGCGTCCAAAGGTCCGGCGGAGGAGGCGTTTCGGAATTCGGTCTGCAGACTCGGTATTACATATAATATAATGTACAATAACAACGACGATAATGACGACAATAACACGTCGAGGGAACACGATGAGGAGGAGAAGGAAAAGTTTCGTTCGGATCGCGTCGAAAGAGGTCGCACGAAAGGACACGCAACAACAATGACACGACGATAATAATATATAGTGTATAATACAATAACGGATACGGGAAAATCCGCGTGCTTGGACTCGCGGGTCCGCGAAACAATGGCTGTCGTTTCCGGTAACGACAAAAGGGGATAGTTTCGGCACTTCCGTTTTCCCGGCGCCGCTTCGTCTCGGCCGCGAGAGGACGAACCGCAACCGTTCGCGTTTCCTCGTGCGGAATTTCGTCCGACCGCACGAAACGCACAAAGACTCACCGTACACAAATATAATAACAATATAATAATAATAATAATAATATTATTATTATTATTATTATTATTATTATTATTATTATTATTATTATTATACGACGTGCACGTACGTTAGCGACACGCGAAATATAGTTTTTACAAACTATTATATCTATTTGTAATATATTTTTCCTCGATGTACCCGGTTAGCGGAATAGCGGTTACCCCAAACGCCCAGATGCCGCGCGCAATAACGCGATGCTCGCAGGTCGCGCGTGTTCACGTGTCGCACGCGTTATTTACAATATTATTATTATTATTGTATACTTCCGCGACAAGACGTTACGAAAATACAAAGAGGTTTCGTTTTTTTTATAATATAAAATATTATATTTTTTGATTTTTAATATTATTTTTGGACGATATATTATTATATTACCGCACGGCCGTTCTTATTTTATTTTGTATCGAGTAAATCGATTACGATATGATATAATATTTTACTATACATACGACGTATATTTCACCTGTATACGAATAAATAATATAATATAATTTATTACGAAAATAATAATAATACGTCGTTATAAATTACAATACTAAGGTAGGAATATCTGCCACAAATCACAATAGGTATATATGATAATATCCCCTTACGTTCAGTCGATACTATATTATATTAAACTGAAAAACAGATATTTTATTCTCCATCCGACTTGCGTTCACTATCAAACACCTTCCTCGTGAAATTATATTTATAAAGATTATTTTTTATTCATATACGAATATAGTTTTGAATTTATTATTATTTTTTTTTATTACAATATATCGGTAATACGTCGATAAAATTAAATAATATAGCCGAGTACGTTTTATATTTTAAAAATAAAAAAAATACCATAAAGATTCGATTAGTGGTAATTTAAGGAATAAAATGTGGATTATTAATTATTACTTTATTAGTATCGAAGCAACGTGAAAAGAGCTATCGTAAAATTGGTTCTGATTCGCTTTCATAACGATTAGACAATTTCTTTATAAAACAAATTATATTTTAATTATAAGATATTTATTTTACTAAATTAATCCACATTTAAGTAAACAAAAAATTAGTAATTATTATAGTAGTTATATACAATAATTAAGTTTTCTCGTTTTTTGGGGTTAGGTTATAAAACAATTGGCAAATTTGTGAAATTATTTATAAATATAATTGTACTAAGAAGACATTATTGGGTGTGATAATCAAAATATCACAATCTTAATATTTTAATATCTGTCAACGATCTTCGGTCTTTGTTTAAAATGGTCAAAACGAGAACTTATTTGTTTATTATTTAGAACAAGTATACGTAATAGTTTTTCTAATATATGCGTAAGAGTCGTTTAATCAATATTTTCGTAAATGTTAAATTTTTTATTTTAAAAAACTACACGTTCTGAGAATATACTCGTATTTTTATTTCTACTGAGTGTATTTTGCATAATTCGTTGTATGTATATTTCCTCGAAACGAGGGATTTGGCGTGCAAGCACGGTAGACTGCAGTTACCTTTACCAAATATTTTAGTAGTCACCTGTTAAATGGTTACGTTTTGATAAATAAAGTAAAATATTATACATTCGTATATTGTAATCGAACGAACGTTTAAAATAATAAAATTTCTTTATTATAATTTATCTTATGTTTATACATACGTTGATAAACAAAACTTATAGATACGTATACCGAGGTATACTAAAAATTATTACAATCTTAAATATTTACGTTTCAAAGAATAATAAGAAATTACATTTTTTTTTTTATGAAGGATAATAGAAATCTTTTTCAAATTTATTTAGCATTGTAACGATCATTTTATATTGTATATAAGAAAGACATTTTTTTTTTTCGATTTACTCTACGGAATTCGTATCGCGAGATAGCGACTTTATTAATTCTATTCGAGTAGGTATATTATTATATCGTTATTCGTATTATCATTTCTATATTATAAACGCGCCGGGGTGAATTATTAATATTATAAACTCGATAATAATATTATTACGAGCGTAATATTCTCGACGGTTTAACGCGCGTTTGAAACACAATCGCATTTTATTCAGTTTCCATACGTCTACGTCGTGCGCAGAGCCATTATTCGAGCACGTATAATAAACGTCAATACACGTTGGCGTTTTATTTTTCGTTATACGTATAAAAACGCCACGGAAACGGATTCGAAAACGACTTATCGAGGAATATGGCTTCGAGGGATTTGTGAACTAATAACTGGTTAGTGGTTGCAGGGTTCTTCGGTTTGACTTATATAATATTATATCGTTAGAGTATATTCACCTTACGATATAACAAATAACACGATATGTTGTAAGGCAGGTATACGACGTATCGTATATGGGTTCTACCGTACTTCCTGTCACGCGTTTGTTATGTGGTCGCGAAGAAGGAAATAATAAAAATGCACGCGTCTTCAATCCCTGCAGCAGTTTATAATCGTTTCCTCGTCGATCGAAAACTCGGTCTCGTTCTTCTTCTTATCATTCCTAATACAAAATAAAATATTATAATATCCGTCGTCTTCCGGTTCGAATACGAACACGTATTTCGAGGACGACGTTGATGATATTTTTATGATTTTATACTTATTATCGATTGCAATTTTTTTTTTTTATAACGACGATCTCGTCGTGTTATATCTACACGAGGTATTTCTATTTATTATACATTTTATTTATTTTTTTAACGTTTTATCATTCACCAACATTACGAACGAGTAAATATTACATTTAAAACTGTGTATATTTAATAATAATTAACAATTATATCATAATTATAATATCACGTTATCGAGACGAAAATTTGTGAAAGTGATTCGTATTTGTAATTATGCAAAGGTAATAATTTCAAAATGACGATTTAATTCGAACTTTCGCTTTACAGCTCATCCATACGTACGACAACAACATAACAATATTATATAGAATTAAAAATAATGAATTGTTTGAACATGCATACAAGTAACGATTCGTAATAATTATTGTAATATATGCGTGCCAACGACATACATTTTATTGTGAGTAATGAGTTTATTATATTATATTGTACGAACGATATTTTTTTATCTTTACGTTATTGTTTTTGACGAGATAGTGTTTTAAACAAAAATTATTATCGTCCAACAGAACGATGATATAATTTACATATTTTTATATCAAAATCGAACTTTAACTTTAATACGTATAACAATAGCCGTTTATTCGAAACACGAATAAAATGAAAAATTCAGATACCGTCTATTTGTAATAATATTATTGTGTTATACTAAAAGAGTTTTTTATCGTATTTTTTTCGATTTTTTACTGTTATATATAATGACTCGTTATCAGAGATCGTTTTTGTATAATAGGTAGGTAGGCATATTAAATTAAAATCTGTAGTGTAAACTAACATTTTTTTTTTTTTTTTATTATTATTTCATTGTTATCCGATGTCTTTGAAGATACAATGAAAAATTTAATCATTTTGAAATAAAATGTAAAAAAAAAAAAAATTCGTTTCACAATATTACATTATGACGTAATCTACAGTAAATATCCAAAAAATGATTTTTTATTTTTTTTTTTTTTTTTTTGTAATACATAATAATACGTAGAGAAAATTTCAAATAACATCAAGGAAATGTATGATTTAAACATTTAAGCCTAATAATAATATTGTAATAATTAAATAATCCTCGCGTTTATCATATAAATACGATATGATACGTTTCCTTACGATTTTAAATATTTATAGTTTTTTCTTCTCTTTGAATTGCAAACATCATTGGAACGAGATAAGAGCGTATAATTTTATAGTTCATAATTGCGTATGAATTGTATTGATACGGTCAGTTGGATAAATAAAGACCGACGGAGTTTTTGATAACGAATTGAATGATAAATCGTCGATTCGTTAGAAAACAAAGTGCATGTATAACTTGGAGTGATCGCGTACAGATTTTACGAAACAAGCGAATACTCGTAAATAAGTTTACGTGCGAATAACCATTAGTTCTGCTTGTTTTCATGGCGAACTTCTTCCAGAAATTTGTATTTTTTTCGTACGCCAATGAAATTTTCCACGTACTCGGGAAACGGTCACGATGGGTTTTCTGCGGTTCCTCGAGTATACGAGTATAACGCACGGATAAAAGGTATCCGTTTCATCGCGAGAAAAACAACAAACGCTCGACGATATTTTGTTTCGTCTTCCGTCGCTAATGATGCGAAACTGCAATTTCGAGAAGAAAAAGTTTTCACCCTCTTGTCACTACAATTATTGCAGTGCACGCGCATAAATGGAACCAGACCAAGATAGATTTTCCTTGTTCGAAAACACGACGTTTGATGTATGAAAATTGTCGCAGTACGATTTTATCGTCCGAATCAATTATACTGTCGAAAAACGTAATAATATTGCGTTAAATTTATACCGTTTTTCGTTTCGATTAAGTGTCGAAAACTCGAATCGTTTGGACACAAAACGACTTCTACGATTAATATTTTAGTTGAAAATCGCTTCACGTAAGTACAAAAAAAAATTACCAACGGTAGAAACGTTTATTTGGTAGAAATAATATGACGCTATAGTTTATAATCTTATATCATAACCACGGTAGAGGTATAATAATAATTAACGAACAAGAATGATTTTTTTTTTTTACATTATAATGAAAGTAAATACGCAGTATTGCATACAATGGCAAATTTAGGATTTTTTAGAGGTGGGAGATTTGATTAAAAAATTCTTTCCTCCCTTAATAGGTCCTTTATGCTATCGTATTTTTTTCATTGTAATACTTATGATGTATCTTGTTATTTATGTATAGGTATTTTTAAAAATGTTATTATTATTTGTCGTTTATTAATTGATCAGTTATTAATAAACTATGTATAATTTATTTTGTAAATACTTATTTGTTGTTAGATAGATTCTTTTTTAAAATTTAATAATTATTTAGGAATATAAAAATAAAAATACAAAACCACGACTGAATGAATTTATTTGCGTATAAATAATAGAAAATCGTTTTAATATAATCAGTTTTAAACCAAGGTTACGCTAACCGTTTACAAATTACAAAACGGACGCAAAGAATTTCTCTGTAATCGAACGTTTTCCCATTATCGGAATTATTGCTCACGGTTATGTGCAGTTTGTTTAACCGGCGCGTCATATAGGCAATATTGCTACATAAATATGTTTACGATTGCTCGTACATAATAATACAAAGAACGAATGATAATATTATCATTATAATTATTAATGGGATTCGAAGCGTCGATTTTCTTTCTCTGTCTAACACACATAAAAGATAGGGATTTAGACGTTTTCTACTTCTAACGTTCCTAACTAACCTAACTACTTCCTAACGATCCAGTTATACGATAAGGGATCTGAAAACGGATTTGAATTCGTTAGAAAGTCTACTTTAGATCGACTTTCCCACTTTTTTTTTTTTAAATTTTTTTGTCCTAAATTATTCAAAAATTGAATATTTATAAATTTTTAAATAAAATTTGTTTCAAAAAAAATGAGAAGAAAATTTCAAAAAAGTGGGAGAGTCGATCTAAAGTAGACTTTCTAAGGAATTCAAATTTGTTTTCAGATCCCTCTTATCGCATAACTAGATCGATCGTAGAAAACATCTAAATCCCTATATTTTATATGTGTTAGACAGAGAACGAAAATCGACGCTTCGAATCCCCTTAAGTATTTTAATTTTAATTTCGCGTTTTCGTATTCTTTTAATCACCGAAATCGAAACAATACGGGAAGAACAAAATATAAATACGTATGCGACAATCGTAAATTATGAAAACGTCAGTGAAAATATGTCCGCGTGTTAAAATTTATAATTTCGTATACGACGTGGTCGCTAAATTTACGTTTCAAAACGCTATTATATTTTGCGAACTCGACAAATTGTTTCGCTATCGATCGTGTGAATAGTTGGCTGGACTACGAGCCAAATATTGAACTTTCATTCGACGTATATACCGTACCGTATTGTATATAGAGTGTTATAAACGAACAATGTCGAAACTTTTATAGAATTCCGTAGAAATTAAAACGCGTTAGGGACGTTGAAAATATCATATTTCGATCGTATAACGAACGGACAATATAAAATATTGTATTATATAATATACAACTCTCTCGTATTTTATTCGTCGTCTGTTTATAAAAATGTCGTAAAAACGCGCGGGCAATTTCGCCGACGATTATTATTATCATTATTATTATCATTATTATTATCATTATTATTATCATTATGGAGATCGTCGTATCTATATTTAACGTCGGAATGTTGGCACGCTCGTATCCGCATCGTAAACACTATACGACCCGATGTATACATTATTACTTTTACCGTCTACGTATAATCGATCACCCCTCGTCGGGTAGTTTTTCCCCGTGATTAATAGTCTTCACACACGCGGTTTACATATTATAATATATAATAGAAGTCTGCAGTTCTCTCGCTGTCTGTACGTCTCTCTCTCTATCTCTCTCTTCGGGTTTTTGGAGGTTAGGGCGGAACACACAGAGGACAACACACGCTATATTTCGGGTTAACGTCTGCAGGTATTTATTACTACTTACGCGAGTTTCCAACCTATTCTCCTGCACGTATTTCGCCGCTGATTACACGCGCTGCGGTGCAAATCGGTCTACCGCGGAAATTGATTAACGACCGCGCGATGAGAGACGAAATATCTTATGAGAGGTGAAAATCTCTTCCCTCTGCCTGGAAGGTCTTTTTTTTCTCGAGACGACGATTTTTGGAACCTCTTTTTTCGTTTTTTTTTTGGCGAAATTATAATATTTATTTCTCGAATATTTTTGTACAGAACGTTCACGACTAGATCAAAAATTAATACGCTAACATAATATTATCGTTTTTGACTATTACAATATATCGAAGAAATACGCGTAAATCGACCAATATAATTACGATGACAATAATTCGCGTTTAAATTTCGTTTTACATTTTCCAACGCCATTTTTTCGTAAGTCGTTTTTTTTTTTTTTATAACCTCGCTTTCGGATCGTAATAATATTCGGACCGGAAACATACTGTAGATATTACGAAAACGAGGCGAGGGCGTTTTGCGTTATGTATTTTTCGCATTTTTTTTTTTCCAACAAGTCTATGGTTGCCGCTAGTTTTCTCTGTTCTGCGGCGAAGGCTATTGATCATTAAACCCCCGAGTGATTTACCGAAACGCCAAAAACACTGTCCGTATATAATATATATAAACCGTCGCAGAGTAATAATATATAAGTATATATATATATATTAATATACGTATGGCGAACGACCATTTAGCTCTGCGGTCAATTATATATTATATACGAGCGCGGGCGCGGTTTGCGTTTGACGCTTAAAAAGATTAATTATCGGGTCCCGGACAAAACTATAACATAATGACCGAAGGGCTTGACCGTGGTAGTGGTAGCCGTCGGTCGCGACCATGCAAATCATTCGTTTTATATATAATTTTTATTAGTCGCAATTACGTACAACGTAATATATTATTGGCGATAAACCGTTTTGGCCCAAGTCAAATTTGCAGTTTTAATGATATTCTACGACTGTTTTTTTTTTTTTTTAAATCTATGTTATCATTTATGCGGAGTTATTTTTATTATAATATCACGTTAAACGCGATCTTCGCGCCAATATATGATGTACGTTTATCAAGAAAGAAAATTAAATCGTAAAAGTGTTTTCTAACCTTATGTTATAATTGTATAATGTCAGCAGTCAACTGTATAGGTGTTATTATTTAAAATGGAAATCGTAGTAGTTCGCGTTGTTTAAATATAAAAGTCGCATAGAAGAGCGAATATTAGACAAACGACGTTAATTCAGGTTAGATATTTCGTAATAATTAATTTCGTTTTTATCACGTATGATTTTTTTTTGGTATCCTAAAGCATTTCGAACGCTCTGTATACGAGTTTCGTCGTCACATATACTACACACAACGGCAACGCCGTGTGGCGTACTTAAACAGTTTAGGGTCCGTCCGACGTGGTCGAAAACGACGGTCCGGATGCGAAGGGATCAGGGAAAACGTCCTTATAGCGTCGTCGGTGCGCGAGATAACAACGACCGACGTCAAAAACCAATGTCGTATTATACAGACGGTAATACCCACAATAATAATATATTATATAAATGGTATCTAATATTGTTGTCGATTAAGCAGAAATGACGATAATCTGTACGTAACGGCGTGCCTAAGTTGTTATAGTAATAGCCGAACATCAATATTGATAAATATTAGATATTAAATGTATATATATCGTCCTAGGGCGTGGACCGTGTTTGCGGTTATAGAATTTGTAGTCGAAGACCTCGTTCGAAATAATATATACAGGACGATGGGAATTTCGGGGTTTGAAAAAATAATATTACACTGTTTTATTATCTCTGCGAAATTATAAGCCCGATTAAAATATTTATTTTTTATTTGTTTAATATCGAAATAAGTGTAGAAAAATTATTTTGACGCCGTGCAAACTATATACGACCTATAATAATAATAATAATAAAAACAAAAATAAATAAATAATAATAATAATAAAATTAATAATAATTATGTATATATAGGTGCGTGTAAAATATTATTATCGGGGAAATGCTTATATTGTAATATTAAATTACGCTAGTTTCGGGAACGAACGTCTTACGAAATAATAATAATAATAATATTAAACAACGTATATATAGGTCACTCTTTCACGATTACATTATTATTTCTATGTTTTTCAATACCGTATCATTATTCGAGATATTATAATATCATCGCGTGATTCCAATCGTATAAAAAATAAGTCCGTGATAAAAAAAAAAAAAAAAAAAAAAAAAAGGAAGGAAAAGGAAAAAAAAACGTAATTTAAGTTTAACAAAAAGCGTACGTGTTGTGTTCGTCCTCAGAAATGAAAACTTTATGCAAAACCATCATAATAAATAATTTGTAATTCGGTATACGATAAAGCGTATATCGAGCATACCATTTCGAAGAATTTATAATCGATATATTTTTAATTCCTACGTAATTGTACACGTTTTCGTTTCGAAAATTTCTCTCCTGAGTTCTTAACTTCTTAATATAATTTTACGTTCTTCGTGCGCGTTTCTATTCGTTTAAAATAATATTTTATATATCGCTTAATATATGTACACCGAAATATCGTCGACGACTTTTAGTTATGATAACGATAATTTTGTATACGTTTGCGTCTGTGTCAATATGACGACGTTAATTCCTTATTTAAATAACCCCGCGTAACGTAATTATTATTGATAATACAGTGTCGTCCTCGCCAACGAAATCCCTTCGGACGTATAATGCAAATAACGCGTCTGTTCACGATTTTCACGCCATCGTTTCCCGTCGTTTTCGTGTTCTCTTCGATAAATGATAATAATATAATCGATCATCGATGACCATTATTTATACCATCAAAGGAGAATAACCGAGACATATATGCGATATAATTAATATATCGTCTAATTTGGAATTAAACGTTAACGTCATGTCGATGCCCCCGAATGAATTTAATAATTTAATTATCGAGGTGTCGATTATTAATATATTATACTTTTAAAACACAAGATATCCAAGTAATCTCGTATTTAAGAATCTCATACTGGAAAATATTATATTATTATTATCAGATCGGTAAAAAAAAAAGGTGAAATTTGTTTTTCATTCGATACTATATTATATTTTAACAATATTATCATTATTGACGTTAATATAATTATTTTGATAAGAAATATCCTACCTAAATCATTATTCTTTGGACGATTTTCAATTATTTATTATTATTTATTATTATTTATTATTTATTATTTATTTGCGTTTTATAATAGTAGATGACGTGAAATAATAAATTGTTTGTTTTGAAAAAGATTATTTTCCCACGGAAAATATCTCATATTATCATATTAAATGAATACTTAAAAATTCAAAATTTATAACCTCGGTTACCGTATCGAATTGACTTAGTATTACAATATTGAATTAGTAATATTTTTCCAAGACGCAAATAGTTTCTTTTGCGGCTATTATTACATGACCGCTAATGACGATTAAAATGATTATATTTTTAAATTTTTAATATCACACTTATAATAATAATAATTATCTTATCATGCGTTAGTTATTGTGATAAGCGATAATACTTTAAATTTATGACGTCTTTAGGTGCGCGTTTTTCATTACTTTTTTAATTAAGTCAAGTTAATAAATTTATTCGTCTTGACTATAAACTTTACGGTTAAAATGTATTTTATTGTTAACCATTAACGTTTAACTTCGGCCCCCGTTTTAATTTAATTTAAATAACTTCAGAATTAATATTTTTAATTAAGCTGCCGACTTGTGAACTGTTACAGTATATTATTTTATATTACAGCGATTCGATCTTGTCTAATGTAACGCCAACGCGCGTATGTTTTTATACCTGTTTACGTCATATTATTCATACGGGAATATTTCAAAAAATAAAAATATCGTACCGCATTGATAAACTCCGCTGCGGCGATACCGCAGTAAAACTAAACCACTTTCAGACGTTATTTTTACGTATAAAAACACGCAAAACTTTGGTACAGCAGATAAAATAAAAATATCTTGCATCCGATCCGTTGTTAAACATAAATTGCCTTATCACAACGAAATACAATCTGCTGAAATGTCTTTAAGGTAAAAATCGATAAAGTATCGTTGGAGAACTCTCGGATAGTTTTAAATAAGATAATAATAATATGACGTTAATAATATAAAACGATATTCCATAGAATATAAAGACGAATATCAAAATGATATTGTAAATTGTTTTATTTTTTCTCAGTACGGCGATTATGATAAATAAATTTACTCGAGAATTACTTGGACACGCGTGACATAGGTAATATTATTGATTGTCAAATTATGGTTCGTCTTTATCGTGCAATTTTTTAAAAATATACACTTAAGTACAATAAATTATTTACCAAAAGCAAATAATTGATAACGAACGAAAGATAAGATTTGATTACGATGGGTCAATTTCATATAACATAATATGTAAAGATAAACGAAATATATAAATAAATAAACTATAAAACTTTTAAATGCAATAATAAAAAATATAACTATAATATTATGTAACATTGTACAGTGTGAAATGCTAAAATATAAAAATACACACAACGATATTCTTTCGAGCATTGTTATAATCAGGGATTGGTACCTTTTGTTTTTTTCGGTTCTGGTTCCGGTACCGGTTCTAAGTCTTTTTTTTTTAAAGTTCTGGTTCCGGTTTCGGTTTTTCAAAAATTAAGGGTTAGGGTTCCGGTTCCGGTTCCGGTTAATACCGGTATTTTTATCGGTTCCAAAAAATTATTTAAAATGTTCACTTTTGATAATACTGTTGAAATATCGTCGGTTAAAAGGCTATTTGCTGTAAGCGACACTTTTGTCGTAAGCGACACTTGGTACCCAGCGTTGTAGACGACGTTCTAACGGATCCATAGATAGTTTTCATTCAGCGATATCATTATTTTATAACGTGTTATCAATAATCAAACTTTATGCTGTAAGCGACAGGTGTGAAAAAAGTGATGTGTAAGCGACAAAATTTGATTTAAGTGACATTCGTATTTATTGAATGAGCAGTAAACGACATATTAATTTTGTGTTAAGCGCCCAAATAATGATGTATACGCCATATTGTCGCTTACAAGTTACAACAGTTTAATTTGTCGCCTACAGCATTTTTGTTGTATAAACAAATGCGTCGTAAGTAATAGATAAGAAAAAAAATGCGGTAAGTGACATCGATTTTTAGGTTAGTTCAATTTGATCATAATAATCATTGATAATGTAAGACAGCTGTATATTTTGGAGGTAGTATAATATAACGATTAAAACCGCCAAATAATTTATGATAATAAATAATAATTATTATATTATTGTTTATATTGATAATAATAAAGTAATCATAAACATTTGTTGAACGTGGATGAAATTAGATGTGGATCAGAAATTATCAATAAAATAAAATAATCGTAAACAACTTTCAATTTCAAAACTCATTCTTCCCCGGAGAAATTAAGACATTAAGAACGCCAATGGCAAGTGGAATGTAAAATATATATAAATGTAATGAATGTAATATTTATATATAAATATATTTTTAAATATATAATTTTTTTTTTAAATTATATAAAAATATTAAATTTTAAATACCATATATTTATTTTATATACCATATAATAAAAAAATTAACAAAACCATAAAATATAACAATATTCAGTACTGTTAACTGTTGTTTTGTCAATTGTCAGTTTGTCACTATTACCTGAATTAAATTTTGTTTGTTGGTGAGAGCCGAGAAGGCGGGCAACGCAGTAAAAATTAAAATAGATTTTATTAATGATTTGTCCATTGTCCTATTTATATGGTAATTAAACGGACAGGCGATTGACAATAATATTATTGCTTACATCTAAACAACACAAATATTTGTTTGTAATGCGGGTTATGAATTGAATTATTTCCGCTATAATACTTGTTCATCATCCATCAAACAACTATTGACTATTCTGAGAAACAGTCTCATACGCTAATGCATTGCACGCTTAAAATTAAATCTATTAAAATAGATATTTATATAATAGTTAATAATATTAAATTGTATAATTTTATTTTTATTTGTTTTCGAGAAAATATAAATAAAATATAAATGCACTTATAGGTATATAAATATAATAAATAATAAATAGTCCAATGATAATACCAATAACTACCTAGTACCTACCTAGTAATAAACTAATAAGTAACCACAGGGGTAATATTATTCTTATTTAGTCTCGAAATACAAGTTTCATTATACAGTATAGTACAATTAATTATAAATTAAAAGATTTCTATAATTGAAATTATAAATTTTAAAATAAAATACTTAATATACCTAAATTAAATTTTCCAATTTAAAATATTTCGTTTTTAAATTATTAAATTTTCATCAACTTTAGAACCGTAAAAAACCGGTACTTTTTGTATACAAATTTAAGGTTCCGGTTCCGGTTTCGGTTATTTTAAAATATTTAATAACGGTTCCGGTTTGGTTCCGGTTCCTAATATTTTAAGGGTTTTTAGGGTTCGGAACCGGTTCTTTTCGGTTCGGTTCCAGTCCCTGGTTATAATACGCGAACAAATTATGTTTTTGAACGACGCGGTGAAAATATTATAAATTGTTTAAATAAACAATAAATTATTATATTCTACCATGGTAATGGTATGCAAAATAATAATATAATACCTGTGTAATTTTTTTTAACCAGAAAACCGTCACGCGAGGGATGAGTTGTTTAGATCGTGTATTAATTTAAATAATAACAATAACGAACGATGAAACCACTCGGTTTCGATAAAAAATATTATTTCGACAAAATCATATAATTATAAAATATAGGTACCGTCCGTAAAATATTAACTATTATTAAATCGCATATATTGTATAGGTACAATATTCATATTTTTTTTTTTATGGTTTTTGTTTGGACGCTCGTATTTTAATTTTCTGTGAAAAGTATTATATTTATTGATAATTATAATTTATTCGATACGAGGGTACGATAATTTAAGTAGAAATAATAATATAAAGTGTGTACTCGTTTATATACGATTAAAATAAACGCGATTATTCAAAGTAGATTATTTGATAATGGGGGAATTAAAAGTTACACGGAATCGTTGATTTTTTTTTGGTTTTTTTTTTACAAATAATAATAGTATTATTCGCTTTCGAGGTTACACGATAAAACGTTGCAGTCGAGATTTAATTTGAAACTTACGCATATTAACAGGACATCGAATTCCGTCTAATAACCGAATTTGTCATATACTTCAAACGTTTAACTTTTAGCAGTAAAGTAATATATCATAATAAAGACGAGATAATTTGTAATCTACGACACGTCATATTATTTCGGAAGAGAAGAGCGAGGAATTCGCAAAGTTTCGAAATAATTCTAACCTATACGCGTCAAACAAAGTTTTTAGTCAATATCGAATTTTCGGCGTTTAAATATTTTTCAAAAAATATACAAATACTGTTTTTATACAATATATTGAAAATATAATCGTATTTTCAGATTATTATTATTATTATTATTATTATTATTATTATTATTATTATTTATTATTTATTATTATAGTAGATAATAGTTAACAAGTCTATATACGGTTGAAATTCTAGTAAATATTTTAACTGCAATGTTTCGTGACACGCTAAACAAACACTAAATCATATTGTTATCAAAATGTTATCTATACGCGAAGAATACGAGTACGAAGTGTTTGGTTTGAAAACGTTCGAGTATATTATTATTATTATTATTATTATTATTATTATTATTATTATTATTATTATTATTATTATTATAAAGATTAAAACGCAAACGTCTTATCTGTGAATTACGAAACTAATTTAAAACCGTCGGACCGTACGCGTAAATGTGAAATTTAATATGTACACAGTACACACGCAAACGAAACGAAACGAATCCGACTGTGTGGCCGTTCACTTATCCTCGGGATCGACCGAGCGGATTTTCCCGAGAGCAGAAAAATTGTCAAAGTTTAAACTATTAAAACTTTGTGTGGAAATTCGACGGAAAACTGTACGCCAGTCACGAAGACTGTAACACGTCTCTAATCGTCGCATCGGTTGCCAAAATAATAATATTTAATTTATATACCTACTATAGTGAAATATGTAATTTACGACGTCTTCAGGAAATTTAAAATAGTTTTCGAGGCGATTTAAAGCGAAATATCATAAATTATAATATTATAATAATACGTTATTATCGCAGGAATACTCTATTTGAATATATTAATAATATAACATTACATTGTTCTCGATGAAATCGTGCCAAAGTATATATACTTTGTTTTACAACCGTGTTTGATACCGCATTTTACCGCATATTATTAACCGATAACCGCGTATCTTGTTATCTATATGTTCTAATATTGTTTACGATACACGTGTATACGAGTATATTATAAGAAACAAGACAGTTAACTACGTATAACTGCCATTAAGAACGAGGTAAATGCATTTTATCTCTGTTATCTTTTCCTATAAATAAAAAAATTATATTTGTTTTATATCGACATTTTTATACGTTTTAACACTTTAAGATTTTTTAATTTTTTTTCCAAGTTTATATTAATTAAAAATACTAAAAAATAATAAGCTATTATTATGCTTCACAAGTGTTGTGCAATTAGATATAATAATTATTGCTATAATTAAAATGTGCAAATTAAAAATTGTGATTCTTATTACTGTATAAATTACAAACACTTTAATTAATTAATAACTAAAATTTACTTCATTTTTTTGAAAATAATATAATTAATAATTTAATACTACCACGAACATCGTGATCATAAAACACTCGACCTGGAAATAAAAAAAAAAAAAAAATAGCGGACGTCGATGACTTCAAACAAAATATTTGCAGACGGTATACGATAGTAATCGGCAGTTATAATTTATTATTAATTATTTATATTTATATATTATAATCTGTTATACAACCTCTTTTTTTCCTTAAAATTTGTACGTGCGATGGTATTTAAAATGTAAAATTTTTTTCAAAACAATCGTTTAATTAAAAATTATATTTTACGCAACTGGAAGAGTAAAATCGACGAGATACGAAGGCTCGGGAATTTAATAATAATAAAAAATACAAATGCAGTATAAAAATATATAAATCACTCACTCGTGTCGTTGTTATCGGCGTTATCATAATAATGCATAATATACGTACACTGCGCTGAAATTATAAGGCTACAAAATTCATGAATAATTATAAACGTTATTTACCGAAACAACAGAATTATTTATGAAGTGGACGAGATCGTGTCATAATATAATAAATAAAAAATTGTATGTAATGTTATATAGTCTCTAACCACTCTAACCGAATGTAACCAGAATATCTCCGAGTTATGACAAATGTGGTTGTGCCAGTGACAGATTACAATTAAACGTCGAGATACTCACGTGAACGGTGTTATACCTACCTCGTACACAATGTGAATGTTTATACGATTTGTACGCAATAAATTATTTTATTGTTATCAGGAATTTAATACGTTATATCTATAAAAAAATATTTCGAAAATAACTTATAACGAATACGATTTTTAACCGAGTATATACTCGTAATAATAATTAATAAATCAAAACTTTATTTTCTTATTCAGATTTATAAGAAAAATAAAAGACACTCAAAGTCAAATTTTCTACGATTTTATGACTGACATTATGAAAACGATTGATATATAAAATTTGTATCCAAACATACGATTTGTTATCCTAATAATATTTTACTTAAAAATACGAAAATTTTAGAGAATATTTATACATTTTCCGTCCTCTTCTCATAAAAATAAAATATAGGCACGTCATAAGTTTAATAATTTAACCTAAATTTAAGTTAAACCAGTAAAATTCTTATATATGGTTTACATTTTCTAATGTCATTTAATCAGTATTAATAATAGATTAAATGGGCCGAACATTTTACTTTTTTTTGTTTTGTTTTGACTTTTGTAAAATATAGTAAGGCAAAATCAAAGTTTTCTTGTAGAGTGGGGCGTAACGTTTCGCTCCGATGATGCGACTCGTTGTCCGGAAATCGGTTTACAATCGGCTATGTTTGGTTAGGTTTATTATTAGATTGGCACACGTCATTCGTGCTAACTCGACCGACAACGGTTGCGATAATACGACCGAGAAAAACGTATGATTTTATTTGGTAAATAAACCGTACGAGGTTATTTCGAATGGAAAAGGCGAATCTATGTAACGATAGATCGTTCGAGACAGTTTGGAACGTCGAGTTCGACCCACGAATAAAATGATTTATGATTTTTAATACTGATTTTTTTTCTCCCTTATTCCTTTCCTAACGTCCCTCGAAGACGTTTAAAAACGAAGAACTGAAATCGTATCGCGTCTTACGATCTATGCGAAATTCTTCGTTGCGAATATCAATTCGTATACTTTTTTTCTTTATTTTAATTTTCGTTATCGCCGAAATTCAACGAACAATCGGTTCGAGTCGATTATTACGTAGTCCTTGGTAGACACGCAACGGCAATAATAGCGTTCGAATAATAATAGTGTAATCATATTTTTTCGAATTTTAAACGAAAACGTAAAATATAATATTATTTTTTATAATGGCGATTATATCTCACATTTCGTATTGAACCGATTGAACGAGTGGAAGAAAAAAAAACGATATTAAAAAAAAAAAAAAAAACAAAACGAACGTAACGCGCCATCATCATAATAATATCGCCGTTAGATTTATTATAACGCTGTATTTAATTTTAATCGGTACGTCAAAGAAATTGTAATAATAAAATTTCCATCGTCACTGTAATGAAATTTTTTATATTACTTATAATATTATTATGGTAATAACCGCGGACTAAATTCCGTACAGAGATCAATTTGATTGTGAAATAAATTTAATGTGAATAATTTACTTCGTTCAGTTAGACCATTTGTATAAACATTTCGGTTTTGCTAAATATTTGTCTGAAAAAATATTGACTTATATTATAGTTTAATACATTTATATGTACATAATATTATTCGACGTTTTTTTATGTTCATCCGTGCATTCACCAATTCTACTAAAATGTTATAAAAAAAAAAAATAGTTCTTGTTGTATATTATAATATTTATAAACACGTTTCACGCTCAAGTTTACGCAATGTTATGAGTATTAAGTTGTTGAGTGTTATGCATATTATAATATTAAATAATTTAAATTAAGATCAAGATCAAAAATATGGCACTTACATTTAAAAAATTCAAAGCAAACGAGAACATTTTAATTAAATATACGAACAACTACACGACTACGAATGCCCACATTAAAAATGTTTAAAAACATGAACAATTTAATTATGGTAATTATACGAAAAATGTAAGCTTAAAACGAGTACTTTTAATATTTAGAAATTATTCGAAAGAACGGGTGAGCATAAGTGACAAAAAATAAATTTATAAAAGAAAATTATGAAAGGCCAAGTGGACTTTTTTTCAATAATCCTTTGGCGATATTTTTATTCCTTAAAAATTCGAATAATATTCAAAAACATTGTGCAATAATTAGTCATCTAGTTTATTTTAAAACCATTCACTAGGTACGAGTTTCCACTAAAAGTCTAAAACTAATACAGTCGTATACAAATATTATTCGTAATACGATTTGACGGAGCTAAAAATGCGACTAGCGGTGACTTACGATATAAGTTCATACTGTCGACAATATTAAAATGTATTTTCTTTCTCTAAAGGTTTTTTTTACTAATTTTCTAAAAAAAAAAAATATTTTTACTCGACGACTTGCCTACAACTAGTCGTGTTTTTATAATATTATTTCGACGAAGTTATTATTAATATTTCATATTTATTTTATCGTACCTAAAAAAATACTACCTATAAAAATGGTGTGTGAACTATTATATTTATAATTTGTTAAAATCATAATATTAAAAACTAAAATATCGAATATTAAATTCGTTACTAAAACATTACTTTTCCGAACCGTCGAGAAAAATATTAAAATTATTACCATCGCTAAAAACAGGAAAAGTATCGTGTCCGTTTCATGTCGGTCGTTGAGACGTGAACAAATGAATCGTATACGAAAAAATAAAATATTATGCACACATTGTTATGTGTGTGTTTTTTTGTTTTTAATTAAAAAAAGGAACGAAAAAACAATCCGAGATATGCGCGCGTGGAAATAACGGACAAAAGGCGGAGGCGGTGATGCAGTTCTCCTGTAAATCAACTGCGGCGAACGTTTCGGAGTGATTAAAATGACACACGAATTGTGGCCGACAAAAAAAAAAAAAAAAAAAAAAAAAAAAAGGAACCTACGGGGTGGATACTGAAAACACGAACCGCGGTTGAATAACGTTTTGGTATAAAAATAAAATTTATCGTCCAAAACAAATGACCCAAAAACGGTTCTGGTATACGCTCGCCAAATAGAAAATTAAATACGATCCGGGGAAAACGAAAACGCGTGTGTTTTCGACCGGCGTAATAAAATTATCTAATTTTTTTTTAAATTATTATAATATTACAATTTCCATATACTCTCTGGGTCGTAATAAATTCATTTTTAAACCGTTTTAATCTTCTTTTATATTCGTTATTATATCATTAATTTATCTATATGTTATAATACGCATAAATGCGGTAATAGCTTAAAGTCGGCGAGTTTAAAACGTGTTATTAATTTCTGACCGATTATATTGATTGAAAAACGTGATTTTGCGAAATTAAATTGTATAAATCTCGGCGATTAAAATGAAAAAAAATTCGATATATAATTTAATAATATTTAGATAAAAATCTGCACGATATAAAGCAATTTTTTTTAAATTTTATTTCTTATGTTTATTATTATTATTAGTAGGTACCCATTTAGTAATTTTCTCGCTCTCGTTTAATCACCCGAGTATTAACGCGCTATAACACGTGTACGAAATCGGCGTTTCGGTATTTTTAAATCTTTTCCGATGACATTTTATTTACTATCCATTACCACCTCTTATAATCGTAATGTGATACGTTTGAAAAAATATTTTTCTTCGAAATAAATAAATAAAACAGCGTGCGGGAATAAAAATAATAACGACGATCGCGTGTCAAGAGTGTAATATACTAAAATAACAATCGTTACTGTTTTATTACGTATTTTCAAATAATATCATGTTCGTTTAATTATATCTTTTCGGGTAATATTTTTTTTCATTAAACGCATGCACTCGTAAGTTATGAATAAAAATGGCCGTAAACGACTGTTCTATTAGTCGAACGTATTCCGGTCGATTTGAAAAATCGAAAAAAAATTTGTATAAATTTGTCGCATCCACTCGAAAACAGTTATAACTCGTTATCAATAATATTTATCTATTATCAACAACAAACTGTCGCTAATTAAAATGTTATCTCTAGTTCACAAAAAATAGAAATTGAATAACGAAATTAAGTTACTATTAATAATTATGTTAATGAAGTCTAATATAAATATAAGGGATGATATCTTTATTATTATTTATCAAAAGTTATATAAAAAAAAAAAAAAAATATTAAGAATGACATTATTAGAAGATCTTAGTTTTACACGGTGAAATTTCAAAATATAATCTAATTAATTATTAATTAAACGATTAGCGTGAAAACGTATAGTAATAAATACAATAAATTATTGGATGAAAATCAACAAAATATGACTCATTTCGTTAAACAATATTTTATTATAATATTGTATTTTGCGTCTTCCTACACAGTTAAGTATCAATATTGCCTATACAAAACGCCACGTTAAAAATATTGCTCAAAATTTAATTTTAAACTACGTTAATCATTAAACGAAATATTTAAATATTATTGTAAGGCAAAAGCGCAAAAAAATCTGTTGACGATACGAATATCTTTTGATATTTAATATAGTGATAAATATAAATTTATGACTTGATATAGATTCAATTGTTTTATTTCAATACGGTCAAAACGGAAATTTTCTCCAAAAAAATTTACATGTAAAATATATAATTCATATTAGAACGTGTGTACTCGTATATAGTAAGTACAAATAATGAAAAATTATTTCAACAATATATTAATATTATAATCCTCGATAAAAGTATGCAAATTTCAGTTTATTTCTATAACATAAAATTATTTAAATATAAAATTCAAAAAAATTCTCTCGTAAAACAAAATATTTTCATATATTCTTACTTTATTTTAAAAAGCCCAATTAAGTTGAATTTATTTCATATATTTTTAATTACGCTAATTATTATTGGTATAGTAATTAAAACTAAATACTGTAAAATAACAAAACGTACATTTACCAAACGTCGTTTTGATTTTTCGAATATTGTTATTGTAATAATATATTATGATTTATGAGATGTAATAATAATTTAAGTATAATTTTAATATTATTTTAGCTGTCCATAAAATGAAACATTAAAACTATTATATAGGATTAATACGTGTATTTAAAGAAAATTAATTGAAATATTATTATTTTAATTAAAAACATTTAAAGCTTATGAACGAATCATGAAAGTTAAATTATGAAAACTATTTACAATCATAAACTGTTATGTTTCTTACGTTAAATTATAGTTCTTAAGTTGTAACATTATTATGCGTTGTGTATCCCCGAGTCATGCACGATAATCAATTTAGTTTAATTAAATATAATATCTAGCTGTTACGTAACAGCGCAATCAAAAATTATAATTTTCATTTAGAAATCAAAATAGAACGTTAAACTTCAACAACGATGATTTCATAAGTCAAAGAAAACTATAACTTCTATTGGACGATACGAAATGAAATCCTTCAAGTTTCAAAAGTAAAAAAAAAAAAAAAAATTTCATTAAAACTTTTGATTATTTCAATAAATACAAATATTCATATCACAGGACGGTCATTAAGAATGATAGTACAACGATATTTAAATAAATAAACTCAATATTTAAAATACGATTTAGAGTGGGTTATTAAAACTAAGAAAATGTAATAAAAAAACTCATAGTTTAATAAATACCCGTTTCAATAGACAATATACGAAGGAACTACATAAAAGTTATAAAAATTTATTAAAAAAAAAAAAAGAAAAAAAAAAGATTTATATTCCAAAAACGACGAAATTTCACGTTAAAATAATTGTTCAATCCTGCAGTACGTTTGTATAACGAATCGATAATACGATCGAATTCGATATGAATTTTATACTGAGGAAAAAAGTCGAAAAAAATGGAAATCTAAAATCCCGCGCTTAGTTTTGTAAAAAAATACGACGACGGTCAAGTAATATCCCCGATAGAATTCCTCGACTGGTTATAAATCGCAGACTTTTCGCCACGAATCTCACGCGGACGGTCGCACGATCGTTACGATTGTATTAACCTCCGACGAAGCCAGGGCACGAGTACGATATATTTATTATATTTTCGTCTTATCGCCGTATTACAGGGGAAGACGAATAATTCGGTCGTTTCGGATATTATTTCTTCCTAAAAGGTATAACGGAAACGATAATTCTGGCGGAAAGACCACCCCGCGCGTGCCACGAGAGTTTCCGAGAAATAGCGTCGCGTGCCGGCGAGTGGGTGATTTCCGCGGAAATCCGTGAGAGAACGCGAATTACGACGAAGAACGAAGAAGAAGAAAAAAACGAAACGAATAAATAAATGAAAATCATAGAACCGTTAACTATTTGAAAGTTATAATAATATGATAATGTTATGTTATTATTTGAAACGAATCCGAAATAATATAAAAAAAAAAAAAACGCAAACGGTATATTACATCAATATATAGTGATTACATTACACGTAATATTTTTATGTATTATATTATGATTTTATAAAACACCATTTAATATTACATGTTTGTATACGTATTATTCTAATTTCGCGTGTAATACGTACATTACACGAAAGTCATAAAAAATTTAAAATCGTCCGACTCCCTTATTATTATTATTATTATTATTATTATTATTATTATTATTATTATTATTATTATTATTATTATTATTATTATTATTATTATTTTGTTTTAAATGTTTCGACTTTACGTTTAAACAATATTCGTTAATGATGATTTTTAATCATTTATGTTTGGAACTTAATTTTAATGAAGAGGAGTTCGCTAACCGGTCATCCATGTCCATACGACGAAATTTATAGTTTTGCTGCGTTTTCCTCCTTAACTTGAAAAAAAAAACTTAATCAACCGTTTCAATATTATAATGTTATAAAATTAATAAATTCGTTCCGTATACCATTGAATCGTAACCATAACCGCGGTATATAATAAATTATATTACGGTTTACGTTTAATTTACCGAATCGAATATCATACATATTATAATATTATTATAATCCAAACCCACGTACTGCATGCACCATATTATTATTATTATAACAGTATAATAATTTATGTACAGTGATTGTTTCATAAATATAATATTATTAATCATACAATATAGCGGAGTTTAATTAAAAACGTAAAATCGATCGTAAATAATATAACGGCATGTCAAAAATTTCGGATAAACAGAGACGAAGATGTATTTTAAATAATAAAATTATATTTTGGGAACAAAATTGAAAAACATTTTTTTTTTTTTTTTATATATATATAATTTACTAGTAAACATCCGGTAGTATAATAGGAATATATTACTTGTAAGTCGATAAAAAAGAAAATTAAAAACAAGACAATTTTCGTTAAATATATAATTACATATGTTGTAGTAATCAATAATATAAATAGATACAAAAAAAATGTAAAAAAAAAAAATTTTCTCTCAATATACAATGAAAGAAGTTGTAATATTTCATATATTATATTATTATATCGTTACCAAGTGGAAACACGAAAAAAAAATTGTCTTTCCTTAATAAGAATTTTAAACATAAATAAATTTAATATATAAAAGATAAATATAATATATTTTCTAACTTTTAATTAATAATCTATGATATATCTTAATTTCAATAAAAATGATTAATGTACTTAATATCAATAAGTAATTTTTCATTATTTTCAATTTGTCGGTGTATCTATTGCGGCAATTTCCTTGTGGATATAACATTCTTGAAAAACGTAAATGACGCTTTTGGAGTACGAGTTCTTTGAGGATCATTAAAATCTACCTTGACAAGTCCAAAACGACCACTAAAAAAAAATTTAAAACTTATAAATGCATTTTTGAAAAAAAAAATTAATAAAAATATAATTAAAATTAGTACATAATACCAATGGTCAATTATAATATATAAGTTGATATTGTTTATGTAATTATTAGAAATAAAAAAAGGTAAACAAATTTTAAAAGTACATAATATAGATTGAGTATTGTATACTTTATAGGTAATTCAACTTATTGGTGCTAAGCCAGTGGTCTTCAACTATAAAATTTATGAGCCATTTGGCCATTTCAGACTTCAATACAGCACACAACTATAAAATCAAATAATTACAATAGACGTCAGATAGATTGGCGGTAGCAACATAAAAAAAGATAGTAAAAAATTTTCTAAATTTATTTTAAGTGTAAAATGTATTTCATTTTTTTTTGTGTGTGTTTATGTATCAACCGTGGTTACTCATTTTTATAAAATCATAATAATGATGTGAGGCAAAAAGGCAGAAACGCAGACCGCCTCTAGATTTGGTCTACAATAACTGAAAATATCCACCACCCCCATGTCAATCTGTCTAACGTCGTCTGAACAACAATATACCCATAAATTTTATTTTAGTAAAATAAAAATTAGAATAAAAAAATTTAGGCCTCTTAAAATTTGTTTACAATATTAATGTTATCTGTAAATTTTGATTTCTCGGTTCAATCAATAACACCCCTACATAAATTATCTTACCTATAACCACTCATCCATTCAAAATTGTCCAATAGCGACCATGCTGTATAACCAATAACATTACAATTATCTTCATGTATTGCTTGTAATATGGCATTTAAATGATCCTAAAAATATTTTATGATTTATGACATTAATTTTCATAATGTATAAATGAAATTATAATTTATAATAATTACCTTTATATAATTAATTCTGTCTAAATCATTTAATTCTCCTGTGTCGCAATAACCATTTTCTGTTATTATTACTGGTATATTTCCATACTCATTTTTTGTCCATACTAGGAGTTTTCTTAATCCTTCAGGTACCACCTAATAATTTGAACGTTAGTATTTTTCAAAATTTTAATTTGAATAAGATATTACGAATAGCCATTTTGCCTCAGGAGATTGTGGCCATGATTTATCTACAGATGTAGCATATTTCGCATCGGGGTTGAAATTAGGTTCCGGATCACTGCCATTAGTAACCATACGAGTAGTATAATAATTTATACAATGAAAATCTGCAGTGCCTATTAAGAATATGAACATAATATAAAATTAAATATTTTAAAAGAACATTGGTTTAAATCAGGCGTGCCCAAACATGTAAACCTGTAGTTTCTAATAACGAAAACAAACTCACAACTATAACGTGGAACTATTCAGTACTAATGAACAAAAAAAAAAAAAAAAACCCCCCCGTTAAGTACATACCGCCCACAGTATAAATATAAGATTGGAATGTGGCATGCAAGTTGAAATAGGTTGGGCACGCCTGCAATACATTTTTCGCTTCGTTCCGAATCTAAAATGGCTGCATCCGAATTTTGTGCCAAAAAGAAGAGTAATGTTGATTGTCAACCGAACGCCAGTTGAGTTTTTATATTTTTCTAATGTTATAGTATTATTTTTTAATGTATTTTAATTGAATTTGAAGTAAAATAAGAATACAAATTGCCAAAAAATTAATAATTATCAATAAACTTAATAAAGAATAAATTTTAAAAAAAAATGACATGTCTATCTGGGCTTCATTGCGAAAAAATTGCTCATGCAATTCGGCTCTTTCGCGAGAAAACCGCATACGCAACTCGGTTCTGTTACCAGAAAGCCGTTCACGCCAATTCAACCTAAATAATGGTTTTGGCTTTTGGTTTTGGCACACAATTCGAAAACACCGTATAAAATAAAATACCTTTAATCATCTTAATTTCATCTTGTGTAAATTTTGGCAAAATTGACCATGGTCTGTTTTCTTCTTTACTTTTTTTGTCAACCCATTCTCTTATTATTGGTGGATAATCTCCTTTAAATATAGGATGACAAAACAATCCATTCTAAGACCAATATAAATATATTTTCATAATAAAAACTTAATAATTAAATCATTGGAATATTATATAATATACGTGGTTATATCTTATACCTACCTCAAATTGATTCGCTCTTTCTGCAGTTGTTATATCATCATCTGAATTTGTATCTTTAGGCATAAAAAACATCGCACTTATTGAAATACTAATTTTGCCTTAAAAAATATAATTAAAATTTATTATAATAATATTACGTTCACATAAGTTATTAAGTTTGTACATTATACCTTGTTGTTTAGATTTAAACATCTCTTCATACAATCTATACACTTTAGCATGAGCAATAATTTGTGTGTGACCTGCCAAATACCAACCAGTATTTTTTAAATTCAAGTATGGCGCATATTTACTAAAAGTATATCCTTTACACGTCTCCATTGGTTCATTAATCGTTATCCACCATTTTACCTATAATAAATTATCGGAATTAATAAAATATAATAATTCAATTAATAAATTAATTAATTGTAATTATAATAACTCTATCTCCGTAATAAGTGAATAACACTTTTGCGTATTCTTTAAAATAATCAGACATGATCGGATTGACCCAACCACCAAGATCCTGAAGATATTGGGGAATATCCCAATGGTACATTGTAACCTGAAAATATAAAATACATACAAGTATTGATATGTTTTCATTTCATTTATTTAATATTAATAGAATATTCTTACAAGTGGAATAATATCATTTGCAATTAGTTCATTAATGACATTATTATAATACTCTATCCCTTCTAAATTTAAGGAATTCATTTCTCCAGTTGGTGCAATTCTAGCCCAAGATATTGAAAAACGATAAAACTTTGACTATAAATATCAAAATATCAAAATTTAAAAAATAATACATCACTAATGAGTAATAATTAATAAATATAAGATAAAAATTAAATAAATTGTACTTACATTTAATTTCTTTGCTAATGCTATATCTTCCTTATATTTATGGTAGGTATCACATGCGATATCTCCATTATTACTATTATTTATTAATTCTGGACGAGTATGAACTAATCGATCCCAAATATTTTCTCCTTTTCCTGAAAACGATTATTAAAAATTATAATGTAAGGTAAGGTAAGGTAAGGTAAGGTCTTTTAATGGAAAATTTAACAAAACCTAAAAACTATATTTTTCCTAATTTACTGAAATGAAATCTTTTACTATTTAAATATTACCCGTTGCCGTTATAATACTAAAAAAATATAGGCATTAAGGTTAATTTAAAATTATTTTTGATCCATACCGTCTTCGTTCCAGCCTCCTTCTACTTGATATGCAGCAGTTGAAGTACCAAACATAAATTCCTCTGGAAATGTAAAATCCTTTGAATTTGCCATGACAAATTGTTTAATACTGTAGTATGTACTATGTATTTTTAATTTGAATAATAAATTTTGTTATCCAAAAAACACTTTTTTAGCTAATCCATCATAGTAAACGTAAGACTTTATTTTAATTGAATTCTATGGATAAAAAATAATTATATTAATTTATATCATTTACATATAAAAATTAAACATAATTCATGTATTATGTATAATAATACGAAATGTAATATTTTAATATGAAGTACTAATTATATTATATTTTATTCACTTTGCTAAAATTAAAGTTTTATATAAATATCAACAAAAAAAAAAGAAGAAAATAGAAATTAAATGAATAGATGTATTTTTTAAATAAAATTAAAAAAAAAATAACAACGCGAAGGATCTGAGTAAGTACCTATTGCTATTGACGTACAATTTCAATGATGTTAGATGTTACTGATCTAATAATGTTATATTATATTAATTCCCTATTTATTATAATATTTTTTTGTAAATAACGACAATGATAAAAAATATATGAACGATATTTTATTTACGTTCAGAATAGCCTTGGGCATAGATAAAAAATAATAATTATAATAAAAAATATAATAATTTAATATATACTTATTATAATTTATTATCATTTTAATTATTAATTAACTTATAACGATCATAAATAACGACTATAAACAATAAACATAATAATATTATTTAAGTATACCTAATCGGTTAATTTTTTATTTTTTATTATTATCGCACATCCAATTCATTAAAGTACATTATTATGTTGAATTATTACTTATCAATTAATCGTTAATCGAGTCGTTAATAGTAGATAAGTATAACTTATCTCCATATTACGTACCTATATAACATAATTATAGGAAGTAAAATCAAATTTTAAATTCCAAACAATTTTTTTGTTAGTTCAGCAATTAACGTTTTACTTTGAACCTTTGTGTTTGTATATATTATAATATGCTGTACTGTTTATTTAATTGCAATTAAAAGTAATGATTTGATAACCATAATATTTTATTATGTTGTATATTTGTATGGCAAACAAAGTTAAATTTAAAAAAAACTTATAAACATAACCAGATGTAATTTATTTAAATTAGATAGCCGATAAGCTTTTAATTTTTGACATTGACACAAGGCGCACACTGAAATTTAATATTTCCACACCTATTTAACTTCAAATCTTATTCATGGTTATCATTGTTCCCAATACGATTACCCAATAAACATTCACTGAATTCTATTATGAATAAAACGATAAGAAATTTTTCAATACTTGAATAAATAAATTATTATAGTTACCCTGCAAATATTTTCGAAATGTTTAATCTTATTACAAAATTTCATCCGGTTTGTTCGCACATATCGTACACGAATTGAGAATTTATGTTATTAATTTATTATTGTCGAGAAATAATGAGTTGTTATCATTGCTATCATTATTTGGTAACGAAAACTAATGCACATCAAAAATATCAACATACGAAATCTAAAAATTCGAAAGATTTTACTTGTAAGCTCGGTAAATTTTTACCGCGTAAATTTACCAGGAAGGTAAACTACCGGTAAATTAACCAATTATTTTTTTACCGAAAAAATTAGCATGTGACACCCTTAAATTAAACGTCTTAATGAGGTGAATATTCATAACTCATAACATACCAATAGAATGGAATTGTTGATATTATAAAACTTGAAACGTCAAACGTTCAACATGCCCACAACCATAGACCTATAAACAGTATAAACTAATATAAACACTTTATAGGTCTATGCCCACACTGGCACTACTACTGATAGTGTAACTATTACATAACGCGTAGTATGCCATCAATTGTTATCGCTACAGCACGGATGTGGACATGATATTTATTTACAATCGTGCTACATTTTATTATTAAATTATAATTCTAACTACTTATTTAAAACTAGAGAAAAAGACAAATAAAACTATAATACTAGAATTTATTTTGTTTTGATGAATCTGATTTGATTAATTTAGTATTTACAATTTATTTTATATAGATACATTTTTAATATTTATATACATATAAAATAATTTAAAATGTATTATACGAATGTCAATTATAGTACACTACTTGGTACTTTTGTAAAGTCATACATTAAATTAAAATGAACACTATATTATCCAGTAAATAATAAACGTGACGTACGAAAATTATCAAAATTTACCAAATTTACAGAATTTACGATAAACTACAAAACAAAAATTTAGATAACTTTTACAACTCTAATGATTATGCGATTATTTCTATTAAAATGTTCACAAAATTAGCAAGTTCCAATTATATCTTAATATTTTACAATATTTCACAAACATTTTAATGATATGGCCATATGAGCATTTAGGTGACAAACTTACAAGGGATTTTATGAGCATTTGTATTGAACTTAGAGACTTGAAAATATTATAGGGTGTTCATTTAAGTCTATATTATGTTCCCTATATGTGTGATAAAATTTTGCGTTTTAAACATTTAATAAAAAATGTAAAAAATGTAATCAAAAACTATATTATCTGACTGAACTTCGCTCAGAATCATTTTTTATAAATAGTTTATTTAACCGACACTTGGGTGTTTAAAATTGGGCGCGGGACAATAGGGCGCGGACTTTTAGGCGCAATGACAATTGGGTGCAAGACAATTAGGAGCCAATATCAATAGACGGAGGTTTGATTAAAAAAAGACGAGCTGATACTCCTGCCGCGAAAAAAAAAAGGTGTGCGAATTACAGTGTTTAATTTTAATATTAATTTGAATGCAATGATAAACCATTACATTCGAAAAACGATTCTGAGCGAAGTTCAGTCAGATAATGTCAGTATTTATTTATTAGTATTTTCACGTCCGGTTAATAGGCGTTCGGATAATCAGTTATTGTACTTATCAATATTATTGCCAAAATTCCCAATTACAATACATATAACACGGATAAGAATTTATAATCTAACAATACGATACGAGTTTTGATATTTATTTAGTAGGTATATCACGTTCATGCGCTGGTAACACAATTAAGTGGTAAATAATATTTTTGTGTTATATGAAATATTTCTTTTTACAATGTGTGAATTTTTATTTTTTGTAAGACAAAACTGTGCTTACAGTTTGTTTTAATCTGAATTAATAAATAAATGTTATTGTACCCAAACGTACGGCACCCAATTTTCATTGCTCCCAATTGTCCCGTAACCCAATTTTCCGCGCTAAATTGTCCAGCGTCCGTCATTGCTACCGGAAACATACCCTATTCGTGCAAATCGGAGCATTATTTCGGGTCGTAATTTTGTTACAGACATAAAAAAAAAAAAAAAAACAAAAAAAAAAATCACACATCATTGTAAAACCAATACATTCTTCGCTTCGCTCAGAATCTAAAAATTGAAAATAAAAATTTTCGTTCAAAATACTAGTGTAAACACGTTAAAACAGTCGAATATATCGTTTATACGTTGAAAAAAGATAAAATTGAAAAACATATTTTTCGTTCAAAATACTAGTAAACACGTTGTAATAATCGTATATATCTTATTGTTTACAAAAAACGGGGAACGTCGTACTTAGGAAGGAAGACAAAAATAAAATATATAATTTAATAAAATGATATATATATATTTATACTCACATTGTTTCCGAGTGCAAGCACGTACACAAAAAAAAAAAAAAAATTCGGGGAGACGAGGTTCATAGATTTCATCTATTCTGATGAAAACATCAAGTTAGTTATACATATATATAATATTTATACTGTATAAATATCAATATTATAGTAACCTACTTATTTATAAACTACGTCAATTTCCAAAAAAAAAATTTTCGGAAGGTTTGAACCCCTAAATCCCCCTTGTGCCTGTCCCAGTATAATATCAATTAATAATTTATTATTTATTTATGTTATGTTTTTAATGTTTATAATATATACGTTAGTTGGTCGTGCGGTGTGAATTTCGTATTTGATATTTAAATTTACCGTATTATACCGCGGTTTAATTTAAAATTCTTAATCAAAATATAAAAAAATTGTATGGAATAAAATAAATAATAAGAAAACCGCGCGTGTTATATTTTCGCGATACGCGTATTGCGTATATTTTTCTGACGAAAAGTCGAGTAACCCGATACTCGCGTTGTTCCATATTATATTGTTCGTTTGTCCATTAACACCGACACTTAACTGTATATAATATATTGCGTTTACAATGTTTTCGTCGCATTTAACGTCTGAACCTAATGGCTTTGACGAAGATCGAATTCGTACATATAACCTCGCGTCGTATATTCCGTTCATATTAGGAAAAATAAAGAAATCACCGACCAGAATATTTTTGTACCTATTTAAAGTATTTTTAATACATTTAATTTAAAATATCGTATAATTTTATAATTGAAATAAAAGTTCATAATTCGAAACACGAATACATTTGTATAAAAATTTTTTTCGTAGTCTTTTGGAGATAATATAATAAATATTAAATATTCGTGTAAAAATTTCCTTTTTTGTTAATTATTTCTATATAATATAAAACGTGTGAATTTAATATGTCATCTTTATATTACAAATAATGATAAGGTCGTTTTTCGAATCTCTACACTATTGATTTTGAGTTTATTATAATAAGCGATATATTATTGAAAAAATGGCGATTTAACAACGAGACTTTTTTTTTCCAAAAAGGATTTTAATTATTTTACGATATTTCAAAAAAATATATTCGCACGGTCGTAAATAGCTAAAATTATTTTTAAATCATTTTCTAGAGCATGTAATAATTTTCGAATTAAATTGATCTTTTTTTTTTTTATAAATCATATCAATTATTATTATTTTAATATAATATTTTTTTTTAGTTCAACACGTGCGACAAATCGACAAATAATTGTAAATCGACAACGGACATTTTTATGGCAGTAAATTTTATATTTATATACAATAAAATATGTTACAAGAATGGAATGATTATTAAAAGTCTATCATATATCATCTTATGGATTTAATAATATAAAGGAATAAACATAATAATATAGTGTAACACGTGCAAAATTAATATCGCAAAACATAGTTTTTGTGTTTGCGTTTAAACGTCGCCGGCATAAGTAATATTTTATATCGAATAACGGTCAACAGAAAAACGTGCGAACAGTCTCAGTGTGCCGTTTTGTCCATTAACAATAACGCGTGTAAAACATAAACACGGTATAACATAATAATACACATTTGTATGTTTTACCATGGTTATAGTTTACGGTATAAATACGTTTAAATAAAATAATAATAATAATAATCGCACAAATAATTATTATTATTGGTACTATAAAGTGAAACTTCGAATTTTTCAATTAGTTTTCTAACAAAACCAATACGGGAAAGACGACCATGACGAAGTGATCGAATTTTTGAACGTTTACAATCCACGTTCCCCATCAACGTCTGTTTGAATGTAATTTTTAAACAAAGAGAATAAAGAGTAATCCAATTTTCTTACAATTAATAAAATGATAATAATTGGATAGATAATAATAGAATGAATAATTATTAGTATAATAATAGTAAATTATATTAACAATAAAAATATTAGACAATACAATCGCGTGCAAACATGCAAAAAAAAAAAAAAGAATTATAATAATATTAATACCAAGAAAAGCAAAAATTAATTTGAATATTAAATTTAAAAAAATAAATGTTTAAATGACCTCAAGAATTCTTATTCTTATTAAATGTTTACTGAATTTCATTATACCTATTATTGTTGTGAGACGCGCTCTCTTTTGTTTAACGTTTACGCGTAGATGAAAAAATAACTGGAAATGAAAATAACGAAGAAAACTTTTATTTTATCTACTACGTTTTATCCCCCGTTCAATATTATTATAATTTTCATACTGATTATTTTTATATACACGCCGGTTAATTTTGACTATATAATATTATAATAAAAAAAAACTTCAGAAAAACACTTTAAAATAAAATACATAATTATATTTAATATTTTTAAAAACGTTCGTTTGGTTTATTTTTATAAATTTAAAATAAATGAAAACTGGATAAATTTAAATTTATCTCGACCAAGAATCGAGTATAAAATATTAAATAATTATCATACTTAATCACATAAAATATACGCGGCTAGTTATAAATAATAAGGTACAATATTATAATAATAACAAAGTGTACGACGCAATAAAAATATGAAATAAAATATTGCAATATCGTCTGTTCGTTGATAGAAAATAATTGAACGAGTTCAAAGTCAAATCCATGAAAACGAACGTACAATGAATGTTACGTTTTGAAATATTTTATGAAAATTTTTATACTCTGAAAATTATTTTGTAACAATACAAAAATTTCTATTAACTTTATAATATTATCCAATTATACTCGGTAGAAGTCTAATTCTGAAAATGATTTTTTATCGAATACAGCCTAAAACGTTGTCCCATTAAGTACCTATTTACTATAGTTTATAAAATTACATTTTTTTTTTTTTATTACATTTCAATATTTTATTATTGACAAGAGTAAAACTCTTAGAAATCACGAAATTATCAATTGAATACGATTACGAATCGGAATCTGTTATATCCAACGTTAATTTAGATTTTTATTTTCACTTAAATTACTAAATTTCGTTTGCGAACTTTGATATGAAACATAAATTTTATTTATCTATATTTTCAAACGATACTTTTATGGACGAGATAAAAATATTCTCCGTGCATGTTAATAGTAGTAAAATAAAATTCGGCCACGTTTGTGCATAATAATCATGCTAAAAATAGTAATTATCGCGAAAACGGTTTCCATAGTTTTAATACTCGTATAATAAGTATTCTTGAAAATTTTACGAAACAATGTTAATTTAAATTTTCAATATTATCGCGTAGTTATTTTAAAATTCACGACACAAAAATGTTTTGGCCGTTTAAGATAAAGAGTTATTCAAAATATTTTAAGATTTGCCCCACAACGATACCGTAATAATATTAAATTATTATCGCGTATTATAAATAATATTCTTATAATATAATCAACTCGTTCTCGTTCGTTATTTGGATAACTACTGATATTAAAACTGCGTTATACAATCGGAATAATGTAAATACGTTTTATACGATTCGATCGATGCATAATATAGAAATCGATTTTATATTTTTCAATTATTCCGAATATCATTTGTAGGTATATTGAATTTAATATAATATGGCGATGGCGATGGATTTAAAGCAAGAGTGTTAAAAAAAAAAGAGTCAAAAAATTAGAGGGAAAAAACCAAAAAAAAAAAAAAGGTCGCGACCAAAAATCGAATTTTAGCTCGTCTCTGGTTCGTTTCTTTATTATTTTTTTTTTTTTTTTTTTTTTTTTTTTTTTTTTGCAAGAGTATTGTTTCGTTGTGTCCGCCTGTGAGGTCTGGGGTTGAATATTTATTATGAATTTCGGGGACCCAACGAGTGTTGATGTCCGTTTTGGTATTTTTCCCCGTTCTCGCTACCCTTTAAATTGCCTCCACTGAATTGTTGTCCCTGTCGCGTCCGTAGCCATAAAACGCACGTTGGCGAATGAATACGCACGCGGCGCGTTATAATAAAATAAATTATCAGCATAATGCGCGTTGTTCGGCGAGCGTTTCCCGGAAAACGGTCCAAAATCCGCGGTCGGTAACACGGTGCACCCTATAGGCAATTCCGGTACAGGCACGCGTTGCTGGTCTGAACCGGGTGCAGCGTACGCCGGCGATTACGACTTGATCGATATTATTTTCACTTTAAAACATATCGCAATAATAATAATAATAATAATAATAATAATAATAATAATATATTGAACACGAATTGCAAACAACCGAAGACACGTACAAATAAAACACGTACTTATCGCACACGTGTGTTTTTTTTTTTCAAATATATAAGAGAGAAAAATACATTTTGAAATTACGAATTGATAATATAATATTATTACATTAGATCGTTATTAATAAAATATTAAAATTTAAAATATTACCTTGGTACCCCAAGCCCGATAGGAGTTTACGTTTCTGAAAATTTGCTAAATTCGTTTATAGCCAAAGACCGATTTTATAAGGTAAGAAATAAAAGTATTTCTAAATTCTTAATGATTATAATATTAATATATTCTCGTTTTTTACACGCTGATGACGTTTAGCGCAGATTTAATTATATCATACACGATAACTAATAAAGGTACCTACGTTATGTTATTATGTTAATAAGATGTTCCGTTTTCGGGACGTTTCTACGCGCGTACAATAACTGTTATAAACGGAGTGCAAACATTTATTGTCTGCAACCGTTCATGAATAATTCATTTCTCATTGTTTTTGTCAACCGAAAAATGTATAGAAACATTTTTTTTTCAAATTTCACGATTTTCTATTGATCTCACACGAATATTATGTCGATCGGAGGAAATATTAAAAAAAAATCCCACTTCGGCATGATAACTCGCAAAATATAACTTTATATTTATTTCATATATGTTTTTATAGACTTTTAAAAGTCATCGATATCATGTTTATATGTATACGTTATGATATCTATGTGGCAAAGTGGCGATATAGAATTTGATAATAGACCTTTTTCGATTTTTTTTAAATTATTCCAAATACCTACCTAATATTATAAACGTAGATGATAAAAATATTTTCTCGCGTTCTATATTTCATAATAATTTCCAATCGAATATAAAATTATATATATTATTAAAAAATATATTATTATTATTATTATTAT
Source organism: Tetraneura akinire (assembly GCA_021307375.1). NCBI lineage: Eukaryota > Metazoa > Arthropoda > Insecta > Hemiptera > Aphididae > Tetraneura > Tetraneura akinire. Next base: position 19,306,051 of record JAIUCT010000007.1, on the reverse strand, counting down.
TATTATTATTATTATTATTATTATTATTATTACTATTATTATTATTATTGACTCGTGAAAAGGCGACGGGGAAAATAATGTATCATGACCCGAATAAACGGACATTTATCAATAAATCGAGTGGAAATCGTCGTGAAAAAACACCCGTTGGAATTATTAATATTTTACCCTTCGCGTTAACGTTTCACATTAATTTGAAACGCGTTGACCGATCGTGTTCGCAAAAATACGTTCACCCTTCATGTGTTACACAATAAAAAAAAAACAAAAAAAAATCATATAATATATTATATTTAATATTTATTATTTCGAGTCGCCGCTTATTGTATTCGTTATTATTTGCCAATGTCGGCATTGTAATTTAAATTTTTTCGAAAATTCTCTATTATTTGAAAATAAAAATAAAAATCCTTTCGATAGTTTGCATAAACAATAATAACAATAATATAATGGATAAATGGTATCTAGTATTCGATCGTTGTTTGTTTGTTCGTTCGAAATCTATGCTGAATTCAGTAGTAACGAATTCATGATTTTTTTTTTTTTATATATAATCATCTCTTTTTTTCATTTTTCATTGAATGGATATAAATAATAGCGATCAAATACTCAAAAATTAATTGGATTTATTTAAAAATATACGGAAGTGATAATTTTTATTTTTTATTTTTTTTTGTATAACTAATAATTTTTCCCATTTTATAGAGTAAAAATCACACACATCGCGATTTCCACTATAAATAATGTAACATAACGATTCGTATTACGCGTAATTGAATTTCTATTTATACACGAACAGTTATGAACTTATATGAATAATATTTGTGTAAAACTGTATAAACGTCGAAAACCCGCGAATACGTTAGAATTTTAAATTGTTCAGAGTTTGTTAAGTCGTCAGACCTTTGAAAATTATATAATAAACATGCTTGTGCAAAGATTTTCATTTATTGCTACAAATAATTTTACACAACACAATGCGACATGTTATACGTTATCGTGCCTAATTTTATTTTTAATAAATAATTATTATTTTAACTATATGCACAAATAATACAATGAATGAGTGTGTGTTTTATACGCAGTAACAAAACAGTTTTTGTTTTCATTAAATGCATTTATAATGACTTCATGCCAAACATCATTAAATTCATTCTTCATTATTCTAACATTCGTTGGATAAATATTATCACGGTGTATATATAGTTTACGCGCATGCGTATTATTAATGAATAATTAAATTAATGAAATCCACTTGATATATTCGGTTATATAGGAGATAACGTGATCACACTGTTTAAATTAACCCAACTTAATAATAATAATGTTACATTGTTATTATTGTGCATCGCGAAGAGTATTCGTATAGCGATGGTCTCTTGTATGATAAAACTACAACACAAACAGAATTAAAATAATGTATAGACGCACGACTCGCGTCTGACTAAAACGCTGAGAAACAAAAATGGAGATTTGAAATTCATTTTATTAAATTTAATAATAATAATGGAAAATCCCTTTACGTAATAATACGATAGATACCGAGCAATAATATTATATGGACTTTCCCTATAGACCACGGGAATCTTGACGATAGAGGAAAAACAAATTTCAAGCTGTGTTGGATTTTTGACCGACCACTGGACCAAGTGTCATCATGTCCCCTGTGGGCAGTGACCATTTTGACTGTATGACGTATACTTTTTTAATCTTAGTAGAATTTTGAGTCGACTTAACATAAGTATATTAAAAAATATAACTATAAAATACACCCAAAATAACGAACGTAAATAAATATGATATATTTAACTGTGCGAATTAATATACTCGATTTCTGTGATTATATTAAACCACAAAAAAAAAAAAAAAAAAAAATGGTATCGTATTATATTATTAGTACGTCATGATTTGTGAAGTTAGAAGCATTGAGTACATGATAAAGGATGTTCTCATGATATGAATAATTATCAATTATGATGGTCAAGACGAATTTAGCTGTCATTTAAAACGATAAGTTATTAACGTTATTATTAGATTCATATATTATTACAATTGAATTTCGATTAATCATTGAATTTACCCCTGTATTTACTTCGGAAAATGATCAAATATTGACAATTCGCAATAAAATAAACTGTAAAAATTAATATGCATATTATAATAAAAATGTATTATTAAATTGTATAAACAACACGTCAGTTTACAATTATTTACGTAAAAAAGTATAATAATATTGAAAAAAATATAAAATAAAATACCCCCAACATAAGATTTATGTAGTCTTCAATTTAATTATACGAGTATAGGTTAGTTATAATGGAAGAAAAAAATAATAATTTATCGACTTTTGCAATCGTAGAATAAAGTTTACCGAGAGAGAAAAAAAAAATGAAAAACGCATTTATATTTTTAATAAAATAGATTATGAATTCTTTTCGTGTTACGTAACTATGTATAATAGTATTGTACAATCGAAATATAAAAAAACGCAAACTTTATGGGTTTTGTATAATATTTGTGTAGAAAAAATACATTCAACCACAGTTTTTTTCCTCATTATACTAAACAATTTTTAAAAAGTTATTAGTATTTTAATTTTTTTTTTTTTTTTTTTTTTTAATTAACGTTTTAAAATCAAAATGATAATTGTGATTTATTATCACGTCAGTCGACACACTCGTAGGGGTAAAACGAATCAAAGTGAAAATATACATTAATAAAAATAAGATTTATGGCGTTGACGTCATTATTTCTCGAATGATAGTAATATTATAATAAAAATTTGATAACGCATCATATTATTAAAATCAAACAACATTTTTCGTTTTAGGAACGAATCGGGAATAGAGTCGATAATAGTTGGATTCGGACGGAGTAAACTATACGCATTCCTGTTTTTGTTTTCGGCTTTTTACCGATCGTCTAATTATACATCATAAAAAAAAATTATAAATCGTTTCAAGAGTTCAGATGTTTTTCGTCGATTTCCGATTAACCCGTAAGCATTCCATCATACGCGCACGTGTCTCATTTACAGGCCCTATAGCACAACTAGCCAAGCTTCGTGCCAATCCTGTTTGACAAATTTGCGAGGTCGACTACCGCGTATACCGAGGTAACCGCTCAACGTCTTCGGTTTCTCATATATATTTTCCCCGTTTACGATAGTTGCGACGGAATATAGCTTAAACTCGTCAACTTCGCCGAAAGTCAATTTATCACACGGTGTTTTTTCTGCGCTGTCACGTCGTTTTATGCACGCACACATACACACGTGAACAAACGTATTTCTTTATTTATTTTATTATTATTGTTATTATTATTATTATTATTATTATTATTATTATTATTATTATTATTATTATTATTATTATTATAGCGTCGACGTTTAAAATGAAATCGTCTACTGTTTACGTGTTTTTTTTACGTTTTTAATGATTAGAATAATATTATATTCAAAAAAAAAAAAAAAAAATACTTAGTCACAAAAATTATACGATAACTGATTGCATAATATTAGGACGATAATATCGGTGCAGTTGCCTGTTCGTTCGACAGTCCAATCTTCGGTTGATTTATATTATGCGATTGTTTCGCAGGACGAAAATGTTTAATCGCCACTTGGGAAACGACCGATACAACACGAACTGACGAGAATTTGTACATAAAGTCAGACCGACTCGTCTGTGATCGTATTTTAGCGAATGATTTAATTTTAAACACTGTTTATACGCGTACTTGACGATAAAACGTAATAAACAGTTGTTCCTCGACGAACAAAATCATCGTATTATTATAATTATAGTATATGATATGTTAATCAAAAACAAATTTTACAACGACGAGACGAAATTTATTTTGTTCCGTTAAAATCACTTTTAGAGCTACGACCTGTGTATATTATAACAGCCAAATAAAACTTTTTTTAATTATATTTTACACGTTAATAGGGTATAAATCTAGAAAGTAAATTTTCAAAAAGGTTTTACGCGTATTATTATTACGAGCGAATAAACGATGATATGCTCGTAATGTTATTGTGAACTTATTCAATATATACCGGGGTCGTGGTATAATACTATATATTATATTATTATAATATGTAGAGCAGAAGAATATTAAGACGTTAACCCTGACACTCGCCGAAAAACGGCATTTCGGTCGAAATACGACTATTTTACGATAATAATGTTACATTATTATTATTATTATTATTATTATTATTATTATTATTATTATTATACGTATTGGGGAGGACTTATGTCGACGGTGGGAAGGACAAAAAATGGCGTAAACAAAGGAACGAACGCGTAAATGATCGAAAACGGATCGCGGCTCGGACGAGTCTCGCCGCCGCCACCTCCGAATGCTGTCGTAACGCTTCATTATCACGATTCACTCTGATGTATTAAAACTAATTATTATTATTCAGTTAAAACTAAAACTAATTTGTTACACTGCTTGAACTCGGCTTTTCTAAAACGAGCGTGCACACAATACTTCACGTTGTATATGTGCGCGTTTAATTAATGTGCAGTCGTGTCTGCGACATGCAAAAACGTTGGAAACGAACGAACGCGATTCCAAGGATATTATATATACAATATTGCGTATATACAATTTATTTGGAATGTTTGTTCTGGCAAAATGAAACTATATAAACGAACACGCGGTCGGTGGTATTTTTTTTTTTATGAATTTTAAACCACGTGCGATATATGCGATTTTTACTTTTTTTTTTTTTTTTAACTTCAGTTTTTTGAATTTTAATAATTATAATAAACCAAAAACACACACAATAATACGTATATTATTTTAGAAACTTCAAAGAACTTCATTTTTTTTTTCCATTTATGTCCTTCAGTTCACATTTTTATAAATTATAATAGAGTTTAAACACGAATCTATATCGACGTGTATAGTTATAATTTATATATTATGAAAAAAATCAATCGTCCGAAGCCGAATATCGAAAAAAAAAAATAATATTTTAGTAATCTTGTTTTAACGTTTTATCATCGTTTTTATAATATTTATTTTAACTTTCAATCGCCCGCGATAAGTGTGATCCGAATTGATATACTCGTTCAATTCGGACTTACGCGTGCATATCGGATACGTTTTTGCTTCGACGCGATTTGCAAAATCAAAATTAGTTTTATTCGGATCACTGATTGAATCCGTTTTACCCGGAATCAAATCCGCAAATCCTTATTTCGTATTCAATCGATTGACTTTCTAAAAGGAAAGTTAAATTCGTATATTTTTAAAATTCGTCATCCACGTGTAAATATGATTATATAATATGATATAGTCGTTTTAGGTCTACGTCTTGGTTAGGTTAGGTTAGGTTAGGTTTAGGAATTTTAATTTTTATAATGTTATTATACCACGAGTTGGGTATACTATTATACATTATTAAATCGATGAAATAATAAAATCATATAAAAATATATTTTAGCTATAACAATGATATTCGATGTATGATATCCGGGAAAATATTTTTATTTGTGTATTTAAGGAATAAATATTTAATTAAAAATGATTGTATAAAAACTATACTCTGCTACAAAGATTTGGTTAGGTTAAGGTTATATTTCCAATATTTTATGTTATATATATAAAATATAAATAATACAAAATTTATCATATGTAGAGGTATTTAACCTAACAGTTCCAGTCTGACAATTATGTTTTAAAAATGAAAATATGAATGACGTAATTGCGTTTTATTTATGAAATAAATTTTATTATTTAGGATGATCTTTTTAAATTCTGATCGAAGCGAAAGAGTGGATGTAGTTAGTACTTTATTTAAGCTGTTTTTTTAATTTCACAAAATTGAGGTTATTGAGATAATAAAAACTACCAAAACACGGCATTCTTCCAGGAAACTGAAATTTTGACGAAATCGATTTCAATATTTTATGATAACTGAGGCAATAATGACTTGAAAAATGTATTGTGTGTTCACATAAGTACTTTTTTATACGTAATAAAATTTAATTGAAACCGTCACATCTATTTTTTGTGAAAATAATATAATAGAAGACATTGCAATTTTTTAAATTATCATTTTTAACTCTCTAATATTTGATATAAACGGCAATTTTGAGATTTAGGGCTGAAAATTTTATAGGAGCTCAAATATTTATTACTTATACTAGCAGTATCAGCTTGTATTTTTTCCACAAAATCTTTAAGACATGTTTACAGGACGTTAAAAATTTTACGTTACAGCCTTTAGATTTTAAGACAATAATTAAACTAAAGCTAAACTAAATATTGATTTGATAGTGTTTTGATATGACATTTGAACATATATATCGAAAAACGATTTTGAAGCGATTTCTATACATAATAAAAATGCCGATTTAATACCAACGGTGGAACTTTGTCTTTTATCCCTACAATACTACGGTTATATCATGTTGGACCATAACCGCAAGTATTATTATTAAGACGCGACAGCATTTATAACGATCAAATTCTATAATTATTTAACCTAACCTAACATAATCCGTATGAAGATGTTAATTCGAATTAATAAGATATTTTTTTTTTTTTTTTTTATCAAACGATTGCAATAAGAACAAATATTATTGTGTCTATGACATTTATCGTTATTCGGTGAGGAGAATTTTCACCGCCTGAGAAAACTATCGGTAAATTTGAAAACTAATCTAAAAAAAAAAAAATAAATAAAAAACGTCTATTTCTACACTAAAAACGCGTGTTCGATCACATATAATATCATAATATGATATTATAAAATATTTCTACGTGCGGGAAACGCGGACACGAAGTCATCGTACCGAAAACACGCGATAACGCGAACCGCTCGGAATTTGTTATGATTTATAACGTTTTTCGATTTCGTTCGCGCATCCGTGCGATCGAATATTCCCCTTTAATATTACAATATAATATTTGTTTAAATGATATTTGTATTAATGCGAATCACAAACAATATACCATGGAAATACAATGTATTATAAATTTACGAGTACAAACAGTACAAACCTACGGGAAACGAAATTATACTACGTAATATACGCACGAAATTGTTTCGCCTGAAATTTCCACTGTATTCGGCGAAAAGCAGCTATAATACGAAATTTTGCGATATTTTCCATTCGTTTCGTCCACGTCGAAAACTCTCAATAATACGAGACGTATCGGCGACATTAAATTAATAATATTATTGCGTATTATAGTTCGATTGGATAAACCGAACGACCTTAACCCCGTCATGCGCACACAAAGAAGAATTTTATCGATACGTCTTCGTGTATTTTTTTTTTATAGGTTTTTAGTGAAAACTCAAACACAACTCGTTGAATATTTCAAATTTTTTCCATCTAATAACCTTAACGCCAATTTATTACCTATCCTAACGTTGAATTTTATATCGTCGACGAATTTTCGAGATTTTTAATAATATAATATAATAAACGTATAAAGTTTTTTCAAGGATTTTCACTATTCTGTTATAAATTACAAGATATATATACCTATAAAAAAGATGAGCTGATACTCCTGCCGCACAGGATACAGGTGTGCGAATCATAGCGTTTAATTTTAATTCGAATTTGAATGCAATGATAAACCATTGCATTCGTAAAAACGATTCTGAGCGAAGTTCAGTCAGATTATAATTTTCGTTTGAACTAAAAATATCAACTTAAAACAGCTATAAAAGAAAATTGAGATTAGGGATTTTTCTAATATTTTAGTATGATGTTATGTAATATGTAAGTATACTTCAGTAAAATTTTCAGACCCTAATACCAAAAATTGCCAATTTTATCAAACATTATATACGTAAAAACGAGAATTTTACGAAATATTCAAAGTCCAATATTTTGTAGAAAAATTAATGTAACGGATCCAAAATTTTACTACATATATATAATAGCTATGTGAACACCCAAAAAAATTTTCAAGTCTCTATCTTAAAAATTGCCCGAGTTATCGAGAAATGTAGAAATTGAATTCGTCAAAATTTCATTTTTTGTGAAAAATGCCGTTTTTTCGTCATTATTTCGAAGTTTTTTCTACCGCTTATAGTCAATTTTGAAAAATTCGAAAAATGACCTAAATAAAGTACCATCTACATCCACTTTTACATCTGAAACTCGCTATTCGTGAAAATCTAAGCATTATTTCGGGTAGTAAAAGTATTTTCAGAATATTTATTTATACGTATGGATTCTAAGATTTTCGTTTTACTAAAAATATCAACTTTAAACGGCTATAAAAAAAAATTTTGACAATGGATTTTTCTAATATTTTAGTATGATGTTAACTAATATGTAAGTATATTTCAGTAAAATTTTCAGACCTAAATACCCAAAATTACCAATTTTATCAAACATTATATACGTAAAAACGAGAATTTTACGAAATATTCAAAGTCCAATATTTTGTAGAAAAATTAACATAACGGTTCCAAAATTATACCACATATATATAGTAGCTATGTGAACACCCAAAAAAATTTTCAAGTCTCTATCTTAAAAATTGCCCGAGTTATCGAGAAATATAGAAATCGAATTCGTCAAAATTTCATTTTTCGTGAAAAATGCCGTTTTTTCGTCATTTTTTCGAAGTTTTTTCTACCGCTTAGGGTCAATTTTGAGAAATTCGAAAAATGACCTAAATAAAGTACCAACTAGATCCACTTTGCTACCGGAAACATACCCTATTCGTGATAATCGGAGCATTATTTCGGGTAGTAAAAATGTTTACAGAATAAAAAAAAAAAAATCACACATCATTGTAAAACCAATACATTCTTCGCTTCGCTCAGAATCTAAAATACGATATATTATTATAATTCAGGTTCATGGTCAGAATTTCACGCTACAAATATACGAGTATAATAGAAATGACGTTTAAAACCATTCATTTTTATTTCCTATAATAAAGAATTATATGGTCGGCCTGTGTACAGTCATACAGAATGTTTCTAAAAGAAGATATTTGCCATCATGACTGAAACGAAATAATATGTTTACATTTTTACGAGAAAAGTTTTTTTTAAATTATATAAATATGTGACCCCAAAATTATTTTATAAAACCAATGTTTTTATTTAACATTAAATTATTAATAAATATATTTATAAATACCTATCACAAAACATTTATTTGAAGTTATTAGAAATATAACTGTACTTAAACATAAATAAATTTTTTTGATATTTTTTTTAAATTTTAAATAAAATATCATTTTTACTTCTACACGCGAATGTTGTCCAGTTCAAAAATAAAGTTTGTCATTCAAAATATAATAATACACTAGATTATTTTTTATTATTATTATTATTATTATTATTATTATTATTATTATGAAAAATTCGACGGTACATTTAAATGCGATGCGGATGATAATAGTATATTATTCTTTTTACCTATGGCCACATCGAAAATATTTAATATGACGATGTTATTATAATATACTCGTATTATTATTATTATTATTGCGTTTGGTGATTAGAATAATTTTTTATTAAAAAACAAGCCGAGGAACAAAACACAAAAACGTTTTAATTTGTAACGTAGAACGATAACTCGGTATAGGTATATAATTATTTCAACCCATACATATACTCTATATATACCCACCTAATTTGTATTTTGTATTTTATAGGTTATAAATGAAAATATACAGGACGATCGTAGTAAATTCGCGTCACAAAAACAACAGGGATCGTTTATTTTTATCGCGAGTTTTTTCGATCACGCCGTATAATATCATGAAATAATGTCCGGTACAAGCGACCGTCGTGTATACGTTTCGCACACTAATGAAATGGGGAGGTTTTTGGCGGACGACCCTTTGTGCGTTCTCGGTCCGATTAATCGAACTCTGCCGACCCCCGTCGCCTGTGCAGTATGGACGATACGCGGGTAGAAGGCGATTTTCATTTGATATACATTATTATTATTATTATTATTATTATTGTTATGTCCGGTAAATTATTATTACTCGACGTATACGTACAATTTGTAGTTGTAAGGGAGAGGAGACGATTCGTTCACTTTATTTAAGTCGTTTTTCGAATTTTCAAAATAAGTTTTCTAGCAATTTGCGAGAAAAACTATCTATCAATTTTTTTTTCGAAGATATGATGTGAAAATATTTTGATAAACGAATAAATATATATATTATAATATATATATTCGTTAAACGAATATATTGTTATTAGGTATTAAATTTATAAAATTACTGTTATAATTTTGTATAAACTACATCTACGTGAATAATATTATCATGAATAATTAAATAATTATAATATTATGATCGATTGCATATTTTTACAATACTATAATTACTATACTTGACACTTGTGGATGGATATTTATTAAGATTTTAAAGAATTGCTGCACTCGATTTTGAAATATCATTCATTTCCTTAATATATTACTAATTAGTAATTATATAATTTAGTTTTATATTAAAATTGACTAATATGATTTCATATTTAGTGCGACCGAATAATTATGATGAATACTCTAATCAAAAAATCTTGAAATTTTAAAAATTAACCAAATTTATTTTTCGATTTCTCCAAAATGGAATATTTGACGTTATATATACACAGTTTTGATCGGATTAGAAAGTAAATAAAAATCCTTTCTATATTTTGAAAATCGAATGAAAACGTCATTTTTATATTTCTCGTAGCAACATAAATTTCAGCAATTGAATACAAATTTTTAGAGAAAATATTATAAATTATATATTTTACGAAATTTATATTCGTGTTGTGCGACGAATTCGAATTGCCTTATTCGGTTTTTGTATCTTTGTATATAGTTTCGACGAGATATCAATAAACAAAATATGAAATGTCGATATTTTCTTATTGTTTTAATATATTATGCTTAATTATTTTCATTAGCGTAGAACCGGTAAATATACTTTTATTTTTACAATACATTATAATTTTATCTTCGTCACGTCCTATAAAAATGCGAAATCATTAAAATAAAATTCACCAAAAACATGGAATAAATAAAAATAATAATACAATATTTTATATTCTATGCGTTATATTAAATTAATTAAAATATCGTGAAACGTGTATTATTGTATACAGTTTTTGATGTTTGAAAAATCATGATTAGATATAATAATAATATTATCTGTTGATAATGACGTGATATTATCAAATCAAACTTCCAAAAAACGGGAATTGATGACGTTTGCGATATTTAAATTTTTTCATCACCTAACCTTTTCTATGTAAAATATAATAAGTTTATATTGCAAAAAGGACATATTACGGGTTCGTATGATATTGTAATATTAAATATGTCGTGGAAAATGCATATACTGAAAATAAAAAAAAACATCCTATTTAACGTGTTCTCGAATAAAATATAAAGGTAATATTTTAAAGGGTATTTATGCTCGGGGGATGAAATTATTTTTAAAAATAAAAGTTCGAGACATGAAATTATCATAAAAAAAAAAAAACAAAACTAACAAATATAGTAACCATCATGATATTATTTTGAATTTGATTCTTAGTTAGATCGTTATCGTTTAATTTTTGCTTCGAATGCTCCGAATCGCCTTGAAATCGACGTAATATTATTATAATATTATCCTGCGTTTCGTAAGTCGGACGCACAATATGAAATAGACAAAAAAAAAAATCCACCCTTTGAGCTGTCCGGTTACTCGACTGCACTGGCGACCCGCATTATACCTCTACGTATAAGTTAATCCGCCATTTACCCCGAGACTATAGTCGACGGCTTAATGCGGAATTAATGCCACCACACTCGTGTATGGCAAGAAATTCTCGAAACATCATATATATAATTTTGCTTTATTACGCGTATATTATGTAAAATATAATATTATAATAATATCAAATTAAATTTAGAGCGTCGAAGGCGTCGCCTGCTCGAATGCATAATATATTAGGTAAAAGCGTGCACTTTGAAAACCAGTAATATATGTATTATAAAACATAATATGGGTAGGGTATATCCTACACCCGGAACGTTATTCGATACTATTCTTCAGCTCGATTCCCGACGGGTAATTTATTCCCGGGACATAACATCATCGCCCCTTTCCCCGAGACTGAGTAAATATTATTATTATTATTATTATTATTATTATTATTATTATTATTATTATATTACGTACGAAATAAAATATTATATGCATATATGTTATAATACGTCGTTGCAACTTGCAGCGGTTTGCAAATTGCAATCGTGACGTGATGTCGAACGCGATTTTCCCGCAAACTTTATACAAAACGTAATAACGTATATACAATCTGCGATATTATGACGTTAATTTTACAGTATATAAGTGCAGGGGTCGAATGATAAAAAAAATAAAAAAAATAGAGATAACATTCATTCTTTACGGGATGGAAACGATATAAGAACAAAAATAAATAATATTTTTTGTATTTTTTATTTTTCAAAAAATAAACATTAAAACACCATATTAATAATATACACTTCAAATAATTATTATTATTTTCAAAACTTTTGGTAAAAAAAATTTTACATTCGACATATTGTTTTTTCAAAATAATATCAGAAGGATAGAGAATAATTTTTTCATAAATTAATGTTATATCTAGGTATTATGATCCTTTGTTTTATCGAGAAATGCATCAATCCTTATATTTATATATTCGTAAGACAAAAATTGTCTGGTTAATTTTTTTTTTTATTTTACATTTTTCTAATTTCCTTGATATATATTATAACATAATATAACACTTAAACTTTGGATTTCCCCCTCCCATAGGCGTGCGCAGATTTCAAATTCAGAGGCAACAGAAAATAAATTCGGCCCATTTTTTGAAGAAATCCAGCCATTTATAATTCCATTTATTTTATAGTTAATTTTAAGTATCACAATAATTATATTTAATCGTGTGTTGTTTAAAAAATATTTCATTGATTAAAACGAATTTTTTACAAATGTAATGTTATTTAGGTATGAAAATTTAATTTATCAATGATGAAATTTAATAATTAGCAGTCCAAAAAAAGATATTCGGGGGCAGCATTTGCTGCATCTGCTGCCCCCGTGCGCACGCCCATGTCCCTCCCCCAGTAAACCGAGAGTATTTTTTTTTAGAAATTCGGTGATGTCTTCTCGTAATCTCGTTTGTACCTATGTACAGTATTATAATATTATTGCTATTATTTTGTCTAATCATCGTCTTTAAGTCATGTTTGAGTCGTAATCGACAAAAATGGAAGTATACCACGTTTAAATAAATTTAAATTTTTCTATTTTTCGTGTATTAATTTATGAAAATGTCAAAGACACTAGACTATTCATAATTATTATTATTAATATATATCCAGTTTGCATAACAATTTTTATCGTCCAAATCAATCGTCTCGTTTTCACAACAACATGTCATTTTGCGAAGCAGACATTCGCTGTTATTAATACACGTGCAGACGTCGATAATCAATATTATTATCTTATCGTTTGTAACCGTCAGTAAAAGCTCGTTACAGACATAAAAAAAAAAAAAACAAAAAAATTAAACGGAAATTATTTCAAATAATTTATTTATATATTTTGCATAACGGACGTTCAATTAAATATCAGGGAAGAAAAAAACGTGTTACGCCGAAAACTTATACCGAAGAGAGGATATTAAAATGATATTGTCCTAAATCCGATGGAACGAATGTTGAGTATTTAAGTTATTTGTAATCACCGTAATAACTATAATTTAATAGATATTCATATTTTCATTTAATAACCATATTTGAAAATAGAGATAAATACCTAAGTATAAATTATTAATAAAGTTAAAAAGTGTATTTTATATTTAAATGAAATATTATCGTATTTATTATTTTACGTACTCGTGTGAGTGTTTTTTGTACGATTCTAAAAATCTTTATGCATTATTTAGTAAATATGGAACAATATTTGTGTTACTTATGGTTATAAAATTTAAATAAATAGAATTAAATAAGTAAATGGAATAGAAACTTTCCTGTTTCTAGATATTGTCAAGAAAAGATAATTCTTATCAAACAAAGTGCATTAATAATTTGCAATATATTAGAGTACGAATCAAACCCGTGCGCTTGATTACTTTAAGGGATTAATTTTGTTTTTTCCTATATTATGTTTCTTTTTAACCTTGAGTTTCATAGTATTTTGTTGTATAATAATCAAGATAAACAAAAATAAATAACAATAAGAGGGTATTATTAACCCCAACCACTCCCCTTTGCCTACAGGCCTAATAAGAATTAAATAGTAATTAATTTTAATATTATTATTATACGACTCTGAATGTTGAGATTTGACGAATTTAAATGACAATATTAAAATATAATTATTTTAAAAAATAAATTTATAAATAATAAAGTGTACATTATTTATATTCATAATATATTATACAATAAGTACCTATATAGGTACTAACAGTTTAAAAACGGAAATAAAATAAATCTAAACGTTATACTGTAAAATATATGATTTAAAAATGATTAATTAGTTTAAAATATTTAAAAAAAATACAATATTTAATAATAATATGAAATCGTGTTGTTCTAAAATAATCCAATGCAGTCTTGATAATTTTCAGACATAATATTCTTGTTTTGTATTATTTGTTGCAGGCAGGGCAAGGAAAATTATAAATTTTATCACAATACGGCGTTATTTTAAATAGATATAAGTCATAAAATACTTTCTACGATTTTAGTAAAGTGACAATTAAAACAATTTATATCCATTTTTCAAGTGTGTTTGTGTATTTGACTTTAAACTCGTTTTTATCTCGTACTTAGCACCAACAGATAATTATAACAGATAATTTAAAATTTTCCATAAGTACCACATATATTACTGGAAACCAGACCGACTTGGGATTTGTTTGAGAAAATGATTTTATCTGTCTAACAAGTTATCGAAATTATATTATAATATTATTATGATTTATGAAACAAGTAATTGCCGAAGGAATGATGTTGAAACGCAAAGATGTAAATATTTGCATTCATCAATCCATCGACTATTTGTTTTTAATTTTAGAATTTTAAATTACAATAAAATGTAATATTACAATGTACAACAATTATGGCAATTATGCCATATAAAATGGCAGCATTTGAATTTATCCAAACTACTAAATTTCAATATAATTTCAATTATAATAATTTATAATATATTACAGGTTACATTTTTATCCAAACGAATTCTTATATAAAAACCTTATGTTATTAATTTTTAATTTTAATTATTGACTGGACTTATTATATAATTATTATCTAAACAAATATATTTTATAATACGGTGTCTTCATTGCCCAATATCATATCGAATTATTAAAAATATTATTGAAAAATATAAAAATCCGTAATAATTTACCATTATTTTTCTATAACAACTTAAGCATGTTCAATATCAATCTTACGAAAATAACAAACTTCCTCTCGCCGACTTACGATGACAAACTTGGGTTAACGTCATTTGTCACACCATAGTGAAGTTAAATCAATAATACCAATAAGAGTCGAAATTCAGCGAAAATGTCCATTGTTAATCCAACATACAAATCGCGGACGAACCTACTCACACTATATAATTATATTATTTTGTATTATTAAATGTTACTTTAGTATATTTTATAGTTTTACAATGATATGTGTCTTTTTTTTTTTTGCCTGATGCCACTTTTTCGACCCAAAATAATGCTCTGATTTTCATGGTTTTGTATTGTTTCCGGTAAAAAAGTTTCTACTGCTATGTCTAAAGAAGATAGTGTTGAATTTTGATTAATGTTTAAATACAATAATGAATATTCGAAAAACGATTCTGAGCGAAGTACTGTCAAATTTGGTTATTTAGGGTGACTTATTTTTGAGTTTTATGGGCATTTATATTTAATCTATAAGAGACTGTAAGAATATGTAACAAATTTAGTCAATACAAATATTATCTGATGAACTTCGCTCAAAATCGTTTTTCTAATGATAAATTTATCATATTGCATTTAAATTTTAATCAAAATTCAACACTATATTCTTTGGATCTGTATCACTTCTACAAAAGTATCAGCTCTTCTTTAAAATTTGTAAGTTTGTAAATTTTCTTGTTGAAAATCGAACTTTGAGTAGGGTACTAGGGGTATAGTGGTATACTACGAGTATTACTTTGTCCTCTTGAATCTAAAAAAACGACTTTCTTTTAAGTCCAACGATGAAGGAAATATTGAAAATCTTAAAAAATGGTTAGATTAATAATTATTCTTTATTATTATTTTAAACGACCGATTATTATAATTATCGTTGTAAATTCGTTCGTTTTTCGTCATGATAAAATTGAAAATACGATAATTTCATCCTTATAATATTATAAATAAAGTTTATTCGGATCAGCAATAATCTACTAACAATTTTTAACTTTCTAGCAAAATATATCGTTATTTAATTTAAATATATAATTATTATTACACTTTTAGGCGTACGCACAGAGGATACTTCAGGGAAAAGGACCGCAGACAACCTCGACCACTTTAATCGAAATTACAAAATTTTGAAAGTACCTTATAGTAACTATCGTACTTATAAATTACAAAATGAGTTCAAACTTAAAATATGAAACGTTAATACAAATTCAAATTACAAAGTTAATTTATAAAATAATTTCCCAAATTATTATTGTGAATATATTATATTTCTATATTTTATATGGGAATGATTTCCATCTATATATTATTTTGTTATTGAATACCTAAAAGTAATATAACATATTTTTCTAAAAGATATCGGAGAACTATTATATGAATTTACATATATATGTCCTAAGTAAATAGTCAAATCAGTTATTTTATTCAATGCCTTGGCAAATAGTAAAAAAAAATATAATTCTAATACAAATTTACTATTTGCCTAGGCATTTGACTAAATGACTGTTTTACACTAGTTAAATATATATATATATAATTTAAATAATAAATTGTATTAATTTGATAACTCTAAAATTGATTATTTCTTTGGCTGGTCTGTTAAGTTATAAATATTAATAGTACGTTTTTTATTATTAAAATAATTATATTTTTTGAAGACTTGAAAATTGTAAATTTTTAAAATAAATGTTCACAAATTATACTATATTACAAATTGTTTATCTACCACGTGTAGAAGATATTTTTATATAACATACATAATATTACATTGTAATTTAAGTTAATTATACTATGGTTTATAATTATGAATAATAATGGCCAATAATAATACACAACAGGCATTTAGTCAAATGACTATAAGCAAACAGGAAATTTGTATTAAAACTTTAAAACTATATTTTTTTTACTATTTGCCCATAAGTATTTCATAAAATGTCTGATTTAACTATATATGCCTACGACAAATAACTATAAATAGTAGTCCAATCAAACGCAATATACTTTCGTAAATTATTATAATTATTATTTCAATTTTAAATGACGTTGTTTTAAAAGAAATGTATTTTTTCTTCTCAATTAATTATAGTATTATACAGTTTAAACTTTCAACTAATAATGATATATTATATGATGCTTCTATATATTATAACGAATAAGCTGGTATAATATTACAAAAAAAAATATTATTGAGTCTAAATAATGATGGAACGAGGTAGTCGTATTTTTTAATAGTGCTCCGAATTAAAATTCCACTAGAGCCTACATGATTATATTTTATATAACTTAATATCATATATGTTTATAATAAGTGTGTGATAAAAAGTAAGTACCTGAGTATACTCGTCTTCTATGTCATATTATTTATTTTTTTTTTTTTTATCATTTCGTGTCCTTTTCCATTTTCATTTTTTAGTTCTTTTATGTGACACAAGTTTATAAGTAATTATTTATAGTACGAGTAGGTATAGTATTCGTAGACATAGAATAATATGTTATAAATTATAATATGGACGACTCGTCAAGTTAAACGCGAATGATAATAGTAATAATAATTATCTACGTGACAAATGAAAACTGTCTGACGGAAAAAAATATTTAATGAAGATTGTCGAAATTGAAATGAAAAATGGTAGATATGTGCGTTCGTATTATATTAATTACTTTTATGAAACTCAAACCCGACTCCTTTCATTACGGGCGATCGATAAAATATACAATCGAAAATCTCATATTAAAAACACGTTTAAAATGTTTTCACCGTATATTTTTATAATAATAATAAACGTGTTATGAAAAAAATGCTTTTCGAGTAATATGCCGCACAACTATCCATCCTTTTAAAGAAATGTCGTTTGATTAAAATTTCAAATAACGATAATACACTATTGCACGCGTAAAGTTATATATTTAAAACAATAATTAAATTTATTTGATTTTAATTTTCATAAAATTCGTCACGGACCGTCACAAAATACTTTTGGTCATTATAAAGTCACCGTGTATTAAGTATCTAAGTCTAGTTCTAGTAAAATTTTCAGATCTTAAAACCCAAAATTGCCAATTTTATCAAACATTATATACCTACATAAAAGATAAAACCGAGAATTTTACGAAATAATCAAATCTCTATATTTTGTAGAAAAATTAACGTAACGGTTCCAAAATTTTAACACATAACCTATGTAAACATTTTCAAGGCTCTTAGTTCATTGTCTGAGATCTCGTGAAATATTGAAATCGAAATCGTCGAAATTTCAGTTTCCGTGAAAAATGCCGTTTTTTAATCATTTTTTAGTCATTTTTTCTATCGTTAATAGAATTTTTGTATGGGGTCAATTTTAAAAAATTCGAAAAATGACCTAAATAAAATACCAAATACATCCATTTTCCAACTGGAAACATGCTGTTTGTGAAAAGTGGACCTTTATTTCGCGTAAAAAAAGTGTAAATAAAAAAAGATACATCATAATAAAACCAATAGATTTTTCGCTTCTCTCAAATTCTAATATTATTATATAAATGTCCTTTAGAAATATATCCATAGTCAATGTGATTTCCGTCACCCAATTCTACGTATTTCATATCGGCTGTATCAACTATAAATTGAAATATAAATTGTTAAATTGTTGAATCGTCTACGCATAATTAACAAATCGCAAAAGTGAAATCGCAAAAAATTGTGAAGAAAAGCATTTGATTTTAATACAATGAATACATTTTGTCAATCTAATTTCAAACACTAAAATACTTTTTCTAAGAAATGGCATTTAATAAATAATCGTAAAATTAATGAATAACAATTATGATTTTTTTTACACATAAGACAACAAACAGCAGAAAATAATAAAAAAAATTAACGTTTCAAATTATAGACTCTCAAAATATTTACGTGTACAATTTTTTTTATTTTAATACTTAACGTCTAAATTTTACACACATTCTGCCAATCATCCTGTATACAAATTGAACAGTTGAACACATTTTCTACATCTATATATAACTACTTTAATACACACTAATTCGATGATCGTCAAAAAGAGCAAGTGCAAGTCGTCGACACCGTTGTGGTCGTTAGGGGAATATATTTATAGGGTCCGTTGTTCTCGTACATACTTGTATTACTATATACGCGGTAAACGGTATATCCGGTAGCAATTTGAACTTACGAATTACTTATTCGATTATGTCCGATTGCCCGGAAACGTGATTAACGAATTATCAAACCTAGGCGCCTTTTCGTTTATACTGCCATGATGTAGGTACGTATAATATTATTTAATATATACTTAGTTTTATTCATTTTTGCAATATTATGAACATCTTTCATTCTTCCATACCATGATTTCCACGCAGAAATTGGTCACTTTACTCGATGTCAAAATGTATTGATAAAGCGATATATTTAAAATGTTCACAAAACCTAACCTATAATATTAATGTAAAATTGTAAATGCATATATTTAATTCTACAATCGAAAATTATAAACTATATGATAGCCTCGCGACTCTACTTCGATGATATTTTTTAAATCTTTTGCCTAGCGCGCAACGAAATCAAGTTATCAGCCTAAATAAAAATAAAATACATTATTTCAATACTTACTAATGGCGTAATCCTTATTGCGATAAAAAATTTAAAACAAAACTCCTGATTTTCAATCAAGGTAACTTGTCAAAGTTTATATATTATATTTATATACAATATACTTATCAAAACTTAGAAACAAAAATAATTGTTTCAAGTTTCAACCGATGTATACTTGTATGTCGCATTTGTATCGCGTATATTATGGTCCATTTCGTGAAATGGATACACATTTTGTCCAATTCGCGAAAAGGAACTTATAATTTTATCCACTTCGCGTAATTATTCGCTATTTGGATAATACGTATTTCACGAAATAGACACCTAAACTTCAATTTATGGAACTTGTTTTGTCATTTAGACATCCACGTAGTAAATCGAAATTTATAATATTTTTATTCAACAAATTGTTTATATTTTAATTATAATTAATAACAAATTAAAAGTTTAAAAATATCTATTTGTTAGAACAACTACGATGTGAAACAAAAAATTGTGCATGTTTGAAGTCAAAACTTAAATGTAATAGTCCACGTCATAATAAATTCTAGTATTGTTGTTCTCACAAATAGATATTTTTAAAATGTAAATTCATTAATAATTATAATTAATAATATGCATATTTCTTTTTTTTTTTTTACAATTATTATATTTCTTACTTTATTTCAATTTCCCATAATTATAAGTTACAAATCTATAATAAATAAAATAAAATTCATATTATGAATCTAATTAGGATATAAACGTTATTATAGATATAAGTAACAACTGTTATCTATATTATAATATTTATAAAATTTATGTTATCAGCGTAAATAATATTGCGCGAAGTGGATGAAATTAAGTTTCTATTTTCACGAAATGAAAAATTACGCGATGTGGATGCGACATACATACGAAAAGAAGTCAAATACTCAAATAGAAATAAAAAGTAAAGTTTCAACATGGAGTCAATTAAACGGTTATTTGGTTCTTCTATATTGAAAAACTAACGGCAACACGTTTAGAGATTCTAAACTCCTGTATAAATTATGATCAAAAGAAAAAATATCGATCGATTTCTTAGAACAAAAAAAAAAAAAGAAATCAGAATTAGAAACTTTTCTTTCTCGCTATTTCACGCACTCTCGAACACAATATATATTTAAAATAAAAAAAAAAAAAAACATTAGAAAAAAAATATCTCGTTTATTCGCCCTGAAAAAATAGTTTTTCAATTTCAATTTTCTCGTTATCGTTATTTATGTACACGCACAATAATACACTCGTCCGTGATTGCATTTGAAACATTTCCTGGTTCAGAAAAAAAGACAACCCGTTTTTTTTTCAAACGCTTTCCGCTTCGGAGCTGAAAATATATTTAGATAGGAGTCATAAAGGTATCATTTTATCGCACATCAGACGACAGTATATTACTCGAAGTATTCAAATTTCTGGTAACGTTTGGTAATATGGTATATTAATTAGATAAACACAATATTCAGCCAATCAAAACCCTGCAATATCAACACGACGTGTTAAATTATGGACGACACGATAGAGTGTAAAGGCACCTTAAGTATAATAATAATATACGCGTATAACAGTAACGTGTTTTAATTTTGGGCATTATATTACATCCTCTATGGATGAGAGTGTATCGATCCTCTTTGGATATAAATAAAATATAACAGAACAATTTCGATTTATAATGTCTATGTATAATGTTAGACGGTCAACTGTAATATAAGAAACGGCTCTCTCGTATCGTTCGCATATTATAGTCAAGCAAAAACGTTTCTCTCCGCCATTTCCTATACGTTATATTATTATTATTATTATTATTATTATTATTATTATTATTATTATTA
>JAIUCT010000007.1:19257469-19274180 GCA_021307375.1 Tetraneura akinire | reverse complement strand
TTCAATTGATATCATTGCGAGACCACTCAAACGTGTTTGAGACATAGTATTTCTAAGGTAGCTTTTAATTAATTTGTGCTTTGAAAATGACCTTTCTGCACTGAGCCACTGGCTACTGACTACACTGGCTATTTGGTAATGTAAGAAATGTTGTTAATAGGTCTGGAAAACTCGTAATTAGATTATAATTCTCTAACTTTATATATTAAGTTATAGGACATTAAATTGTACAGTAATTAATACGTATTATAGTAAATTTGTACTATTAACTTATGATAAGTATGATAAAATAATAAATAAATAAGAAAAATCTATAAATAGTTACCTAACACGAGGTAATTGAACTATAAAAATATACAACTATAAACATCCTATTTTTTTAGTTTTTAGATGATAGAAAAATATACCTATTTGTAAAATGGATTTTTAAACCAATTTCATAATCTGTTTACGAATAAATATGGAAAACAACAACAAAAACAAAAATTAATAATTTCCATAGAATGTACATAATTTCCATAGAATGTACATAATTTCCATAGAATGTACATAATTTCCATAGAATGTACATAATTTCCATAGAATGTACATAATTTCCATAGAGTGTACATAATTTCCATAGAGTGTACATAATTTCCATAGATTGTACATAATTTCCATAGAATGTACATAATTTCCATAGAATGTACATAATTTCCATAGGATGTACATAATTTCCATAGAATGTACATAATTTCCATAGAATGTACATAATTTCCATAGATTGTACATAATTTCCATAGAATGTACATAATTTCCATAGATTGTACATAATTTCCATAGATTGTACATACTTTCCATAGAATGTACATAATTACCATAGAATGTACATAATTACCATAGATTGTACATAATTTCCATAGATTGTACATAATTTTCATAGAATGTACATAATTTCCATAGATTGTACATAATTTCCATAGAATGTACATAATTTCCATAGGATGTACATAATTTCCATAGATTGTATATAATTTCCATAGAATGTACATAATTTCCATAGATTGTACATAATTTCCATAAGATAATATAGTCTGTAATTACCATATTTATAGTAAATCGTGATAAGTGATAATTTTATGTGGCAAGATCAAACGAAGCCCACGGAGCCTAATCTAAACCACGGATATATCTATATTATACGAAGCTTACGGAGCTTAATCTAACCCACGAATATTTATCATACATATATGTATATCTATTATCTAATCAGCTGATGCTCTGAGCTGCATTTTGTTCATTATTATATTTCTCATGATTATCTATGATTCTTCTTTTTCTTGATGCAAAATGCGATAACGTGAACCTTTTTTTTAGACATAAATATTATAATAGTGTTATTACCTTATTAAGTATTAAGTACAATATGTATAAGAAACGAAAAGTTCTTAATACACCCAAATAATATTATTTTATTATTATACTATAAATTTTATAATTTCAATAATAACCATTCAGTGCAAAAACAATACTTTCTTTTTACAAATATACGGCGAGGCCCCTTCTACGACGAGGCCCGCGGAAAAACCCGCATTTGTATATATGTAGTTCCGCCTCTGTATGTATAGTCTATATAATAAAACGTACATTCCAATAGGTATACCATGTTTTAAAATATATACTTATCGTGAACGAACATCTCTTTAAAGTTTAATTTTCAATCAAAACTTCTACTGAAATCTTCACATTATTTGAAAATAGGTTAAAGTAATTGAAAACGGTATCTAATATCTATAAAATAATAAGTGCGTATATTTACTACTAAAAAAACTATCGTATTTCGAAGAGTGTTTAGAAACGGCTGCATTACACTATATCATTAAAAATATTTACAAAGTAAAATGCGAATTTTATTATTTGTTTAAACTTTGGAATAAAATGATAAAAAGAACGAAAATAATAATCGTTTACCTGGTAGGTATATGTGAATTATATTCCAAATACGTTTTTTAATGGGCTCATAATTTACGTTAGCCTTGGTACTGGACTTTTCATTCGGTTAATCCGGCTCTGTATTTTGTATAATCGTACCTATATTATTTAGAATTAAATTTTGTCATTTATATAGTAATAGTAGGTTTATTTGTGATAATTTATTTCTATGAGAACATTAAATAAAAAATAAAAAAACGAATGTAAAAAATTTTAATGCAAACAAATATATACTGCAACTTATAGGCATAAATTAAAAAAAAAAAAAAAAAAAAAACGTTATAAATAATTTATGTGACAATTAATTCCGCATTCACTATTATATTATTACCGAAGGATAGAATAAAATACGAAATTTTCAATACTTTTAAAATATTACAATAATATAATAAACGTGAAGTGGCACGAACGGTTTAGTTCATTTCTAATCTAATTTTCCATCACCATTTTTAATCGTCAGAATATTTATTTTTTAATTTAAAAAATAATAACTTTATTTACGTTTTAAGATATTCCGTCAATCAGAAATCGGATATGTAATTTCGTGTAAAATATAAATAAAAAAAATTAATGTATTTAAAGGAGAAAATTAAATTAAAAGAAGAAATAAACATGTGCAAACCATTAGCAACGTATATTTATAGAAAAAAAGAGAGAGAGAGAGTTAACTCTACAAATGGTAACAAAAAGTATTATTTTGGTAATTAGTTTCAAAGATTATAATATTAAGGGTGGTAAAAAATAAACGAAATTCTATTATAATGAGAGTTCGCAGCTTTCGGTTATTTTACAATAATAATAATCATAATAATAATAATAACGGGAACGATACAAACAGTGTACGAGAGATAATAACAATATAAAATCGCCACCGGTGCGTGGAATGGAATATTAAATAATTCGTTATAATATTATAATATTAGGTCTGGAAATTATTAAACGGTCGAACAGTTAAACCAATCTGCTCGGAAAACGTTACGCGGCGGCACGAGGTAAATAAATATTATTAAAACCGCGTTTTTTTTTTTTTCATATTCTCCCGTCAAGTAGAATATAGTTAGATTTCAATGAATAAAATTTTTTTATTTTATACTTTTATTTGAAATATAAACAACACTACACGCGGGTCTCATGTTAGAATACGATTTTTTTTCATTTAAATTCAAAATAGGACGAAAAAAATAACATTTAAACATACAAAACTTTCGAGAAACTCGGGACTTTTATTACGGCCATATTTTTATTTGAATTTTGAAAATCGCAATACTGTAAAAAATTTTCCTCGTTGAATTTCAAACGCATTAAAATCTAAACAATTATTACGCGGGGAATAAAGTTTTCCTGCGAATCGTGTAATAATTGTACCATCGGCAAAATATTAATATTTATTTTCTAAATTTGTATTATAATTTAATATATAAAAAGAATAGCTGATACTTCTGTGGAAGAATATACAGATGAAAAGATGATAGTGTTGAATTTTGATTAATATTTGAATGCAGTGATAAATCATTACATTCAAAAAAATAATTTTGAACAAAGTTCATCAGTTAACCTTAACATATGTATTGATTAAAATTTTTACATTTAATACAGTTTTTACGTTCAATATAAATGCCCATAAAACCCCTAAAGAGTCACCTAACCTTACCTAATAAGACAGTAATTCGTTTTTCAAATGTAATAATTTATCATTGTATTCAAATTTTCATCAAAATTCAACACTTTCCTCTTTAGACCTACATCCCATCCACAACAGTATGAATTCTTCTTTTTATCCTTTGAAAAGCTACAAAAAAAAATATCTATTATTCACAATTATTTGGAATTGAGTTAAATAAATATACCTGTACGTATTTGAGCTTCAATAAAATTTTTGAAAATTTTAACATTATAAAATATTGGAAACTACCTACATTAACCAATATCTAAGTATATGCTTCATTAAATTTTTTTTTATTATTAATCATTATTGTAAAAATATTGAAAAATAATAAAAATTCTTATATGGATTCTTAGATTTTCGATTACACTAAAAACATTGACTTTAAACAGCTATAATAAAATTGAGAATTGGAATTTTTCCAATATTTGTTTATTGATGTTAAGTAATATTAGTATACTTTAATTCAATTTTTAGATATAAAAACTCAAAATAGCCATTTTTATCAAACATTATATAGATAAAAACAAGAATTCTAGGAAATATTCATTTCTATATTTTGTAGAAAAATTAATGTAACGGTTCCAAAATTTAATCACGTATATAATATAATATAATAAATATAAACACTCAATATAATTTTTAAGTCACTAACTTATAAATTGCCTGAGTATTCATAAAATATTTAAATGTATTTCGTCAATATTTCAGTTTTAATGGAAAATATTGTACTTTTGTCATTTTTTGTTTGTTTTTCCTATCGTAAAGGGTCAATTTTGAGAATTTCAAAAAATTTAAGTACCAATGACATCACATTTCCAACCGAAAACATAATATGCTATTCATGAAAATCGGTGCATTATTTCAGGTCGAAAAGTGTCTTCAGACATAAAAAGAAAAGACACACATCATTGTAAAACAAATACAATTTTTTTACTTCGCTAAAAATCTAAATTTATTATCTTTACTCTTTGAATGAATTCCTAATTTAATCATTTAATTGTCAAAAAAAAAAAAAAAAAAAAAATTAAAATGTCATGCGTTCAATAATCCAATAAAATTAAATTTGACAATAAAAAATATTACAATAATAAGGTGACAATAGAAAAGATAAAGAATCCAGTTTTTCTCATAATCATAAATCGTGCAGATCTAATCAATACTGCTTAGATGTAACGTATTCCTAAAATGATCTGTTCAACTTAATAACACGAGTAAGCTACATCACCAGTAGAAATTTATTCTGAAATATTAAATATATTAAACAAATTGTCAAACTCTAATTAAAAGTTATAAACAAGTTAAATTATAGTAAAACCAGAAGAAAATAAATGAAAAATATTAAAGATTCTGTCATTTAGAGTATTAAAAATACAAACATCTATTTCTATAATATTATACTAGATAAGGAATTGTGGTATTATCACATAAGTAAAATTTTACTTATGATGAAACTTTAATATCAATGTTCGGTATGTGGTCGGTATTTTCTCGGTTGTCATCATTCGACTATTGCTATATTTTATTATACAGTGTTAAATTATAAATGTTCAATATTTTATTAAAATTTACCAGTTTTAAAATATTGTATTATTCATAAATCTTTAAATAATATTAACCACGATAACGTATTTTATTTTAATATTCATTAATATATTAATAATATTTTAATATATTAACCGAGAATAATGCTGTCACACACTGGTAGGTTTTACTAATATTGTCAGCAATACAGATTTACTTATCTATTGTATTATAGAGAAGTCTGTGATTAAAAACATGATTTAGCTTTTCCATAAAAATATATTAAATGTGTGATTTTTATATTATTAAATTATTAATAGTAACAAATATCATATTATTTAATATTAGAAACAGTACAAAATATATTAAATAACACGAAGAAAAATTGTTTATGTGAAGGATAATAAATTTAAATCTGCACTTACAAAATACCATATGCCTTTTTAATTTGAAAAATTGAATGTTTTATTATTAAATTTACATATAAAACTTAATGAGAAAATACATTATCATACATAAAGTATTGTTAACTCAAACATATTATATATTATTTAGTAGGTACTCATTTTTAAAAAATCTTAAACTTAATTCGGTATATTAGCTAAATAATCAGCCACTTGTTGTTGATCAAGTTTCTCAAAAATTATTTCATCATCTCTATTTTTACGGCACACACCAACCTCGATATTATCAGCAGTCATTTGCCCTTCAAACCCTTCTTTTAATGCCAATATCGCTGTATGAATAGCATCTTCTAATTCTAAGTCTTCTTTATATCTAAAATGTTCATTCATTAAAATACATCAAATAATTTTTATTAAACATATGACAGTCAAAATAAAATTTGTTTTAGCTTTACCTCTTTTCTAAAAACTGTTTGCTGTTTACATAATTTTTTCCCAAAGCTGTGGCTTTCCATGCAAAAAATGCACCAGAAGGATCACACTGGTAGAGTTTAGGACCAGTTTTATCCCAGCCACATACCAATAATGAAACACCAAAAGGTCTCACACCTCTATAACACAAAATAATCAAATTTAAATTGAATGCAAATGAAAATTTCATAATTTTAATATTAAAAAATTAAGAATAGTTGTTTTGATATTCTTGGTGAATTAATAAACTTCTAAATATTATTTATCCAACAATTTTATTATTATATTTTTATACTTTAATTATGCATTGTATATACTATAAGTTGGAAAAATAACATGGAAGACATTCAATCCTATAAACTTAATAAGATATTAATTAATTAAAAATTACCCAGATTGTGTATATTCTTGCATAACACTAGCGACTTCTTGAACTAATAGAGCTGTAGGTATTTCTTCTTCAAATTTCAATTGGTATTGTGCTGCTTCTTTCCTTGCTTTTCTAACTAGAAGTCTATAATCTGGACCCATACCTAAATATATAAAAAATTATTTACTTAGATATTAAATTGTAAAATTGTTTTTAAAGTTATATTATTAATTATTATTTTAATATTATAGTAATATATATATAATAAATAAATGATATATAATATATCGACGGTGTTTTGTAGAAAGGGCGTAACCCACAAAAATCGAAAATCAACTTTTTGGTATCAAAATTTTCAGAAAAATTAGGAGCATAATCTGTTAGAAGGGTATTTATAAACATGAACTAAGTATTTTACTATAACGAAAATAGTAAATACAGACGCCCATTTTTTAAAATAAAATTTTAATTTTAAATGTAGAAAGGGCGTATACCACACTTTTAACACTATACATTTTGTACCAAATGAAATTTGACATATTTTACACTATAAACGTGATAATTTTATTAATATTATTAAATGGTTAAGTTAATATGATCAAATCATCAGTTCATTACATACAAAATATGATAACAAAACGTTTGATTAGTTATAAAATAATTTTCGCGGTAAAATAATAATAATGATATTGGTATCTCATGTGTACCATTATTATACACAATTTACAGTATAATTTTATGAAAATTAAAAACGTAAGAAGGGCGCAACCCACAAATTATCATTAAAATCAAAAAGGCACATGAAAATTGAAAACGTAAGATGGGCGTAACCCACATATACCTTTTTTTAAGTGAAAATTACAATAATACTCTATATATTATTAACTTTATCAATATACAAACTCTTTTCTTAATATTTCTATTTTCCAAAAATTTAATTAAAAATTTTTTTTCATTAAAACTGTATTTTCTGCACAGTTT
Organism: Tetraneura akinire; assembly: GCA_021307375.1. NCBI lineage: Eukaryota > Metazoa > Arthropoda > Insecta > Hemiptera > Aphididae > Tetraneura > Tetraneura akinire. The sequence goes on along the minus strand of JAIUCT010000007.1, from coordinate 19,266,796 downwards.
TTAGTGTCTCCTGAAAAATATGTAAATTGTAAATTTCTACAAAACACCGTCAATATATATTAAATTAATGAAAACCTAATTTAAAGGATAAAAATTCTATACATTATTTTTTTTATTTATAATATTTTTTTTTTTATATTTTTATGGAATGCAAAAATACTATTACTCTTAATTTATATATTTACCACTGTAAACCATTCCGATATTCGGTGTAATTTTTTGAACTTTTTCTACAGTTGTTTCATATAACAGTGATTTTCGTTTATTTTCTGTCGCAACTACAACACCATTTGAAGCTAAAACAAAATAAAAATAGTAAATCTCATAAAATATATTAAAAATATGAAAATTATAAAATATTAAATAATAAAAAGTTAATTTAATAAAATTGATTCATTTGTTTTAATCAAATTTTATTGAAAAACCAAAAAAATATAATTTGTATTTTAAGGTTGAACAATGAACATATATTATATAAAATAAATATGTGAGTACCTAATTTTTTTTTCAATTAAAAAAATAGCAATTTTCTTTCTATACCCAAATTAGTAACAATTATACACACTTTATACTACACAAATTTTTCAATAATAAAATTTCAAAGCTTTCATTTCTTTCACACCTAATTTTAAACTAATTTAAAATTTACATTATAATCATGACAGTTTTTTTTTTAACAAATAATAATAAAAAAAGAAGTTTAATGGACAGCAATATAAAAAAAAATCTGATAATCTTCACATTGCTAATATCAACTATCAATAATTAGAATGTCATATAAACATATACAATAAGTAATTAATTTTTAGGTAGAATGAATAAACTTGAATATACAAAGCTAAAAATATAACATAATGATTTTTACCAATTTCAATATTTTGGATCAATTTATTATTTACAGATATTAATTTATACCGAATTTGTTTACAAAAATTTAATTTAGAGTCAACATTAACACAATTAAACTAGGAACATAAATAATTAAACTAGGAACACAATTAAACAAGGAAGGAATTTTTTCAGATAAATGAAGAGCTTGTAGTAGTTTTTATAATTATTCAATAATCATAAAAATAACTATTTAGTCCAGAAACACTGAGTCAACGGATTTTATTGGTGATATGTAAATGAAAACTACAATATAATATAATTTAGTGTCATCGACTAATTTGTTTGGAAAGGTAAAATTTCCTTTTCACCAATAGATAACATACGATACCAACAAATATTGTGTAGTTTACAATTTATATGATATTGCTACCAATATATTATGTTAAAAATTAATATTAATTGTATACCTACCTAATTTGGTTAAAACAATAAATACAATAATATAAAATTACATTAAGAGAAATTATAAATATCTAATATACCTAAAAAATTTAAAAAAGTAATTTTTTAAATGGTCATAATATATTATAATATAATAGTTTTGATATATATATAATTTTATATTGCAGATTAACACATTTACTGGCAACTATATTTTGTTGAAAACCACTAAATTATTAGAACGAAATAGATTGATAATTAAAATTCATATAAAATATGTTAACTAATAATTATAATTATATTTTGAGGGTACAAATTAAGATTTTTAAACACTTGTCATGATAACGAGATAACCAAAGAATAAAATTATATAGAATATATTCTATAACATTATAATATATATTGAAGTAAATATTTTTAATTTGGAATTATTCAATAATTGGTGTCACCCATGTAGATATTAGTACTGTTCATGGTATAAACCACTATTGTATACTATGATTAAGTTAAATTCTTTCATATTTTGTTAGATTTTTACGATTATGTAATACATAATATGTAATACATAGGTACACCACAAATCACTTTAAAGCTATTCTCAATATCAACAATCTAAGTTATTTTGGGTTAAATGAAATTGTCAAGCGTTTGGTGTTACTTGTAAATACCTTTAATTCCAACCGAAGCTGCACCGGCCGATACTGCAGCTAACGCATATTCAATCTGGACCAGTTTACCCGAAGGGCTGAAAAACAATAAAAAACGATTACATTAAACATAGTGTAGGAGAATTTTCAAAAATTAAACATTTCTATTAATGAAACAACGTAAGTGATCAATAATTAGAATAAGAGTAATTAATTTACCTGAACGTAGTCAATGAGAAACTGTATCTTTCTGTAGACATTTTCGTCAATAGTTGGACAAAAACAATAAAAAAATCTTCGAAAATTTAGGTTTTAACAATTCTGAACAAAACTATATAAAATATTTAATCAAACAATTATAAATTTATAATATACCAACGAGCTGCTCTGACACTACGAATGTCGACTGTTGAGTACGATTACAAAGCGGAAAATTTAAAGTTTAAATTGTTAACATTAATTGTAACAATTCGTAAATTTGAGGTTAGAAAACACGAAATGTGACGTCATGAGTGGGTACGAAAAACAATCGATAAGAACCATTTTGATGATAAAATCTGATAACAAAATAATTACATTTTTAAAAAATGTCAATTTAGTATTTTTACAAAATAAAATACTTAACTCAATTTAATTTTTTTTCTGTTTGTTTTTTTGGAAAAAATGATGAAGAATTTGAAAAATGTCACTTCTCAAAATATTTTATTGTCAGACCGTTTAATCAAACCAATAAAAAATCAAAACAAAATTAAAGATAATGACTGGTAAACCATTAATTTATTAAATAATATTTATTCTAATTAATATATTTATCTATTAATGTGTCTATAACTATTCTTGTTAAACATTCATGTGTATAATTACATACACTCATGATACATAAATAAATAGCTTCTATAAATAGCTGCCATTGAGTGCTTAACCAAGTCCACAATACTAGAAAAAGAAAAAAATTGCTTAAAATACCTACTTTATTCAATATTTCATTTGTGTTGCACTTTAAACTACAATTTTAATTTGTACATTGTATTATTACTACATTATTTTATACATAAATGTGTTTGTATTATTTTAAATAGAATTCAATACGCCTATTATATTTTTTATAACACATCAAGTACAAACGGTATTATCCTAAATTTTTACATGTATAAAAATTGTTGTATAATGTATTAAGTTTAAACTTTTTCTTTCAGGTTATTAATAGCAACAGATTGGTATATATGGATTTACACATGGACGTTAATGGTTGTTGCTATTGTAGGATTAGGTGCCACTATTATGTTAATGGTAGTCTTAAGATTCACTACTGAAATGGAAAGTATAGAATTTTTAACGGACAAAGAACTGACTAAATTAATGGGAAATATAGATTTAGATGAAATTTATAAAATTGATGGCGTAATGGAAGGTTTTAAAGACATTCCATTAGAAATACAAAGTGAAAATGACAACATATTATTGCATGTCGTCGATCCAGAAGATAAAAGTTTGTCAATAAATCTTTATATGATGACGTTAACTTTTTATTTAATATAATATATTTCTTTTTTCATAAGGTTTGGAATCAGCAATTCAGCTTGGATTTAGTAAAACACAAATCAAAAATATTGATTCATTTACAGTGGGCAATCCAAAAAATCCTATATTTACATCATCATTTCCAAACTTTGGACTTCCAGAAGGTGTCCGCCATTTAGACGTAGCTACAGTATTTACTAATCGTGTAGTGAGTCCAGTAAATGAAAGCCTGACAATAAAGTCATCAAATTATACTAGATTAAAAGGTAATGAAGGGACTACCATTGACGGGTCCAAAATAAAATGGTCGGCAGAAGGAGATATATTTCTTAGATCGGTAAATGGTACAGTGGTACTTAGCTCTTCAGGAATTTACTTGGATGTTCAAAATTTACCGGTAGTACTATCCAATAAATTTGCTGCTCACCAATACAAATTATGCATATGCATGCCTAGTGGAATGATATTCAGAGTACCTGTATCTACGAGTTACAATTCCCATATGGCTTGCAGTATGGTTGACCTAGAAGGAGACCATCCATGTCAATAAAAAGGTACACGTTTATTATTTATAAATATTATTAATCCTTCTTCAATAAAATATAAATATAAGTACTTTCAATTAAAATACCTTAAGAAAAATATTTTTTATATTTCTTTATATTTTATTTGTTATTATCGAATATATTTACGAGTTTATTATCTTATGTAATTATTTTTAATTAAACATTTTTACATTTATTGTTTAATTAACTTACTTATTAAATCTCTAAATAAATAATTTACAAAATTATATATTATGCTTATAAGTTAACTTCAAACATTATCATTTTACCTTACAATTTTTTTTTTTTTTTTTAAATTTTATTTTGGCTTTATAACTTTATTTTAGTATATTCATAACTAATCTGATATTTTGTTTGAAAGTAAACTTTTTTTTTTTATAGTTCATTCCATACATATTGCCAATGAAATCATTCAAACAATCATTTCCAGCGTACTCAATTAGCATAATAAAAACTAATGCACTCATCCAAATAATTTAAACAGCTTTTATCAACATGTGACTAGCTTATTTTGAGTATATACAACGTTAGTATAATATATTTCATTATTTGTTATCAAATGAAATAAAACTACATTAAAATTAGTGTATAGTAGTAAAAGTATGTTCGTAAACGAATTAATATTACTGTTAACATGTTTTTTTTAAGTAATTAATTAACTTCCTTGCCTTAATTTATTATATTGCCTGGAAAAAAAAACACTAATCTAGTCATTAAATCTAGTCAAAACACTTGTACTTAATATATTGTGTAATTTACTCATATTATAATTATTATTAATATTATGTTATATTACTCATTGTTTTATATTAAATATATAAAAAAAAAATTGTATTTTCCAATTATTGTATTTGTAAATGGAATTAATTAAATGAAAAAAAAAAACACAGTACAACAATGAATTTCTTATTTTAGTGTAATATCATATAACATTAATCATATACATTAATCAAATGTATAAAGGAGAAAAAAATCTATCAAATATAACTGATATCAAATGATTAAATAATTAAATATACAAACACACAGAAAAATAATCAAACGTAAATATTAATTAATATTTGCTTAAATACTGTCCATTGCTACTTCTTCACTTTCACCGCCAGCGGAATCTAGATCTTCTATCATATTTTCTTCCTGTTTCTCGTATGCTTTTTGTAAATCTTCGAAATGTACACCATTAATGGATTTTAATTTTAAGATATCTGTAAAAAATTAAATGATTATTTATTATTTAACTCAGGGACACATAAATGTTACAGTGTACATACTATCATTTCCGTTGAGTACAGCAATAAAACCACCATGAGCCATTATTCGAACTAGGTGTTGAGCAGTCAAACATAGTAAATCTTGTTGTTCCAATGAAAGTAATGTTTGAATTCTAATATTACCAGTCTCACATGGATCTATAATGCCAGCCGAACCAGGAAGAAACAATCCACCAGCCAGTAGTTGTATAACTCTTCTATATGCAATTTGAATTGGCAATGTTTGTTTATTATTTAACAATGAACGATGAGCCTTTAAAAATTTTATAATATAACTTAAAAAATTTAATTTAAATTTTTTCTACAATTTTAAACTAACCAATAAGTCTATCATCCATGGATTAAGACATTTCAATCCACCAAAACGATTGCGAAGATCTTTAAGAAGTCTAACAAGCATCTTATTTGATGAATGAGACGCATTATCATCAAACCACCGACTACAAAAACAAACAAAAATTAAATGATTTACATTACAAGTAAATATATAAAATAAAATAAAATATTGAAAGCAGACCTGTGACGAATAGCACCCATATGAAGTTTCATCGCATTTGCATCCAAATGTAATCCAGAAGTTAATTTCTTTAGATTTGTAGCTATAGTAGAAATAAGTATTCGTACAGTGCCTTGTGATGAAATGACATCAAAACCTGTATTATCTGGCGCCATCAAAACTTCTATAAAATTATAATATAATTAATTAGTATAATTAAAACTGGGTAAATTAGCTGATCTGTAACTAACCATCAGCAATTTGTATTCCGGTTGGATAGTTTTCTCTAAAATCAGAGATAATTCTCTGTGATAAAGCAATAACACTCTCTTTTGTAGGTAAAGTTTTAAAAATAACCACTATATCAGCCACGGTATGACCTTTCATAATAGTTGCCTTTTTAAACGATCCAACAACTCTAACTTCCTCAATCTAAACCATAAAAACAAGACTTATAATTTAGGCTCTAAACTACCCACCCACAAAGAAAAACACAAATATAATAATGATTGACACTTACAGATACTTCGGTCTTTCCCGGGGATATGATAATGTTATCCAATATAGATTGTATTTTGGTGACAACTCCCAGCAGTGCTGAATGATCATCTGCACTGGGCGTCAATATTTGAGCTCGCTTGAGTAAAGCCTGCAACAACAACAAAAATTATCAATAGATCATAGATGATGATTAGTGAAAACTCAATAATCACAGAAAACTTACAGCGTTGAATGCAGACTCCTCCGTAGTGTGCGCCCCGGGCTTTACCCGTGGAAAGGCGCCTTCGCAGAGTACAATGTCGAAAGGATGCCGCGGTACTCTGCGGGACATAAACGGAGGAGCCATCGGTCCTGCCAACGGCGGTGGAAATCTGGTCATCCCCGCGCGCCCGGTGCCACGAACCATGGAGCAAGTATTTGGAGAAAATTAAAAATAAACCGTCTATACTCCAGAAAAGCAAACTTCAATTATTATAGCTAATGGTAATTCAATTACTTATGTATAACTAAACGCTACGTTACGTTAGATGTTACGATGAATTATAATTGCGTTACAAGTGTGGTTTTATGTTTCATTTAACGTTTGGATAAACAATACACACTTATTATTAATTAATAATTAGTAATAATTACAATAATTCGTAATTAAAAATAGTAATAATAGTAAAATATTAACTCGGCTAGTTTATTAGGTAATAAATGCTAAAAAATAAATTGCAAATATAGATTATAGATAGAACACAATAACAAAACCACAGATATAGAATAAATATTATGTTTATTCTAAATATCTGTGAACAAAACAAACTTTTTGCGATAACGTTTTGTTTAATAACATAACCTATTGAAAATTTCTGAGCCTGAAATATTTGTTCCACAAAACTTTTGTTCCAAAATGCATATGTTCCGAATTTGGGACAAATATTATTGGAAGAAAAAATATTTGGAAGAAAAGTCCATTGGAATAAAAAAATCTTGGAACAAATGTTCCTTGGAAGAAATGTTCATTGGAAGAAAATATATTTGGTACCATCATATCAGTATAACTCTTATCAACAATATTCAAAAAAACTATTGTTAATTCTGAAACAAATATACATTGAAATGGACCAAATTCAAAGAAATCTCCAAATAAATAAATAATTATACACACATGATTAGTATTTAATGAATAATTATGTTATTCTAGTTGAGAAGTCTTGTGTCAAAGGTTCAATGTACAGAAGCCATCAGAAGAATGAGAGATTAAATTGAACTCTTAAGAGAAGATAGAGAAAGTCTCAATGTCTCTGAGGAGAATAGATCATACGTTAGACAATTACAATTGAGCACAAGTTGGACCCCATCCATTAGTATGTTTTGATCTTTAAATATTACTAACATCATGTTAATGTATTTTATTTTATTTTACAGGACCAGTGAAGAATTTTCTAATGGCACTATCCGGTAGAAAACTAATTACCATATATATATACAACAGATTATAATTTTATACCTTTGTTTTCATAATAAAATAATGTCTATTTAGCATTTATTGAATTTGTTACATATGTCAAACACAATAATTCCAATTTCTTAACCATATGATAATTCTGATTTAATTTTTTTATTGTAAAAGTTGAGATTTATATTTAAAAATAAAATATATTATATTAAAATATCACTTCTTCTATGTGTTATTTACCTAATTATTCTTATTATTAGTTTTTTATTCAAATTTATTGTTATATACTAATCTAATAAAACTTCAAATAATGTTGAATTAATTAAGACACTAATACACACATTAAGTACTAGCATGTCTTGCTTAGGTTACTTGCAGTGGTCGAAGTGGGGTAAAATAAGTAGAGGGATGCCCACCTATTTAAAGGCACTTAATAATTTTATACATTACAGTTCCATTGTAACTTCTCCCCCCCTCACCACCACCAATAAATGTACTACTTTTTCATATTTTATAAGATTTAAGAAGTTTAAAAGAATAATTAAAGAAATCTATTATAAAAACAAACAATATATATAAGTTGTAGCCACTTTGTGAAATCGTTAATTTCACGAAAAGTTGACCACTTCATGAAATGAAACCGTCTTTTTTCCACTTCGTAAAATAATAAAATAATTCATGAAATGGACAGTACATTTTTATATTATGAAATTTATTTTACTATATAGTTAACCAGTTCGTGAAGAAACATATTCTAGAAAATATTGAACGAATTATGTGAAGTAAAGTATTCTAAAATATATCAAACAAATCATCGTCCACAAACAATTCTATGTCAAAAATTAATCATATTAAATTTTCTAATAAGAATGTTTAGTAGGTAATAATATACCTGTACATTAATACATTGAAGTGTCATTTGTGCTTTCACCAGACCATACTAATTGGTTAGGTTAAGCAAATACAAGTATTCCTATTACATGATTTAAAAAAAAAAAAACTTTTTTAATAACGGTCCGATCTTTTTGAAACTTTGAAGGACTCTTGTCCTTATCGAATAAATCATTTTTAATTCTTCGGTAAAAGTCTCTAAGTATAACGGTTATCGAGTTATTCGGATTAGAATTAGTTGGAATCGAACACCGCGATAATTCGAAATACCGGGGTAGAGTATCGTATGCCGAGAGGACCAGCGAATTTTAGCCGAAAACTAATTTCAACATTTCAAAGTCGATTTAACCAAAGAACCGTTAAAGTTAAAGACTTCGACCAAAGAATTAAAAAGCAAGGGAAGGGATACTCCTGCCGCAGCAGTGGCGGAACTACAATCTTTGAGGCCCGCGGGTAAAATTTTTATTAGCCCTAATGAATAGATGTATAATACTAATATTGGAAATTTTAAAAAAGGATATTAATGTATTAAGTAAACAAGAAGTCAATAAATATAATATACAAATTTATTTTACAAATTAAATAAAAATAATTGTTTCTGCTACGATCTTGTGCAAATGACTTTATAAATGCTGAATTGCTGACACGTTCAACTTTTTGGCGCGTTCATGTTCAATTGATATCATTGCGAGACCACTCAAACGTGTTTGAGACATAG
>JAIUCT010000007.1:19161552-19214900 GCA_021307375.1 Tetraneura akinire | reverse complement strand
TCTATGGAAATTATGTACAATCTATGGAAATTATGTACATTCTATGGAAATTATGTACAATCTATGGAAATTATTGTCATCTGACATTTCGGGGGGCTTAAGCGCCCGAAAGCCCCCCCCTGGCTACGGCACTGACCTATTCAGATACCGACACCATCGTCGGCATGGCTCTAGTCGAATGCTTTCGCTGTCTTCGTACTAATAATTGTAATAATTAATAGTAACATATAAGTAGTTGCTTATTATTAATGCAAAAATGGTTTAAAAAATTTATATTTCATAATGCGTTTGCGGTTTACTTAAATGTATATATTTAGTTTCCGTTTCTAGTTTTCTACCCATTACCACTGGAAATGATTATTTATTAGTTAGTGTTAGATGACATTAAAATATATACCTAGTAGAAATAATATATAACAGGAGAGAGAAAAATTTTAATTTTTTACATATTACATTGAAAGTACAGGTAAATTTCGTATATTAAAAATTCTAAGTGTTTCATTTCGAAAAATATTTGAGCAGGGGTCCCCCTATAAATTGCGTTTTTAGTTTTTAGCTGAGAACAAAAAAAAAGTCCTACCTGGAAAGTATATATTGAAGGAGAGAGAAAAATTGGAATTTTATACATATTACATTGAAACATTGAAAGTACTGGTAAATTTCGTATATAAACAATTCAAAGTGTTTTATTTCGAAAATAAATTTGCGCAGGGGTCCCCCCATAAAATGCGGTTTTAGTTTTTAACTGAGAACAAAAAAAAAAATCCTACCTAGAAATTATATATTGGAGGAGAGAGAAAAATTTGAATATTTTATATAAAACATTGAAAGTACAGGTAAATTTCGTATATTAAAAATTCTAAGTGTTTCATTTCAAAAAAAATTTGAGCAGGGGTCCCCCTATAAAATACGTTTTTAGTTTTTTATTGCGAACAAAAAAAAAAATCCTACCTAGAAATTATATATTGGAGGAGAAGGAAATATTATAATTTTTTATATATTACATAATATGCTGGTTAATTTCGTATATAAAAAATTCTAAGTGTTTCATTTCGAAAAAAAATTTGCGCAGAGGTCCCCCTATTTAATAGGGTAATCTGGATACCCCCGACCCTCTGCACCATCCACCACCTCGCTACCTTATCATAGCAAGACATATTACTCCCCCGTAGCTACGCCGCATCACTACCATGGCTCCACCAGAGCTCCCCCGTAGCTCCTCCACCACCACCACAACCACAGCACCGCCTTATCGTCAGAACTTATCACGACCACGTAACCTATAAATATTTTACCCCTTCCTATTTTTTTTAATAACGACTACGTAACCTAAAGATATTTTACCCCTTCCTATTTTTTTTAAAAACGAGTACGTAACCTATGGTTATTATACCCCCTCCCTTTATTTACCATATATGATTACCTAACCTTTCATTTTTTCCTTTTATCACGACAACGTAACCTATCATTATTTCAACCCCTACCTATATTTTTTATCTAAAGTTATCTCAACTCTCACTTTTTTTTATCACGACCACGTAATCTATGATTATATTGACCTTTTCCTTTATCTTTTTCTTCGTGACATATCTACGTATACATATCACTACCATGTAACCGATAATTATCTTACCCCACTCATTTTTACTTCTTGTTAAATTTAATTACGATAATATATTAAATTGATAAACCATTGCATTCGAAAAAACGACTGTGAGCGAAGTTCAGCAGATAATGCCTTAGTGTTAGATTAATGCGCTTAGCGTTATTTGTTGAATTATAAGTACATTCTTTTTATTAAAAAAATTTTATGTACAATTAATAAATTTTGTACGCGGTAGATTACGAATTTTTTAATACCAAATACTCATTCCGTGTAAAACGTCAGATCTCAGACACGTGGTATTATCATTATTGTAACGATATATAAATTCATTTTTATAAAATACTCGTATATATTATTTACTTTCCAAAGGATTGTTAACTTCGATATTTGTTTCCGTTTGCCAGTGTTGAGATTATTGATAAGTACTTAAATAACCTACTTGAAATAATATAATGATATATAGTTTTATAGAAGTATTATTTCATGGGAAAAAATCGTTTACAAAATATGTTATTTTTGTTTATTTATAGTTTATTTATTGTGCAATTAAAATTTCATCGTTGATGCAATTGAGACATATTGATGATCTTCGCTCTTCGGTGGCTAAATCTCTGTTGAACGGATTTGATTATTCTAATTATGTTGATGGATCACGTACTTTTGTATTATTTAATATTTTTAAGAATTTAATTTTTGTATTATGACGAGATGAATATATTTAATTTTTGAACTTTAATTTTTATTTTTCAAAGATAATAATAGCGTCAAATTTTTCTGATTTTTACCCATTCTTATTGCCATTAACTAACATGTTAGTTAAATTAAGTTTAATACGTAGTTAAATAATAAATAAAAAAAATTCAGCTTAAAATATTATGACGGTTTGGAAAATATTTAATTAAATTCAATTTTTTATTAAAAGTCTATTCGACGAAAGATTCAGGTTTAAAATAATAAAGTGCGACTTTATTTTTTGTGAAAACACGTTTTTGAACAGTACCTACGTAGTCTAATTACCACGAAACGGGTAAGTTCACTGTAGAAAATAACATCTAGTAATTGTTAAGGGGATTCGAAGCGTCGATTTTCTTTCTCTGTCTAACACACATAACACAGATGGGGATTTAGACGTTTTCTACTGCCAACGTTACGATCGATCTAGTTATGCGATAAGGAATGTGAAAATTTGAATTCGTTAGAAAGTCTACTTTAGATCGAATTTCCCACTTTTTTGAAATTTTCTTCTCAGATCGTTATAAATGTTGTCGAAACAAATTTTATTTAAAAATTTATAAATATTCAATTTTTTAATAATTTAGGACAAAATAAATGAAAAAAGTAGGAAAGTCGATCTAAAGTAGACTTTCTAACGAATTCAAATCCGTTTTTAACTAGATCGATCGTAACTTGTAAGTAGAAAACGTCTAAATCCCTGTGTCTTTTTTTTATGCAGTGTAAAAGAAAATCGACGTTTCGAATCCCCTTATAATATAAAAATTTAAATAGTTTTATAATTACGTACATTGCACCCCAACCGCGGCCATTGGGACAATGGAAAATTTTCTTTTGCCAATATTTAGCATGGAATTTGGGTGAATTCGCACGACTATCGCCTAAATTCACACGACATAATTTACCGCTCAAAATACCATTTTTCATTTCCTTCCGTTGCGCCAGCCGCACCCATAACACAAATTTGAAGAAAATCGCAAATTTTTTTCTACCAATATTTAGCACAGAATTTGCATGAAAATGCACGACTATCGTCTGAATTCGCACGACATTTTTTACCGCTCAAAATACGATTTTTCTTTTACCCCCGTTGCGCCCATAATAGAATTTTCGCCCAAACGGGTATAACTGAACGCAGATTTTTCTGTAAATATCTTACACAGTATTTAATATTTATAGACATAATATTTATCGTACCTATAATTTTATTAATATAATAAAGTAGATGAATAAAATTGTAAATTTCATCAATAGAGCTACATTAAAATCATTTTTATATATTTTTAAACTATTTTATATATAACCTAATAAAATTTAATAATTTATATTAAATAAATTTAATTTATATTTATATTTAATTGTTGTGTAAATGTAAAAAATATAATTTTGAAAACACACGAATCCTGTAAAACTGTTTTAGTATTATTTGTGTCATTATGAAAATTATTTTGGATCCATATTATCCATATTTATTTATATTTAAATATGATACTGTTCTTTATAGTAATATTGTAATAATAATTATATAATAAGAATAAATAATATTAATAATAATATATACACGACTATTACACATTACAGGCAGTAGCGAATTTAAGGGGGGCGAATGGGGTGAATGCCCCGGGCGGTAACATTTTAAGGGCGGTAAATTTTTATGAATTTATGATAATAATTAAGCGAAAATAGAAAATTGTAGTGTGTAAATAAATTTTAAATTTAAATTATTTTTTATTTATTTCATGAATTAATAAATAAATAAAATATAGTTATATGGATTTAGGATTATGTAATTTTTTAACATTTAAAATAAATTGTATGGGTTTTATTGGAGAAAATTTTCATAGTTTTCAATATACTTATTACGAAATTATAAATTATTTTTATGTGGCATGTGTAGTTAGTAATTAATTATCGGAATCATAGGGGTATCGCATGTGGCTTTTAGACAAATAATAATTATACTATGATAGAATTTAACAATAAGTTAATATTATTGATTCTTGTTATTCAGTCGTTCACTCATTCAGCAGCGTTTATGTTTGAGGGCAATGTATTATAGTTTATTGTAAATATTATAATTTTAATATTCTAATTTCTAGTATTAACTTATATAGTTATACTTTTAAATAAATAATAAAGTAAACAAAAAAATCATTTATTATTATATTTGCCTACATATTAATATAATTTATTTTATTAAGGTATGCATTGAATTTTTAGATATAATACATTATAAATTTAATATTTTAAAAGAATATTAAGAGAATATTATATTGCTTATTTTAAACGACATAATAACATAATAATTTTAGGATTTTTAAAGAATATAAATCCGACCTCTGCTTATTACTAAAATACTAATTGGAACGATTTTGATTTAGCTGTTATTGTCTTATTTATAAGATGTGTATTTTGCTGTTTTAAAAGCGATGGCGGAAACTAACATTTGGGAATATTAATAGTTTTTGAAGAAAGAAATAAAACATTTCAAATATGACAACCAAATTAATTTTAAAATATTTATATATATTTAAATTATTAAATATTATTTATATAAAATATAAAAATTTTTTGATGGGGGGCGCTAGTAAAATGTTGCCCCAGAGTGCTTAATGTCTAAATGCGCCACTGATTACAGGTACATAAAATCTGAATTTATTAAATTTAAATAAAAACAAATTATAAAATATTAATTTTAAAATATTAAAAAAAAAAAAATAGAATTAAAATTTTTCCATTATTAATTGATTTGAAATTATGAAATTGTATAATATAAAAATTCGCATGGCACTATTGTAGTCCCAATAGAATTCCTGAGCAGAGCTTGGAACGTTTATGATTTTTTCGGCTATTGGTAAATAAAAAATTTCGGTATCGGTTACGGTTCTTTTTTATAAAATTATAGAGAAAAGATTCTGGTTCTACAGCCAGCGCTAATATGGGTTCGTAAAGGTTTTTTTTCTAGTATTAAGTGTAAATATTAAATATATTAAAATGAAAATTGTTTTCATGCGAGTTAAAATACAACAATTAATTATATTAAAAATTTAAAATGACAAAAAATTGTTTCAATTTTATTCTTTTTATAATAATTAATAAATATTATATTCATGTTTGTTGAATTGTAAACACTGCAATTTAAAATAATTTTTATTTTTATAACATAAGGTTTTTAGTTTAAAATGGATAATTTATTAAATTTGTATTCTCTTTAAAAAAAATAGGTATTAATATAATATAATTATATAATAATAATACTTAAGGAACTGGAAGTATTAAATTATTAAATTTTATTAGGTGATATATAAAATAGTTTTAAAATATATAAAAATGATTTTAATGTAGCTCTATTGATGAAATTTACAATTTTATTCATCTACTTTATTATATTAATAAAATTATAGGTACGATAAATATTATGTCTATAAATATTAAATACTGTGTAAGATATTTACAGAAAAATCTGCGTTCAGTTATACCCGTTTGGGCGAAAATTCTATTATGGAAGCAACGGGGGGAAACGAAAAATGGTATTTTGAGCGGTAAAAAATGTCGTGCGAATTCAAGGCGATAGTCGTGCAAATTCCATGCTAAATATTGGCAAAAGAAAATTTTCCATTGTCCCACATTACCAAAACTACAGAACTTGGAAATTTGTATTTCACGTTTAAAAAAAAAATCGACAATTTCGGGTTTAAAGGTTAGAAAATTTAATACAGGCGTAACGATTAAAGTAACATTTTATATCATAAACGGTGGCGTAGCCAGTGATGGGGTTTTAAGGGTTCAAACTCCTCCCTTTGGTTTTTTTTCTATATATTATGGTATTGGTATGTAAAAAGCATTTTAATACAAAAGTACAAGGTAATTAGTATAGGTATATTATTATTAGTAATGTCATTATTAATTATTATTATATAATATTTACTTTTAAGTGTTAAATGGTGAATTAGTGAAGCATCGGAAAATATTTCATAGAAATAAAACTATTATCAATTATTGACGTTTTGTCGTATTTTTAACTGTTGTAGTGTAGAATTTCGTCGTATAATATAATTATAATATAATTAAATGAAGATTATTGGCGTTCTATTTGGTGTACTACCTACTACGTGTCATAAACATAAACTCATAATACTTTATAGTTATCCTACATTTGTGTTACAGACGGTGCTTTTTGTTTACGGTGTTACACGATTTTTCTTTTAATTTTAATTTTAACTTTTAATATATTAAATATTGACAATATTGTTTTATTATTTATATTTATAATTTCTACTTAAAATGGATAATAAGAGAAAGAGTGTACCAAATACAAATACCATTTTGAACTTTTTTTAAAAAAAAAAAAAAAAATGCTCTGAATCTGTTATGGAAAATAAAACCGAGGAGATTTATATTTCTTCTACAGTGAGAATATGTAAATATATATATATACATGGCTGCATCCGAATTGCGTGCCAAAAAAACAAGCAATGTTGATTGTAAACCGAATTGCGTGCGCGTATTTTTCAAAACACGTCCGAATTGCGTGCGGAGTTTTTTCAAAACGGGACTGAATAGCGTGCGAATATTTTTCGAGTTATTTTGAATTGCACGCGTATAAAAATTTGAACAGACGACCGATATTATATAAGTATATATCGTTTATTATGATGTACTATGTATGCATAAAATTTTCTAATTTTGTAGGATTTTATATGTATATTATGTATAAATTATAACTTAGAATTTATACATAAATAAAAATTTTGAAATATTGAAATATTTTGAATTTGTCCACTGGTGGATAATAAGTAGGTACATAATTAATTGGATAACAAGTAATGACATTATGAAGCCAGTAAAACTACATGTATGCGAATATTTATATATATATATACTTGTATATATGAGATATAACTATATAGTAGTATATACTAATTTATTGAATAACCCCCTTTTACAAATTTCTGGCTACGCCACTGATCGTAAATATTATATATTATTGTAAAATTTGAAACTTTACAATATTATTACTTATTATTAAAAAAAAAGTTGTACATAATAAATTTTAAAATACTCTACGTAAATATGGAAAATTATACATTATAGAACGTATATCAAAACATAATCATAAAAATTCAATAT
Organism: Tetraneura akinire; assembly: GCA_021307375.1. NCBI lineage: Eukaryota > Metazoa > Arthropoda > Insecta > Hemiptera > Aphididae > Tetraneura > Tetraneura akinire. The sequence goes on along the minus strand of JAIUCT010000007.1, from coordinate 19,207,432 downwards.
GGACAATTTATTTCAAAAATCTTCAAAGTATTAAGTTCTAAAATAATATATAGGGTTTATGATATGAATTAATGTTACTTGGTTTGTTATACTTATGTTAAATTTTCTAACCTTTACGTCAAAAAATGGGAATTTTTTCAAACATTCTTAGAGAAAAGATAAGAATTTCCGGGTTCTATAATATCTATTTGACTTGAAATCAACGTAAAATTACCGCCATTTTTTTGGGGGGGGGAATAGACAATGTAGTTAATATTCAATAAAACTTGTGTTTCTAGTTCGTATGTTTATTCAGTTATGGCGAAAAATATAAAAATTCGTCAAAATTATATATTCTGAAAATTTTATAGTGTTTCTTATATGTTTGGAATCGTTCATTCTTTGTAAATTTGTAAGAAAATTAAAAAAATAAAAATAAAACGACTTAAATATATTTAAAAAATATTTAAATGCGATTTTCTACCGTAAATTTACCCAAATCGTGGTAATCGAATCTAATTTTTTCCGTTCAAAAACGTATAAACACGGAACATCGTTTTAAACTCGATATGTTTATTATTATGGTTATGGTAACCTAACCTATCGATTGATATTATTTTGGACAAGTCCATAAGGATTATCGAATGAAATTTTCGTTTGACGAATAATAAAAACGAAATCTAGTAGGTAACAGTATCCTACCTAGAGGATCATAATGTCAACTGAATTTCTTTTTATTTATTAATTGTATAATTGTTATTAGGTACACAAGTTATGTGAAAACTTCATATTACACTTTATTGATGGCATATAACAACGAGTAAATTTAAAAAAATCTCAAGAGAGTGTCTATCTAACGTTCTGAGTAAACTTTGAAAAACTAAAACGAAGGAAATTGCTATAAATTCTTTTTCGTCATAAAACTACATTTTAAACGGTTAGAAAAACATGAAATTATACAAAAATACGTAATGAGAAATTTAGAGTGAAGAAGTCATCGCTATGTTCACATTTCGTGTCATTGATAATGTGTGTCATCGTCCCTTCTGTAAAACACGAATTATTAACGTAATATTATTATAATGCCATAGCTGGACATGATTTTTTGGATCGGTGGTGGGTTAGGTGAATTTTATACATACACAGGTGTATATATAAAAATAATTTATTATTCTACATTTATAATTGAGCTTATTAAACTGTTTAAGGCTAAAACAATTTTAATATAAAAATTTCATGGGGTGAACCTAAACACCCCCTCAAATTTGGACTTGTAATATTATATAATACAATATAACGAATTATATATTAATTACATATACCGATTCAGCATTGAAAGTGACGACTTCACATTCAATAGCTTTTCGATCATCATCCGATTACTTTCCTGAGTATTTGTATCAACAATTTGACGAGCACCGTTAAATTGCATATGCGTTTTTCCTCCATACGACTTTATTATTAATTTCTGTTTGTCCGTCAACTCGATCTTTTGTGGCGATTGTTTAAAGGACTGCGGTGAGTAAGGAGTGCTTGGTCTCAATGGTGATTGAGGCTTCATTACGGCGTTCCAACCCTTTTTACTGATAATAACTTCCCAATTGGCCGTGCGCTCTACTATTAGCGGTGACAGTGTCTTCTGTCTTGTAGTTTTAAAGATCATCTCATTTTCCATACAGTTCTTCAGTGTTGGTGGTTTTTTCTTCTTTGGTGGTTCGCACAATTCCATTATTATTTGGTAAGCTTCCTCATAGTCCATGGGTCTCTTGGAATTGGATTCATGCCAACAACAATTGTCACTTGTGATGTTGTCATCGAAGGAAAATGACATCAACTGATCACCCTTACCCGTGGAGCACGCGGGGACTTTCTTAGTCGGTTTTACGTCTCCAGGCACTGATTTGCCAAAAGCAATTTTGGTGGGTCCCTTATTATTATTTTTTATCGGTTTTTGATATTTCACGATTGCCAAGTAAGATGTTCCGAATTTTAATTTTTTTCTATCTATTTTCTTCAGTGGTTTTTCCTCCTTTTTTATTCTGCAATTTTCTAATCGTTTCTTGTGGCGTACCATGCTACATTCGACAATAGTCAAGGTTCGGCTATTTATACTCGAATATGCCATTTCTTATTTTTGCTGACTTGTCCGAATATGATACTAACGCGTTTTCTTATTTTCACAAGAGAATAATAGATATAAGGTTACTATTAATATTTCAATCGAAATTATTAGTCAAGAGTAAAAATAATAAACAAATTTCCCGCAGTGACGATGAAATAGATTGCGTGACGACACATCAATGAAATAATATTTATATATTTTGTTTCTAGCCACGCATTACTATTATTATCACTTTATAATTCAAAAATTTATAAATAATACACCAAATTATATTACACTAAATACCGTAGTCTCCATTTGGGCAAAAAATCCTACCCTAAGTTGGTCAAGGACTAAGTAGTAACCAATTTGCACGTCCAGAATCACTGTGAAACACTTTACTAAAAAGACTTGCTTGTTAAATTATATAACTCAGAGACGTCCATTTACCATGCTACGTTTTTGTTCATTTGTTTATGATTCTGTTGGTTGAAAGTAATATTTATGTATTCATATACCTATTGGTTTTAAACTTTTATAATAATGTATTTTAATTTTAATTTATTTTGTCTTTCTGTAGGTTTTTACCCAGTATGCGGTTCATACCATACTAATCACAGAACAAACCAAAGAAAGAAGAATGATAATAAATACATAACTATGTATATTTATTTATAAATATATTTATATAAATGCAATAGTTAATTAAATATCCTAATATATAATATTAATATGGTAATAAGGACAGAAAAATTTTTTTTTATGTTACTTATTTAATTTATAAAATTGTAATAGAAAAAAATTTCAAACTAATTAAAAAATGAAAAATAAAATATGTGTTCTTATTTTAGATTCTGAGCTAAGCAAAGAATGTATTGTTTTTACAATGATGTGTGTGAAAAATTGAAATATAGTATTTAATAATAGTATTATTTTAATTAGAAATAAATCGTATACAAAATATGTTTATTTATAGTTTATTTTTGGTACAATAAAAATTAAAAATACATTGATGATGTGATTGATAACATATTGTTGTGATCTTCAATGGCTAAATGTTTATTAGATGATTGCATTATCATTCTATTAAGTTGATGGATCACGTATTGTCGTATTTTGAACATTTTCAATGGTTTAGTTTTTGTATTAGGAATGACGAGAAGAATATATCATATTTTTTAATTTGTTAACTTTAATTTTTCAAAGATAATTGTCAAGTTTTCATGATTTATACCCATTTTTAGTCATCCTATTAATGCGTGTCTTCATACCAAAACGTAGATATACATGTACTCGTATTATAAAATAAATATATAAAATTCAGCTTAAAATAAGAAAGTCGGGAAAATATGAATTTAACTGTTATATAATTGTTATAAATAAATATGTAATATTTTATATTATTAGCGACACAATGATCATATTCAAAATTATGTGTGCCTTATTTCTGTGAAAACACGTTTTTGAACAGAAACAATACTTCAGGCTATACTACTAGGTACAATACTACTAGGTTATCAAATTACCACAAGATATGTTTACTGAAGAAAATGACATCTAGTAGTTATTAATATATATTTAGGTAGTTTTTTAAATTTTCTTTTCTTTTAATATTTCTTTTCTCAATAAGATTTAAGCAAATTTACAATTTTGATTATTTTAGGTCGAGTTAGATATTAGAAAATTTAATATAAAGTATAATTAAGTACAATTAATGTAACATTTAATATTATAAACATTATGTATTTTAATTTTGAATCTTTATAGTTTTAAAAAATGTGTACATATTAAATTTTAATTTATATCTTATGTGAATATTTAAAAATAATTATTGTGTTCATGGCTCATGAGTGGTGTAAGGTGTAACTGTCAGCCGCTGGGTCTGTAAAAACATGAAATTATTAATGTAATACCACAATGCCATAGTTGGACTTAATTTAACTAAAATGGGGGGGGGGCAACTTTATAAATTTACGAGTATATATAAAAATAATTAATTATTTGACATTTATCATTAAGGTAATAAATAATTTTAATGATAAAAAATTTTAAATTTAAATTTTCGTGGAGAGTGTGAACTTAAACCCCCAAATATCGCCTTGTAATATTATATAACGTTCTCCTTAAAATGAATTTTATTATTATACTCGTATATACCGATTCAGTATCGAGAGTGATGACTTGACGTTTAACAGTCTTTCAATCATATCAAGGTTGTTTTCACAAATCTTTTTGTCGACGACATGGCGCGGTCCGTTTAATTGGGTATGCGATTTTCCTTGATATGCCTTTATCATAACTTTTTGTTTTTCCGTCAACTCGTTCTTTGAAAACGATGGTTTGGGAGACGGTGTTATGTAAGGGGTCGGCTGCAATGATGATTGAGGCTTCACTTCACTGTTCCAACGAGGTTTTCCAGAAGATTCATCCCGCTTGGCCGTGCGATTTACGGGTGGTAGTGACGACGGCTTCCGTCTAGTAGTTTCCAAGATCATTGTATTTTCTATCTTTGCTATTGGTGACGCCTTCTTTTTCGGTTTACACATGCTCTGTAATTGACGGTATGCCTTGTCACTATCTATGGGTTTCTTGAGGGATTTACACTGACAAATGCAATTTGTAGAATTGTCATCGGAGTAAGACGACACCACGCGATCACTCCTATCTATGGAGTCTGATGGGACTTTCTTAGTTGGTTCGACGTCATTAGGCTTAGCTATTTTCAACGACCTACCAAAAGCGTGTTGTGTTATTCCCGTCGAAATTGGTTTTTGTACTTTGACCATGGACAAGTACGATGTTCCTGCCCGCAACACGTTTCGATCTATCTTCTTAATTGGTTTCGGTGTCTGTTTATCTCTAAAGTTTTCCAACCGCTTCTTATGATCTTCCACGCTAACTTGTCTGATATTAAATAATTTGTTTTCCAAATTTTCTGACATGTACGAATATCCTGACTCTTCCAAATCTGACGACTGGTCCGAATATTTTGATTTGTACGAATCTGATGATTTGTTCCAATCTGACATCATTTTGTTTTATTGATAGGTACTTCTTTTTTTCACAATAAAATAATAAGTAGTAATAAACTAATAGGGTTATCGAAGTTTTTAGTTAATAATACAAATAATAAACAAATCTCCCGCAGTGACGGTGAAATAGCTTGTGTAATAATATCTAACACGTCAAGGAAAATAATATTATTAAATTTCGTTTCCAGCCATATAGTCATAATATATTCATGATCAGAATCGGTTACATTAAATAAAAGAATATTAATTTTCCATAAACGTATATCTTTAATTTCGTTAAAAATATCAAAATTGTATGACTGTCGACTCATAATGCATTGTTGTTAAGAGAACTTTCCAACTTGTTCAATTTTTCACGAAGTAGAATTACCTCAGATTTAATAGCTATTTTATCGGATGTTAACTGCAATATTTCAGTGTGATGTGTGAAGGTCATTCAATGTAGTTCACATAGAACTAAAATTGTTTTCCAAATTACTAAGATTATTGTTAATGTTCTTAAAATGTGTATCACGTGATCATAACTGTTTATTGCATTGAAATTAATGAATCCGAAATAGTAGGTCAGGTCCTTTATCGAATTTTGAGATTTAGTGTTAGATTTGAGTTTTATAATGATGTGTGTCCTAATGTCCTTTACATTTTGAGTGAAGCGAAAAATCTATTGGTTTTACAATAATGCGTGTCTTTCTTTTTGTATTTAAACACTTTTTCTATTCGAAATAATGCTCCGATTTTCACGAAAAGCATATGTTTCTGGTTAGAAAGTGGATGTAGTTAGTAGGTACTTTATAAAGATCATTTTTCGAATTTATCAAAATTGATAATAGAAAAAATGACCAAAAAATGATGAAAAACGGAATTTCACGAAAATTGAAATATTGACGATTATGATTTCAATATTTCACTATAACTCAGACATTTTTTTAACTTAGAGACTTGAAATTTTATTGGATATAGGATATTCACATAAATATGATATATACATAATAAAATTATGTAATGATTACGTTAATTATAGTTATCTATAATTCAATATAATATTTTTTTTTTTTTATTATACTACAAAACAAATTTACATATAAATAATTTTATAAAGAAATATTAAAAAACAAACATAATATTTCATATTAAATAATTTATTGGTGCTTATGATATTTTAAGAAAATGCAAATTTAATTTATTATTCAAAAATCGTTCAGATTGAACTAAAACTAACTCAAGCTACACAAATAAATCGTAAATGTCCAGATAAATAGTTCAGGTTTAATTTAAAACCTATATTGTGGATTTAGAAAAAATAAACTAAAAATTATGATTTATTTATATTAGTTACCTACTACATACTCGTATGTAGCTATAATAAATAAATTACAATTAAATTATTTAATAATATAATAATAGTACTTACCTGACTCGCTAAATAATTTTCTATGGTCCCATGAGTTATAATTGTATAACTGTATGCCTTAATTTCATATCATGAACTAATTTTTTTTTTTTTTTTAATTTAACCAGTATCTGGGACATGGTTATGTTCAAAAATGTTGACTTATAGTGACGTTTGACGTATATACTTGTAGAAATTATTTTCTCTATGGGCTAATTTTTTTTATTACATAAATTACTGAATATAATATACGTATGATAGAAGTGGGCACATTAATACAGTCAATAGTACGAGTAATACATTTTCATAACTGTTTTGCACACATGAATTCTATAACTCTATTATGCACACATGTCTTCTTGTTCAAGTCTTTATTTAAAAAAAAATTGTATGCGCAATCAGGTTGTTTCAGTTAAAATATTATATGCGCAAAGAACTTCTGATATAAATTTTGATTATAAATTACTAGGTATGTAAATTAGGAAAATTTTCAATAATTATGGCTGATCCATCTTGGGATATTCGTATGGAACTTCCTTATGGTAAACTGTCTGATGATGATATGCGACGTTTGGGTATTTTATAGATTTTTGCGAAAAAACGTAACTATACCGTAATCCAGAATATCCGTGTCTCTGTTATATTATATAATACTATCTTCGTTTGTGTAATAAAAACGCGCGTGGTTCGAACATTGAAAATTTATATTATCGTTGTGGAAAACGATTAGTTGTCGTGTACTCGTGTACAATAAATATAATATAATATGTTAGATTGGTACTTGCATAAACATTGAATGAACTATACAAGTCTATAAAAAAATGTCACGTAACAGAAGAAATTTAGTTATTTCAGTTTATTGCTCTGACGTTATGCCATTTACGCGTATTATAATATGTTTATATTATATAGATTCATTTTCGTGTAACGATACACATGATTTTTTTCGTATAACAATGCAATAATCTTATAATCGTACATATTATTATGAACCTATTACGTTTACGGTGGGTATACGCGGTATATGGTTTATATACAGGTATATACCGCTGTTACGTATAGGAGACAACCGCGACAAACCGCTCTGACAGTTCTATATAATATTATAACGATAAGGATTATGGATAATAATATAATAACAATACTAATAATATTAGACGGGAATAGTATAATGCCGTTGTGAAATGAAGCGAAAATAAAAACAATATTGTTAATTATTATGGGAAATGAGCAAATAATCGCTGTAGAGTGTAGAGGATAAAATAAAAGGTCGAGCCGAATACGGAAGACATTATATTCTAAACAAGTCGTAGGTCGTATGTATAATAAAAATTTAAAATATAGAAATCGCAATATTATTATTATTGTCACTCGGCGCTTTCCGACTAGAATATAATATTTTATGACTCATATAAGGTGATCGTCATCTCGTCTATAGTCCGGAAGCGAACTTCCGTCTGTTCGCTGCGAATGGATTTCGCATTTATAAAAGCAATCGTGAAGAAATTTCATATTTATTACGCAACACAATAATATTTACTACTTACAGGTAGTTCTCGCATAATTCTTATGGATCGTAAAAAGTAAAAATTATGTGACCGATAATAATATCACGACTTGTAATTTGATCAATAACATTGATTTTTTTTTAATATTATTATAACAAATTAATTTTAATTTTATCCGATAAATTTCGTATTTCGTATAATAATTACGAGTAATAATATATATATATATATATATAATATATTTTTATAAATTTATCGTTTATTTATACTAATTTAGATATTATTAATAAATATCGCATTAGGATAATATTTTAAGTAAGTACTAAATTTTTTTCTAATTTTACATAGACACGTCACGCTATACGAATTGACTTGAAAATTTCACAAATTCATTCGGATGGACAAAATACAATAATTGGAAAAATAAAAAACTGGTTTGAGCGATCGTTTTGTTTATATTATTTACGGGTTTTGACTTGATTATTATGAAATCGTTAATTTCGAAAAGTATGACAATATTAATAATATTAAATTTCAATAAATAGCTATTATAATAATATATTATATTATATTATATTATTATAATGATGATAAAATTATACTAATTGATAACCAGAACAAGAAATAATTCTCGATAGGCATCATGCCATTTATACGTCTCTCTGCTCCGGGCGAACAGATACAGTCGACGATTATTTAACTTTTCTCTCGGTCTATGATGTACGAAAAATTTCGAAAACTAATAATATTATTTGTATTTCTAGTTATTATATTCCACGTATTGCTAAAGTAGAAAAGTGAAAACGCAAGCAAAACTACATGTTATGATTTACCGATTGAACAAGCCTAAAAAGTTATTAAAATAATTTTTTACCATTATTTATATTGTATAAGAGTACAATTTTAGTTATAATTTCTAGATGATGATCTTAAAGTCAATATACGGAAATCGGTATAAGGAAGCCTATTCATTCGAAAATTATTAAGGAAATATGTTTATTCTATACCTTTATAAATAGAAGAAAATTATATTGCAATTTTATTATATACACATAAAAAATGTATGTTTCAAAAACAAATAATAGTAATTATACATAATAATTTTACATGTAATTAATAAAACCTTAATTGAACCTTTAAACTTTATTATATTGAATATATTGTCGAAAATGAATTTAAATTTTAAAAGATATATCTATAGACTATAGGTGATTATTATTATTATTCTACGTACGTTTTATATGAATATAATAATATTTATGTATAAGTATAACATTAGGTACAATTGACTAATAATAATAATGTACCTATTTATTTATCTTTCGTTGAACTTTGAAGGACATTTAAAAACTTCTTAAAAATATCACTTTTACCAGAAGTTAGTTACGATTATAATATAATATACTAAAGTCATATATCACAATATGGCCCGGAACGAACTCTTCTCGGATTGATCGAAAAATCCCGGAAAAATGAACATAATGCACAATATAGAAATCACAACACTCGCGAATCCGGCGCACAGTGAAAGTACTGCGTGCGGTTTTAAAAAGCGATCGTTGGCAAAGACACCGGTCCAGTCCAGTCGTACCGGTAACATCGATCGCGCGTCCGCTATTACTATCCGTTCGATCGTGATAATATTATTATTATTTATTGAATAAAATTACTAACTACCTTAGGATAGGTATAGTTATTACGAACCGTTGAGATCCCATCGTCAATCTGATATAACCGCGGTATCAATACATATAATTATTAAATACTTGCTCATAATACATGCGTTGATATACTCACCGCACGTGCTCTGTGCCTCTTTGTGATTGCAAACAAATGTTCGGTGAACTATGATTTCGGTCGTGACCGATGGACATAATGGTCATGGACCGGACGAATCTCACGGTAAAATATATCATCGTGCGCAGTCCGAAAGTCGGTTTGTATATTTTACTATTGCAGTTGTTGTTCCTGTCGATCGAGTCGTCATCGCGGGCGACATCGACCAACATAATCGCTGGGATCACATGGTCGTCATTATCGTCATCCAGCCGTCAACAAGTCAGATGGATACCGACATTCCCGCCAAAGACATACCGTACACAAACTGCGACCGCGGTATTTGGCGATCGCAACGATCGCATGTTAGACAACGAGATCGTCGAAGAATACGCCACGAAATCGACAAAACCGCTTTTGATCGAAGAATTACCACTGTTTTCCGACCACGAGTCCAAACAGTACAGTTGAGTGATAAATTAATTATAGTTCTTCGGTTCTTCCTCGTGTATATATACTTACTATAATGACCGATATCCTGCAACTATACACAACGATTTTAATATTTGTATAGATATTTATTTTGCATTTCATGGTAACTTATTGTCCTTTTTTCGAATTTTAAGGAAGTAAGCCTTATTACTCGTCTAGGAATGTTTAGTTAATATCGTATCTTAGGGGTGATTTTTGTTTTGATTTGTAGGGTTCAAACTGATCATATTTTATGTTATATTATTTAAATGACAATACACTTAGTTTGGAAATCATTAATGGTATATTTGGAAAGCTTAAAATGATCGTATTTCTATAACGAACCAGAAAAACCATGGGAGATTTGTTATGCTTTTATTGTGGTGCTCTTAAAGGATTCGAGCTTCTTTCCAAATATTTGCTAAAAGATGCATAGACCTGCGTAGGTATTATTTTTGATCTAATTTAAAATATATTAATTAATAAAAATAAAAATATATTAATAAATATATTAATTATTGTATTGATAGAAAATGGGCTACGGCAATTTGAAATTGGTTATGGTGCGAATTCTCTATTTTTTTTTTAGTTTCTGGCTTACCTTGGCATTTAATGTTGATTGTCCAAGGCTGTTTCTAATAATTTTAAGTTTGTTTTGTTGGTTTGATATTTTTGTGGAATAATAGGCACTATTCACAATTTTTGTTTTTTTGAAAAACAATTATCAATAGTTGTGAATTCATGAAGTCTCTCGAAATGGTTTTCACCATACATAAATATAATGTTACATGCAATATTGCTACCTACGTTAACTTAACCCATTTCCAATATTTTCGATTTCGTCCGAACGAACAAGGCGTTAAATACATGTTATTTATTGAGTAGTCATATGAAAATAGTATTTACATGCGTATACAAACACCCGACGTTCACAGCTAGCTAGTGTTCATACTTCATACGGAACTCGTTTATTTACATAATATATGATCCGACAACAATTATTCTATTTCCTTGTCACTATAAAATATATCAACCTACAAAATTGAAAATATACGAGTATATTAATAATTAATAATTATATGTAAACGTTACTAAAATTTCTCATCAAACTTTAGTAAAAAAATAAAAAAAATTCTAATTTATGTTCAGATACGTAGTTTACTAAAAATGGTATTACCAATCATTGTCGTCTATAAACGAATGTCTTTTATGATACTTTTATTGTTCTGCCACAACGTACAATTTAAAGTGGTTTAAAGATAACATTACCATTTGATTTTTCAATTCAAATTTTGTACATAAAATAATTGGAAAATATGATAGATGTGTAAATAAATGTTTAAAAAAAATTGTGGATAATAAATCGTATTATAGAACATAAAAATAAAAATAGATAAGCGAGTAAGTATAGTGATTCTTGTCAATGTAATTTTTCTTAAAATAATTTAAGTCTCTTGAAATCTCTTTCTGAAATCTAATAAAATTCTGACATTTGATATCTTCCGGATTTTTAATAACTATTATATAAGCAAAAAAAAATATTGTAAAAGCTTTTGATTAAGTTAGTTAGTTCATATTCTATGTTTATTTGTTATTTATAAATTATAAACATATAAATATTCTTTTCTGTCGTCATAATATTATTATTATTATAACTATTAATATATTTCAATGACTACTATAGTATAGTATATTATAGTCAAATTCATTATTAGGTAAATAAACCAATAAAAGAGCCGGTTAGGTTATATTACAAAGAAAACTAAAATTTAACATTCGTTTTTTCCATTAATATTTATCAAAAATTTAAACTTACAAAAATAATATTTCAACTTTATTAAATAAGATAAATAGACAATAAATAGAATTTAAAAAGCGTTAAAATGAAAAATAATTTTAAGTAAATATTATATAAAATATTGCTTCAAAAATGAAAAAATGTTAGTTTCTTTAATAAAAAAAACACTTACTTCTTATGTAAGTTAGTAAATAAGTAAATAATAATTAAAAAGATAAAGGATAAACAATCTATTAATATTATAATAATAAAAGTATTTCGTAAAAAACATATTTATATTCGTAAATACAATGTAGGTACACGTTTGCATATTATAATATTATAATATGTATACATATAAATAAAATTAAAAAATCGAAAATAATATATTTTGAAATATTATGTCAAGGATTCCTAGATTACCCGATAGCTATTGAAGGAAAAAAAGAATATGCATACGTATTTCAACATTATTCATTATTAATTTTATTAATGTTTACTAGAATTAAATTATAATATAAGTAAGATCAAATTTAGAATTTGTTAAAAAGATATACTCGTAAACATTATTATAAAATGAAATCGCAATGGATTTCTTCAATTATCCTTGAAATTTTCATAATCCCATTGGTTATTCTTATTATTAACCATAATTACATTTTATTCACGTTTATCTATGAGTTCTTAGTTTATTACAATGATTGGATAATTTTTATATCGATATTTCACATATTTTTATGGTTATACATTTTAATCGTATTATTGATTTTTTTGAAGATAGATTATTAAATTTAATTGATAATTAATGTTTAATCTTAACTTTAATATAGGTACTACTGTTTTTGATTAATTTTGGATATCATTTTTAATATTAATATATCCGTTAATTCAATCTGTTAATTCTCTTAATTTAAGGAATTTCGTTAATATTTAGATATTTATAATGTTTATAAATTATAATTTTTAATAATTGAAACAATACTCAAATGGTCAAAATGTCTCGTCTATTTTTAAATTTCTATATGTATTTTTATATAAACAACAATTATTATTATATTCCGTTAAAGATAAAATGAGGAAATTTAACTCATTTATTAATTATTATTAAATAATACCTAAGATTATAATATTATAATAATGAAAAAATGTATTCTACATTTTACTGCGTTCGTTTGCTATTTAGTTTTATTTCGATTTTCACGGAAATTGGCAGAAAATTAGAAAATAATATGATTCTTCACCTATCCGTAAAATTTGCAGCTATGATGAATTCGCAATTTATTATAAAGATGCAATCGAAATCGTCGGCGCATTATCGTTTTAATCGTAGAAAAAAAATGCATCAAACGTACATCTTTTAAAACCATATAAATATATTATAGACCATCGCAGCATTCGCATGACTTCTATATTTTATTTTTCTCGTTTCGGTCAGAATGAGAAAATTATACATAATACGCAGAATATTGTAAAAACTTCGGAGTCCATCGTGTGTGCAATAATTATTTTTTTTATTCTCCACGGTCACGCAGTCGAAGTACTTATACAATATAGGTAGCTACGTGTTTTATGTATTTGTATGGCGAACTCGTTTGTGACAAGGTTAAAAACGTATAACCTACTTAAAATATATATATATGAAATGAAATATATAAATTATAATCACACGGTTCGTATTAATATCTAGAAGGGAAAAATGAATAGATAAAAAGAGAGAGAAAGAGAGCCATAACCAATAAACTATCTGACGATGACCGCGCGGACGGTTGTTGAGAATAATAATAGTATATTAATTATATTTATTGGCCTATATACTCGTATAAGACGAATCGATGTGACCTAATAATGACGAATTTTCACTGGCCCAAAGTAAAATTATATCAAATAATAACAGAGAAAATACATTTTCGAAACACATAAAAATATCGATTATTCCGCGATCCAGGGAAAGTATATATACCTATATACATTACCGACGTTTCCGAACGCGATTTATCGCATCAATATTAAAAATATAACATCGATCGAATAACGTAAGCTAAATATTTAATGTTTCTACGAAACGCACACGGTATACATCATAATATTATTTTGTGCTACAACTTTCACACAAATTAACCATTTAAGTATAATATACGTATATAAATTATTATACAAGCGCATATAGGTACACTTTAAGGTGTCGCGTTTAACGTCTTATTGTTTTTTTTTTTCTGCAAACACGAACAAGACGTAGAATACTAGAATGTATATTACGTATATATAATAATATTTTAATATAAACAGAGTAAATCGACAAAACGCTAGGGTCAATTATTGAATCATGGGAAAAATAATAAATTATTATGTAACGATGATGAACGGGAAAATTCATATAACATACTTACAATTTACGTTCAATCAGTATACATATTATATTACTGACCAAGTGAGAAATTACTCATTGTGAAAAGTCAAAGTGCACATTGTCCAATTTTAATGGTCAATGTAGACATTAACCGTTAAGTTAATGTATAACACCGTCTCCCGAAACGAGGTTGCAGGTCACACCAAACCACTGCCAATCTGCATCAGTATCAGGTTTATGGGGTAGGTATTAAGTAAGTATGTCGTAGCCCCATCGTCACAAAAAGTGCACGAAGCACTACATACCTTACACTTGAAAACTACAAACTACTTATGTTTATTGAAAAATTGAATCATTTTAAAACTATAACGTAAGCAGTTTTAGAATATATTTCTTACATTGCTCAAAATGTTGGGTCATTGTGCACAATGCACGAAACACTACATACCTTACACTTGAAAACTACAAACTACTTAATATGTTTATTGAAAAATTGAATCATTTTAAAACTATAACGTAAGCAGTTTTATAATATATTTCTTACTTTGCCCAAAATGTTCGGTCATTGTGCACAATGCACGAATTTCCTAATTTGTCCGTAACATATACCAACAAAACACACGATACGGTTATAAATATTATTAAAAATACGAGTAATTAATAATACAGGTGCGTGTATGACCATAACCGAATTAGAATTTAGGCTCGGCTAGGTTTTAATGTAGGTTAGTGTTGAAATTTCTCTCGAATTATTTTTTATTATTAAAATATTTTATTATTAAAATTTTTACTTATTGCACGCAAAACACGATCTGCGTGTCAATATTGTGTTCATAATAATGATATTATGTACTATATAGTTATTTACCATTTACCATACACGTTTTAGTGGAGAAGATGATTCGCCGCTGGGCGCCGCTCATATGGCTGGCGCCGGACGAACAGTTCCTGCCCGGTTCCGTGTCCGATTTCTTGAATCACGTAACGCCCAAGCCACGTTCACCGTCCGACGCGCAAAAACACCACCAAGTGCCCGTGGGACCGGACTCGCAGACGTGGTTTTTGGTCACCAATTCCGAAGTCGGTGAGTTGTTATGATCGGAGGTTTATCATATCCATAGACATAGAGACAGAGAGTACACAAAAAAATAAAATAAAAATAAAAATAAAAATAAACAAATAATAAAAATATTTTCATATACTCGCATTTGCTATCTGCAGACGTAAGAGCCGGACACACGACGACCGTATAAGTAAAGTAGAGCACGCGTGAGAGACAAGTGAAAAAATGCATATATTTCTAATATTTCTTATTCCTCTCAGAGTGTAATAATAATATTATATCATCATTAAGAAAGGTCGCACGAGAAATTCGCGTATTTCCTGTGAAAAATTTCTTATAAGGCGTCCATCGCGGTTCGTTATCAAACGCATATTATAATTCATACAATATAACATAATAACATTATCACAAACAACGCGAAACAGCGCGTGAGAGTACGATAATATAATGATAATTAATTATTATTATTATTATTATTATTATTATTATTATTATTATTATTATTATTATTATTATTATTATTATTATATCGTAATTAAATCGAGCGGAAATTTAAATACCGGTATGTGTATACTTACGCGACGGCGGCACACAACGACCGGAACACGAGTGGTATATACCTATATAATATATAATACGTCGCGTAATACGGTTCAACGGTCTAGACGTACCTACGTAACACTTTCGATTATGCGGGTGAAACGTTATGTTATTATAATATTTACGATTATTATGAACTTCATAAAACGTTTGTTCGTGCCGAGTTGCGAGATATTTTTATAATAAATAATTGTACGGATAAGTGTATGTGTAAATATTGTAAATAATATTACACTGGATGGAACGAAATGAATATCGCTGGAATATAATCGTTTTAGAAAATAATAAAGACACTTAAGTATTTGACTCTGATTGAACGGGATATCTATTATCTTAACACCACATAAAATCTGAAAAACAACATGAATATGGTTCATAACTATATATTTTTTGAATTTGAATTTTGGTTTTAAGCGAATTTTACGTACTTGTTACTTAATTTTTTTATTTTAACCGAAATTACATTGCGATTACAAATAATGCGAATAATTATTATTATCATACAATTTATTTGTATACAACCGCCCATATCACTGTTCACAAATAATAATTAATGAAATTGTAAGTAAAATTGTACGTGAAATAGATTTTAATCCAAACATCTGTATAATATATGGAACAAAATGATATAATAACGATCTTAGAAAAAAAAAAAATAATAATTAATTCGGCACACGATTTAAATAAACCTACAATTTAAATTGTTAACACAAGAACGTTTAATATATTATGTGCAGACACGTATGTGATTTTTTTTTTTTTTTGTTTTTTTAATAATTATTTAACTTCAATACTAATTGAACAAATTATCCAGTTCAATCTTATACTAGCGGACAGCGGTATACTGGTATATATTTATATTGTGGTCTGTTTGGTTGAAACCGATAATATTATATCTATACTATATAGATACCACCTATTTACATACCTACAACCTATTACATAGTACTTACATGTAAATATATTATATACATGTATAATCAAATATATATATTCGTAACGTATAAATTGAACATTATACCAAAAATAGATGTTATTATAATACGAAATAGTTAACTTAATTAATATTCAAATTGAAATTTATATAGACAGGAGTACGGAATCTAGTAAAAAGTCCTTTTGGTAAATAATTATCGGTTCTTCTGTTAATTCGGTACAAGTACCGTAATCATGCAATTCTCTTATATTGGACCTTAACGAAAAACAAAATTTTATATTATGAAAATATAGTTAGGAATGTAGAGATTTAAGTTAAAAAGTTTAAAAATAATAATAATATGTAAGGATTACAAAAATACTATTTAAAAATAATAAATTACTCATAATATAAATACTTCCGTCTGCCGGACGTATCATTATACTGGGTTTTAAAATGAAAATATATAGGTAGAATATAAAAATAATTATTTAAATTATTAATCTTTGTTCGAAACGTACAATCACATTGATAATTCGCAAATAATAGGAGGGGTTTTTTTTTTTTACAAAATTACAAAAGTATTATTTTTTGCTATACGAGTGCACATAAATATTTTTAAGTCCACATTGTTATGCCTTATGCGTGTTATCTATAGGTTGTTACTTATTAGCATATGACTACTATTATAATTTAATTTGACGGACATTCCTCTAAAAGCTATAAATGTTAAAACAACTATTCATACAAATAATACGCAGTTGTTTTTGTAAAAGTTCATTAATAATATAAGATATAACAATATTCTGAATATAATATTCATTTCTAAGCCAATGTTTTATATTTTCGTTTATTATATTACAGAAACCATTAACCAATAAAATGAATAATAATATTTCGAAAAAAATCCTCACTAAACATTAATTATATTCAGATACATCTTACATTTCTATAATTTCCAAATAAGACGAAGATATTATGTAACACATACGTTTAAACTTTTAAAATATTATACTTCAATAAACACTTGATTAGGTTTTAGGTAGTTAAAAATGACATCATATTATTTTCTAATCAACAAATTATCCACTTTGTAATAATTATTGTTCTTTCACTCTGTTTCGATTTCATCAATTATATTTGAAAGTTTTAAAAATTAATTCTGAACTCTCAATATAAAGTTAGATTTTTCGTAATCACTGTTTAATTTAATATTTATTTTATATTGTTCACTTTATTAACACCAGCAGATGAGTTATAATACAATTTCAATTGCTGTGCGGACTGCGGTGCACTGAGATAAACCAATCAAATTGCATTGTTATTTTTTACACTACAGTACTACACGATTACGCCGTTATTTCATTATTCATTAGAGATATCTCTACGTGCGAGTCATTGAATCTTGCAGTTTTATTTTTTAGCACGCACATTTGTAATACATTTAGAATAATTTTCTTTTTTTAAATATACGAGTATAATAGACTATTAAATACACGTATACGAACTAAAATTAATAATAGATTATCGATATTCGATATCAATTACACGCGAGCTGAATTAGCATATTATATATTTTTATAATAATATCTAATTTGCCCATGTGTATTATTATCTATGAATAATTCAAATCATTATTATGATCGGCGAATATGATTATCACAATATTTAAGAGTCTTAAATTTATTATTTCTATTATATACTTATAATTATATTACAACAGCTAATTATAAATTAATACTTTTTATTATTATAGACTATCGTATTGTTTTTAATTAATGGTATAACATGTGTAATTTATTATACGTTATCAGTTAGGAAATAACACAGTAATAACTAATAATCATTTAAATTATTTACCGTTTTTCGGCAGATCGACTGTTAGAAAACGCGACTTCTGTACTGTACGGACAAAACCCGAACACGACCAAGGTACCGGTATATGCCTACGTGACAGAATGCGGTCCTAAAAAGTTCCACGTATCCTATTGGCTGTTCTTTCCGTTTAGTCAGGGAAAGCCAATATGTACACTAAGTATGGGTCCATTGGGGCCGCTACCATTGCCCGTCATCAATAACAAATGCTATGGTACCATGAAAGAGTTTGGAAGCCACGTAGGAGACTGGGAACACATGAGTCTTATGTTCAATGTAAGTATGTTATAATAATACAATAGTCACCCATAAACATGGCAATATACGTAAACGAATTATCACGTACTTACTTGAATAATTTAGCCAAATAAGAAACAAAAAAAATTACGCGAAACAATATTTTTATCAATGTATTGACGGACTGCAAATATGATAACTTATGAGTACTATAATATTTTAGATCCTTATATTATAAATTTATAATAATATTTCTATAATATTGAAAGTACTTTGTTATATATTACTTTCTTTAAATTTACCTTAAAGTTATTTTGGGTTTGCCGATCGATTTTAACGGTAATCTGTATTTTTTGTGTATATGGTCGAAATTTCTCTTTATGTTTCATGTTGTAATACTTCTCCAGTTCTCTTATAGAAACATTAAACGTAAACATATTGTTATTAATAACATTTTTTTTTAATAAACCCATATTTTTTGGTGGACATTATCGAATTAGTAGTTAGTAGCACAACTAAGGAGAGTGTTTTAGATGTCTGGATTCTTGAACTGAATTTGTGCGTTTTTAAATAGATCGAATGTCAAATTCCAGTACCTAGCGTATTATATTCAAAAACTTTGATATCGGAGGTTTATTTAACTTAGGTGAACACACCTTCCTCGAAGAAATCATAGTTGCGCCATTTATTATACTCTTAGTTTTAGGGTTTTATTGATGAAGTAATATAATAATAATGTACTTGACATTTTCATTGTCGCAGGGTTACGACGAACCGGAAGAGATGTACGTGTCGGTGCACGATGCCGGTGCGTTTTACCATTTCGATAGGAGTCGCCAGAAGTTTATTTTCGACCGACAAGAAGTACGCAAAGGATTCATGCAAAAGCCCAATTTTCCTGAAGTGGTGCATCTGACGGACGAGGGAAACCACCCGGTGCTGTTTGCGGCCAAAGGATCACACGGACTGTGGACTGCCCCGGGTTAGATCTACTATATTATATACTCATAATATTATAATTATTTATTATAATACAATGATACAAAAATGTATTAAATTTATCCACTGAATTGTAACCCAAGGACGGGACGAGAATTCAAAAGTATTCTTCATGACATCCTAACCTCACAAACTCCCTTAAAAACAGGAAATTAAAATTTCAAAACATTTTAACAATATCTGTATTATACATATATTGAACTAATGTCTAATAGTATCTTATATATAATATGATTTAAATACTAATTAGGGATATTTATAATTGTCATGGTTAGCAATAATATTATTTATTATACGAAGGTTCGTCATGAATTTATGATATAATCGTAACTGTAATGTTATTACATAAATAGAAGTGCACCATTGCAGTTTCATTTAAAATTAGTTTCTAATGCGAAATATAAAAAGATTAAAAAAGTCAAAGTAAGAAATACATGTAAAAACTTTTATGTTCGTAGGTATATTTAAGCTAGTTTTAATATTTCAATAATTTTTACCGTCACGTACCATACTTTGTGTCATTTTTTAACACCCAAGTCACAATAATTTCGACCTCGAAGTCAGTCGACGTCACGTATTTATATATTAAATTAAACATTAAAGTGATTGTTTTTTCGAATAATAAATTTACAAAATTAAAATAACAAATTAATATTATAAACGTTACGTGCAAATAAAAAAATATATATATATTTAATCTATCTCGTTCGAGGACGTATCGCGTAATATTATTTTTGCAATAACATTATACGTATTATCTTTTGTCGGATTCCAGGGAAACACAAATACGTGCGCATACCGCGGTTGTACGACGACAGCGGTTACGGTTTACCTTGGAGGACGTGGCAAAAGGTGGAGATGTTGAAATGGTCGAAAAAGCTGCCGGCGTGGATGCAGTACTACGGCCGTTGGGGGAATCCGCACGCCAAATGTCACCCATTGTCGAAAATGGGCTTGCAGATCTGTCAGTTTACCGACGGGCCGACGGGCATACCGATGAAGCCGCACGATTTCCAATGTCAAAACGCGACCGGGTGACGACGAACGATACAAGAGAAATTCGTGCGTCCTATGCACGGCGCATACTAACCGTGACCCGACTTTCGACCAAATGTACGTGTTCTAGGTCGCTTGTCGTGAATAATATTATTGTTAAAATCGTTTTTATTTATTATTATTAGTTATTATATTTAAACCGTGCTACATATTATTATGCGCGTACAGTACAGTCTAATGTTATAATATTAATTATTATTAATTTATAATTAAACGTGATGGGTCTCAATAGTTTTTAAGCGCCTATAAAAACCGTATTACTCGTATTGTTATTATTATTATCTACGTTGTTGTTTCCGAGTGAAAGTATTAAGACCTCGCATTATATTATAAATATATATAAATTATAAATATTATTGTTTTCGAAACGGGTTTTGTTTATTTTTCTATTTTATCACAACAAAATACTCGCGAAATATCGCATACCGACGTCAGTAATATTAAAAATTTACAACCACGCAAAACGCAAACCCGGTAACTACCGCCAGGTATAGCCGGTATACTATATACATATTATAATATACTAATCTAACCTAATCCATGGGTATGGACCATTCCGTACGTTGTGGCAGGAATAAATTGTGACTGGACTAAATCCCGGCATTCGTTGGCATCGTGTAAAATACAAAAGTTATCTGATATTATTTGTTATTAGTTTATTACTCATTATTATTATTATTATTATTATTATTATTTATCACTACTTAACAGTACTTTTTGATGAATCTCGAATTCTCCAAATTACTATCAACTATCAAGGTAACACTTATCATAACATTGATAATATGAATTTTACAACCCCATGATATATGCATGATTAAATAATTACAAATAATGACATTTAAGGACAATTTCCTAAAAATCGGCATCTTCGTTAAATTAAGAGGTTGAAGTTGAACCATCAAAATTATCATACATTTGTACTTCACAAACTGACTATTTTCTAATTTCACCAAACTTAAAAAATAAAAATATATTTTTTATATTTTTTTACGAGATGTCTCAATTTAAAAAAGTAATATACGTATGTATAATATTATAATATAGTCTGTTAGGTAACTAATATTTAAAAAAACTCCATTCATAAATTTCAATTTTTCGCGGAAATATTACAACGAGTAAATATATTTGAAACACAACAATTTGATTACACACTATACTGTACCTATACAAAAAGCTCAAATTAAAAAAAAAAAAAACAAAATCACGATTTAATTATTTAATTTAATACAACAATTAACGCAATATACGTATAATATAATTATACGTAAAAAGACTAAAAACTGTGTATTCAAGAACGGAAAACGTACGTTTTCACTAAAAAAACACACACTAACAAAAGTGACGAAATCTACGAATCAAGTTTCGTTGAACCTCCGTCGCGGCAATACCAAAATCCAGCTATCAAAGTTATAGTCGGATAGCCGATTATTAATAAATTATTACCGCCGCCATTCGATAACCGATGAAATCGGTAATCCGCTAAGTCCGAATATTAGCCAAACTTCGATATGAAGAACAAAATAGAATAAATCAAAATTTAGAGGTTCTTATAAAATAATTACTAAAATAAATTACGAGTATACCTGTATATAGTTGAAAATATTTTAAATAATAAAACAACTAAATATATAATTCACATAAGACGATTAAAACAAAATTTCAATCGCAAAACATCAAAAATGATTTTAAGTATAAAAAGATAAAGAGATAAAAGATAAGTTTTTCTAAATAACAACAAAATACATTTTATAATAATATACTACTTCATTGTCTATTTTATTATTTTAAAAATTGTAACGATAAAATAATTAAATGTTCAATTATCGTTTAAATTTATTTTATATAATTCTGTTGTACTCGGCTATACATTATAAAAAATATTAGTTACTAGTATTATTGTGACTAATTGGCTAGTTATTGACACTGTTTAACCCACAAATATTTACAGTTATAGACTAAGTTCGGTTAGGTTAAGTGGTCATTGTTCTTGGAATATAAATTATAATAACGACAGAATTGGAGAACATTAATTTTAATACCTAGAATATTTATGAAAATGAATATTATGTATAAAAAATCATAGAAAACAAAAATAATTATCAAGTCTGTATCGTCACGTGATAAATGTACCGCTAGTGATAAAATACAATATTTTAATGATTCATAACACAATATATTATACCAAGAATAATAATTATAAATTATAATTATAAAAGTCAAAATCTATCCATAGTAACAACTATTTAAAAAAATATTTTACCTAATGTTATTGTTAAAGACATAAATACATAATTAAGGTCAAAATGTGGGCAATATTGAATATCATATTATCTGTACAGTGTATATGACAATAAATTATTTATTTTCACTTAGCGTGGTCTATCTACACCTGATACAAACTGCGCATCCTAATTATTCCGTCGCACAGAAAATCGTAATCTCATCTTACTTTAAACCTATAACGAAAAAACCGTCTTATAAAAAAAAAATATAGAATATTGAACGAGCAATATTTTAACTATAACAAAAAACATCGGTTTTAATATCATGAATAAACAATAATAACAACAATTGTATAAAAACGTATTATTACACATTTAAAATGTATATTGGAAAATTGATTTACAAATTATTCATTTTAAAACTTGGAAATTAAAAAACGTCATATTACTAAACACCTCCACGTTGCATAACAAAAATTTAATTGATTTTTCCTATTAACATGTATTAAATATTACAATAGTAAATTTTTAATAAAATTATTAGTATTTGGCTTCAAAATAAAATAATCGTCAAGGAGACATGACGATAGTTAAAATTGTTCGTCAAACCAAATGGAATTTAGTGCCATTTTTAATGTTTTTCGTACTTAGCTAAGAAGTCTGGTAGGTATAGTATGTTTAATATGGTAAATGTATATACCATACATCAATTGAACCGTGTTGTATTATTTTTATTATGTTTTTTTTTATTATTATTATTATTTTTATAGTTACGGATGTGCGTCAGACCCTCGCACAGAATAAAACAAACCGATTATTATATTATAATATAACGTTTAGAACAAAAATACGCGTACTCGTTCGTAATTGACCAAATAGGTCCACTTTAGATATGTATGTATGTAGTTATTATTATTATTATTTATTTATTTATTTATTTTTACGTCAGTTTAATCATGCGCATCCTGCGACAGTAGTCGAGAACGTGCATTACCAGAGTATAGGTACACACGTTATACTGCGTCATGGTCGGATCGAAAACCGTGGATTTAAATTTTCTACAAACCATGATCGACAAGACTGAACCCGGAGTAAAACTCACCTCATACGAAGTGAGTACACTTAAATAAGGTTAAAAACAATACACGAAACGTTATAACTAATACAATAATCCCTGAAAAAATGTGAATGTATGTGAAATAACGATCATATTATTATATGTTTTTTTTTTTTTTTTTTTTTTTTACAATCCGAAGATTGGTTAAATGATTAATGATGTTTCCCTCCATTTTTCTCTGTCACCTATATTTCTTTTTAGCTCTCTGTATGTTTTTATTCCGGTATCTTCCATCACTTGCTTTATAAAAGGTGTTCTAGGTCTCCCTCTCCCTGGTTTTCCTTCAATTTTTCCTTCTATTATTGTAGTTATCCAAGAACTATTTCTTAATAAATGTCCAATCCATGCTTTTCTCCTCAATCTCAGTGTATTCCATAATGATTTTTGAGTATTCATTATTATATGTACTCGTATTGTATAATAGTGTGTATACACTGACACTGTCGTCCGAGAATGTACACTTACGCAGTAATTGTTGTCAAGTCGAATTGTTAAAAATAATTTTATACATAAATATATCTTACATAATTATATTTTTCTATCCGTCCAGATGAAAAAATAATTAAAAATACATTTTTGATATTATTATATGTTATAATAACATTATCTCATTTAAATACGCGTGGATACGGTTTTGATCGTATTATAACTGAAATTATTAAATAAACCGAATACTGTACAAATCTAGTCAAGTCGCATATAAAATCAAATCAAATTTGTATTCTGAAAACGAATTTGTTGTGTTTAAAAATATTCAAATAAAATTAATTTGTGAAAATTAGGTAGGTACGCGAATTTAATTTTCGAAAAACAACAAAATGTATTTTTCTTTTTTCTTTCCGATAATTGTAGAGCATATTATGAAGCTTATATTTAGCATTATTCCGTGTATTTAAACATGCTTTCTATAATGATTATGAATAGTAAAATGTACTTAAACCATCCATGAATTATCAGTCAAACTGCACATTCGAGATTCGGCATAATATAAAATTATAATTATTAAGTATAAAATATTTACTTCGAATAAATTCAAACGATTCGCGATTTACAGACGACGTTGGGATCGAAAAGAGGTGACAACTACACGTCGATGTTGTACAGGATCAAATTATACGGAGAAGGCAAATGGACAAAGTATCTGATCTACAAGTGTTTGCCCGACAACAAACAAACGAGAAACGCGTACAAATCCGAAATGCTGTTTAATAACGAGGTGACGTTCTACGTGAAATCGTTTACAGCGCTGATTGCATATCAGGTAAGTACATAAGTATCATCACAAAACATAGGTACGTTTTCTAGAATATTAATAGGAGATTGTATTTTAATATACACTATTATAAAATATTTACTACTAGAGAAAGATAAAATATGTAAATGCAATAAGTTATTTTAAAAAGATAGTAATAATTTTTTTACCACGTTCAATCGATGTGAGAAAATTGATAAAATATTCAAAGTTCAATTTTTTCCAACTGTTGTTAAAATTTGAACATGTATATGCATATGAACATTATGATGTCGTTAAAATGAAATTCAATATTTTTATATTTTTTACGGTGACATTTTTCTAACGAATATTGTAAATGTAATATTTGTTTGAAGGAGTCAAAAAAATTAACCGATCCATTTAAAAGTGTGCCAAAATGTTATTTGGCCCGAAGTGATATAGTTATACTGGAAGACATGGGGCACAAAAAGTTCGTTATGTTGGACAGAATAAAAGGTCTTGATTTCAGCCATTGTCGGGCCATTCTCAGGTGAGCTTTTCCTCGCTGCACTATTTGCGAACGTTTTAAGAACTAAAAAAAAAAAAGGTTTAGTGTGAATTTACACAACATTCGATTATTTTCAGACAAAATAAAGTATATTATGGAATTTAAAATTAGAATTGTTATCGACGTATTTTTAAGTTTATATTTCAATATATTTATTATAGAACAATTATTTTGTTTTGACGGCATTAGTTTCGTATCGATTTCTCGTCGAAATATCGAATAACAAAAAAATATGATAAAATATTGTGCATTTTAGATAAAAAAAAAAAGAAAAATGTTATACTATACTATAAATAAAATGTTCACTTATTTCTGATTAAAAACAAAAGTGTCCCCATCGTTATACGAATGAATTAATAATAAAGTAACTCATATTCGAATTCGATATAACGTTTCAGATCTCTGGGGAAGTTTCACGGACTCTCGTTGTCCATGAAAGTGGATAAACCAGAAGACTTCAAGGAACACATTTCAGAAGTGATAAACGAGGTGTATTATAGGAACGAAAACGAATTGTGGTACAAAGGATACTACAAACGAGCTGCGGAAAACGCAGAAAAAATGGTACTCGTATAATATAGATATTTTTCTAAGTAAAATTTGTCAGAACTTATTATAAAAACAGATTAACATAGGTAGTAAAGTCGCTCAACGACTAACGTGGAAAACTTAAAAACTCCAAAATAAGCATATATTTTTTCTCATGATTTTGAAATAAAATTTTAAAAGCATAAACTTGTATGCTAAAAAACACAGGAGGATTAAAAAATGTATAAAAAAAAAAACATTATCCCGATCGATTATATTTGTGCAATGTACCTTATTAACGTTTTTTCCGACTTTATTTCATTTTATATCTAAATTAAACGTAATTTCAAAATAATTAATGTACATGTTAACTAAAAATTTCGGAGTTTTAAAACCCTTCCTCCCAACCAATGTTTTAATAGTTTTCGCCGTTACTATAAACAAAGAAATCATTGTAAAATTGTGTTCACAAAATTTTACAATGATTTCTTTGTTTATAATACGATTCAACAGTTAGCGTCTGAACTCACCGAAGAAGAAAAACCGAAATATTTGGAAAAATTTCGAAAATTCGTCAATCACGAATCATTTTTCGCATATATGGTGGGATTGGTGACGGCAAAAGAACCGCTAGCCGTGCTTTGTCATGGTGACTGTTGGACGAACAATTTTCTATTCCAATACGCTCAAGACGGAAGCATATCTGAAGTAAGATACCGTTCCAACGATAAAGAAAAAATAATAATTTGTCATTAAAATTGTTTCAAAATATTATTCTTTGTCGCCGCATTCTTATTAGAACTTTCTGTACTTAACGATAATTATTTAAACTGCATATACCAAACCTGAATAATGTTACACCTTACACTTTGGGGAACATATTTTTAAAAAGATGAGCTGATACTCCTGCCGCACAGGATACAGGTGTGCGAATCATAGCGTTTAATTTTAATTCGAATTTGAATGCAATGATAAACCATTGCATTCGTAAAAACGATTCTGAGCGAAGTTCAGTCAGATTATAATTTTCGTTTGAACTAAAAATATCAACTTAAAACAGCTATAAAAGAAAATTGAGATTAGGGATTTTTCTAATATTTTAGTATGATGTTATGTAATATGTAAGTATACTTCAGTAAAATTTTCAGACCCTAATACCAAAAATTGCCAATTTTATCAAACATTATATACGTAAAAACGAGAATTTTACGAAATATTCAAAGTCCAATATTTTGTAGAAAAATTAATGTAACGGATCCAAAATTTTACTACATATATATAATAGCTATGTGAACACCCAAAAAAATTTTCAAGTCTTTATCTTAAAAATTGCCCGAGTTATCGAGAAATGTAGAAATTGAATTCGTCAAAATTTCATTTTTCGTGAAAAATGCCGTTTTTTCGTCATTTTTTCGAAGTTTTTTCTACCGCTTATAGTCAATTTTGAAAAATTCGAAAAATGACCTAAATAAAGTACCATCTACATCCACTTTCACATCTGAAACTCGCTATTCGTGAAAATCTAAGCATTATTTCGGGTAGTAAAAGTATTTTCAGAATATTTATTTATACGTATGGATTCTAAGATTTTCGTTTTACTAAAAATATCAACTTTAAACGGCTATAAAAAAAAATTTTGACAATGGATTTTTCTAATATTTTAGTATGATGTTAACTAATATGTAAGTATATTTCAGTAAAATTTTCAGACCTAAATACCCAAAATTGCCAATTTTATCAAACATATACGTAAAAACGAGAATTTTACGAAATATTCAAAGTCCAATATTTTGTAGAAAAATTAACATAACGGTTCCAAAATTATACCACATATATATAGTAGCTATGTGAACACCCAAAAAAATTTTCAAGTCTCTATCTTAAAAATTGCCCGAGTTATCGAGAAATATAGAAATCAAATTCGTCAAAATTTCATTTTTCGTGAAAAATGCCGTTTTTTCGTCATTTTTTCGAAGTTTTTTCTACCGCTTAGGGTCAATTTTGAGAAATTCGAAAAATGACCTAAATAAAGTACCAACTAGATCCACTTTGCTACCGGAAACATACCCTATTCGTGATAATCGGAGCATTATTTCGGGTAGTAAAAATGTTTACAGAATAAAAAAAAAAAAAAAACAAAAAAAAATCACACATCATTGTAAAACCAATACATTCTTCGCTTCGCTCAGAATCTAAAATGATTTAAACAATAAATTTTATTTTATGTAATGCATATTTTTACAAAAAAAAAAAAAAAAAAAAAAAATACCTAATAATAATAAAATAAAATATTTTTAATCACTATTTTTCATTATTTAAAAGTAAAATGATTTTTAACTTAACATTTATATAATTATATTAACGTCCACTGTTATTTTTCGAGGTATCCATGGTCGACTTTCAAATGGCCAGATACGGTTCTCTGGCGCTGGACCTGGTCAGTCTTTTATATTGTTGCACCACCATGGAATTAAGAAAACAACACATGCCCCAACTGTTAAACGAGTATTGCGATTCGGTCATCGACGTTTTGTCGCAAACAGGTTGTTTGATTTATTATCCGGACGTTCGACAAACGTACGTCTATAATATCTTAGTTACCAATAAGTAATAATATAAATGAATCGCTAACTGCAGAAAGGGGACAAGTCCATTTTTATCAATTTTGATTTTATTATCATTTTTCATTAAGCACGCGTAAATACATCGTTTACTGCAGATAGGAGTCAAATCCGATTATCAAAACAATAAATATATTGTTTGGAAATTCTTGTTTACTATAGAAAGGATACATGTCCATATTTGGTTTTTGATCATTCCTGAAAAATTAGGAAAAGTGGACTTGTCCCCTTTCTGCAGTTAGCGATTCAAATATTTATCATTCGTAATACCGTTTAAAAAAATTTACCTCAATAGCATTTTTTTCATTCTTCATATTTTATATTTGAATAACATTAGATCAAATCAATCACCAGCCACCAGCGTAATAATTTTAAAAATAATATCAATATGTAATACATTTTATAGACATGTCATACGTATTATGTTATTGTTCTCTCCTGGGGGATTTAAAATATGGTAACGACATATTTTATGTTTATACATTATACCTAAATCGTGTTCGTCGTCATGATCTATTCTCTCTGGAATAAATCAAATTTCATTCGTTCGCACTTTCTCATATACCTATCAATCTATCATAAACCGTGCTCAACCGCGGTCTTATTAATAGCGACATGTCGCTGTAAACAGTAAACATTCGGTACCTGCTAAGTCTTTTTGGAAGAATTTCAATTTAATTCGCGTATTTTATAAATTATTTATTACCGAAAAATGTTTTAATTTTATCCTTTTACGCGAACAGGATCAAAAATGAAATACGTGAATACAACGTATTCGGCTTGGGCGTGGCGCTCGACATGATACCGATAATCACTTGCGATTCGGAACAAGCTCCGGACATGTACACTGAGGACACAGTGAACGTAGACAACGAAGACGAACCCAGCAAAGAACCGTACCCCGTCATGACAACGAGCTCGCTGTGCCGCCATATGATCACGGACCTCGTCAAAGAACTCGTGGACAACGGAAGTTTGACTTAACACGGTTGTGGTTACCATGGTATGATTATCAAACGGACGGTACACACGAATACCAGACACGCGTTCTCGCTCTTTTACTTATAATTTATTATTTCATCATAACAACTCGACCGGAACTGTCGGTGACACAATAGGTTTGTACATATTTTCAATTATTCGTAAGTTATGTTATTTTAGCCTCCAAATGGATATTAAACGTTGAACTATTTTTATTATTTATTTTCATTTTAACCTCGCGATACCCGTCCAAGGTCCAACACGCATAATATACGTAATACGTACATCTATTTTTAAACTTTAAAGTCGGGTATTATCACACAAGTGAATAAACAATATCATTTTTTTATATTAATTTTCAATTATAATGTTACAAGTAGGTATTAAAACAACAAATAACGATAAAAAATTACTTGTCGTTTGAACAACGTAAATAACATTAAGGTAATAAGTATTATTTATAATAATTATTTACTGTAATACCTACTAGCATAAAAAAATTGAAATCGGTTATGTAACTTCATATTCACACGTACAGTAATGTATCAATATCGTCTATACAATACGCCGTATCAAACAGAATAATAATTTATTTCATTATAATTAAATTTTTTGAAGTCAAAAATTATTTTTTCTATCATCATAGAATTTTATTTTCCTTATAATCTTATGAAAATGTTTTCTTAAAAACGTGACACTTTATTAGAATTTCAAATGAATTGTGAGAATACGTCATATTTTATAAAAACAAAAAAATATAATATATAAAATTAAATACACAAGTGAAAATTTAAAATGAAAAAAAATATAATATATTATGACTTCGTTTTTATTTTTTACATGTTACATCGTACATCGTTTACAACTAAATTTCAATGTATTACGATATCACCATTAACATTAAAGCTCACATCAATATCCGGCAGATAGTATGTTTTTTTCATTAGTATTGTATTTTTATTTTAAATAATATGCAACAAAATGGGAAACAAAACATTATAACTTCATATCAACTATTTTCTAAATAAATTCAATAACAATTTTTAAATCATTTCTGATCATATAGAAATATAATTTTTTTTTTTATTATTGATTTGTATAATTAATTTTTTGACTTTTTGAAAATATGAATTATTTATGTTGTAAAATAAATTTAAATAAAAACATGCGCACATTGTGTTCGTGCTTTGTACATGTGATTTAATTTGTACATTTAATTATTTAACCTAAAACTCTTTCCTAAATTATTTTCTTACTAAAGAAAATAAAATCATTTTCCTTCTCTATAGACTCAACATTATTACTCCAAATCAAAGTTTGTTTTATGAACAATCTTGGCAAAAGTATTTTATCAAATTTAAAATAAGTTTATAAATAAAAAAAAAAAAAACATTAGTAATTACATTATATACCATTTAATCATTTAATATTGAGCTGACACATACAAAAATGAGCAGATACCTATAATAATTATATCATTATTTTAATATAAAAATCATTTTTATAAAATACATACAACTTTTTTTTTCTCTAAATTATTTTATTCCTTCTAATGGTTAACATGCATAAAAAATAAATTATTTCATTTTGTAAATAAAAATACTTAATTTATATAAAAAAAATATATATAATATATTATATTTATATACATAAACACGTAAATTATTCAATAATCTTATTATTGTTATAATTTATAAAACTATTGCTAAAATAATTACTCGTTAAAATTTATTACTTTAATTAGTATACATAATACTGATTGTTAATAACATCTTAGATTAATTTCCTTAATACCACTCTTAAAAGAAAATTTATTCACAGATGAAATAAAAATAAAAAAAAGTAATAAATTAAAACTAATCAATTAAAGACATAATAATTCGTAAAAGATAATTAAGTAGTCAAATGTAGATGTACAATGAATATCGTTAAAAGACATATAACCTATGATTTATAAATGTTCGTAAACAAATTGAGATGGAGACTTAATTTAACACTAGTATAAGTCAATATGTTGAAGCCCAACAAGTGTAATACAGACTTTATTTTTCACGTTCACCACTGTCTAAAGTCATAAACACGTATCTGTAAAAAAGTGTTGATACTATTGTACCAGAAAATGGACCAACCCAGTAGATCTAAAAAAAAATATAAAATATGTATAAAATTATATTTAACTAACTTAATAACCTAAAACACTAACCCAATGCATATTCCATGAATTGTTGTAAATTGCTGGCGCTAATGATCTTGCTGGATTTAAACTATTTCCAGTGAAGGGTCCCTATAATAAAAAAATTTAAAACTATTTAATTTTCAAAAAATATATATTATTTTCATTTACACTAATTAAATTATTTTTTATTTGTTAATTAATAATTAAAATTTTAATTATTACATTTTGTATTATAATATTATTATTTTAAAGTATTACAAATATTGTAACATGAATCACCAACATTTTATTTATCTAGAATGTAAAAATTGCATTCGACTATTAAATTGAATAGAATTTTAAAAATTATAAACACTTTTTTTTCAATTTTCAAATGGTTTTAATTAAATTAATTTACTATTCGATTTTGTCATATTTCCATTATGTAATATTATTTTCATAATATTAGTATATATTTAACAATTTAAAATTATAACATTAAATATAATTAAATAAGTGTAGTAGTAGTATTTAGTATAAGTACTTACAACTACAACGGATGTTAAGAAGATAATAACTAAAAACTTTAAAGGAACACTCTCTCCATGACCATTGCGTGGATCCCAAACGGCACATACAACAAGTATTAAAAGTCCAGTTGTAATACCTTCAATTGAAAGTGCTTGCCATTCAGATAATCCATTAACTGGACTTGTCACGCAAACTCCAGAGTTTTCAACTTTCAGTATGTTATAAGGTGAAATTACCTATATAATAATAATAATATAAATATTATTCTATAATTCAAATAATATACAGTAAACAATAATCTGTGTACATACCACTAGAATTCCATACCCAATCAATGCTCCTAAAAATTCAGCCACAAAATAGACGAAAGCCGATATTAATGATAATTTACCCAAAATCAGAGCACATAGTGTTACACATGGATTGATATGACAATTACTGATGTTACCAATAATCTAAAAGCAGATTAAATTACATTTATGTGTAATTTAGAAATTTATATTTAGTAATTAAATTGAATGAAATACAACCTTAATATAACATTCATTAATTTAATTTAATCAAAATAATACATTTTTTATAGTACATTTAATCTTTAATGTATTAATATCTAGAATGCATATTACAAATTGAATTTTAATTCATAAAAAGTAATAATAATAATATAATTGAAACTTAAGTGTAAATATTAAATCCTTTACAATGAGAAAACTTCCAAAGAACAAAGAAACTTGCATATTTAATTGATTAATTTAAAAAAAGTGAAAACCAATTAATTTTTAATAGATGAGATTAACCATACTATATATTAATCATACAAACTCATACCAAAAATATATAATAATTCAATAAGTAAACACACAATTAAAGAAAAAATTATTTAGTAATTCAAACAAATTGATTCTTAAAATTCTATTTATTCTCGATTCTAATTGATATTCATCTATATAATATCATAATATACATACAATGATAACAACTGCAACAATACCAGCAAATGCAATAGCTCCACTATATGTACTTAGTTCTTTGTCTTGAATGTTTGGCACTAGCCCCATACAACCGAACAGCATTAAAAATGCGGTACCAATGAGTTCAGCTAAAAATATCAGCAAAAGTCTCTGCCATGATGGCCGATCAAACAAATGATGATTCTGTTCTTCTGAACCTGGAAAAAATTAATAATCAATGAGTTTTGTTTTATAGTAATATGTTTTGACATAATAGAATAATACCAGATTCTAATAACGGTACAGTGTCATCGATAGTATCATCCATTTATAAATGGCATTATTCCAACACAATTAAAGAGTTATTACAACTTATTCATTTAGCCAAAATATGAACATATGTATAATATGAACATCAATAAATAGAAAATATCAAAAAAACAACGCAATCTACGCGTTGATGACATATTCATTCGAGTTGTATTAAAACCCATTTCAATCAAAATGTTACTTTTTTAAAAAAAAAAAATAATTATTATATAACACGCATTTGTACACGAGTACACAACACTGAGAGCATATTAAACATAATAAATTATAATTTTAAACAATTCATTTTCAATTTTTTTAAAAAACAATATTATCACTTATCCTTATCAAAAACTCAGTTAAACAGTTCCAAGGTTACGAATAAACCTTGATCACGAACATTTTGGAGAAAGAGCTCCGCGAACTATGGTAATAAAAGTACCTACTCCGAATTTTTCTCGTCCACCAGAACGCGCTCCGAACAATAGTAATGTCATTTTTATATTATTATGTTTAACATAGGACTTCTAATGGTTTTTTATTATTATTATTTAAAACGTTAAACTTATGAAATTATTATTATGAAATATAATATTAAAAGACTAGGATTTCCTTGATCGAATGAATGCATTTCTAACATTATACGACTAGGTATAATCGGAGATTTATATATATTTTTTTTTTTTAAAATAGGTATTTGACAAGTTTAAAATTAAATATACAAATACAAATTTATAGTGTAAAAATATAAAAATAAAAATCTGACTATTCTACAAATCGTGACAATACCTATAAAAATTGTTTAGCTTCATAATTCAATTTTTTCTCACAATATTGTCAATTACTATTTGTTATAATGTAATACGAATAACGTTGCCCAGTGTGTTTAGAATTGCCTAAATTTTAACATTCTTAAATAAATGGTAAACACCGGGTTAACTAAAAATTTGCCAAATACGCATTTCAATATATTTATATAATTATAATCTCCGATTATAGAAGTCGTATAATCTTAGAAAAGCATCAAGGAATCCTGGTCTTTAAATTATATTTCATAATAATTATTCATAAATCCAACGGTTTAAACAAAAAAAAAAAAATAATAATAATAAACCGATAAAAGTCTTATGCTGCACATATAAAAACGACACTATTAAACGTTCGGAGCGCATTCTGGTGAATACGATAAATTCGGACCATATTATTTTATTTTATTTGGCCTGTCTAGTTCGGAGTCCTTTCTGTAATGTTCATGACCTTGATACTGATTTGTGTTCTCGTTCTGTGATAACTCATTATTATATGCTGTATCCTAATAATATTAATGTTGAATTATATGGCTAACAAAATGAAAATCGGATATAAAATGTATTCAAATCTAATAATTAAAATTATTTAAAATAATTAAATTAATTCATTAAAGCCAAGCGGACAAGAGGTTAAATTGGCTCGTGAAAAGCCTAAAAAAAAAAAAAAATATATATTAATTAATTAATAATCAATGAAAATTGTGAAAACAAAAATTGTTTATTGTTATGTTTATTTATTTTGTTATGTTTTTTATTAGTTTCCAAAAAGATTCTCTATAACTATAAGATTCTGTATAAACTATGTATACATTACGAAATCAAACTCAATATCGAGCTTAGTATCTCTCTGAAGTATGAAAAACAAAATATACTCGTAAAATCATGCGTCGTCACATGATAATTATTTACTATAAATTAATAATCTACAAACAAAGATATGAAAATAATAATTATCAATATGACGTAGGTACCTACGCATAATATACAAATACAACTATGGACAATATTAAAATTAAGTACTTGTAAACTAGAATATAAAAATAAACTTTGATTAAAAATAATAAATTCTGATAAGAAAAAAAAACATAGGTATCTAATTATTAAAAAGTACTTAACATTTTATATCAAAACTATTTCCAATCTAGTTATTTGTGAAGTATACTTATATAATATATGAGTAACAATATTGTCAATTATTAACAAAATATACTATACCTAGTCACAAATACTTTTGTAGTGCTAAATGCTGGCAAATGCTACCCCAAATCTTTTATATGCTGTTAATTATTAAATTTTCATAACTAATTACAATAGAATTGTAAAAATGTACATCTTAATTAATAGAAATTTTTTTTTAGATAGCAACTGATAAATTATAATTGTGATACATATTTAAAAATTTATGATAAATTATTTTAAAATAAATGAAATTTTTCAAAAAAATGAAAGCCCAATTTATTTTATGCTGCTTTTAAATTTGAAATCTTAGCACGCCTATGGTGTTAATATTTATACTTTCGTGAGAACTTACAATATAAATACTTATTGGCCATTATTATTATTAGCATATGGCTTCAGCAGAAAAAAAATAACATTAATAATTTAAAAATTAATTAAAAATAATAATATAAATATAAAGCTAAGATAATAATAGTAACAATTAAAAATTAAGTTTAGTAGTAATTTGATAACTCTTGATTTCATTGTCTTATTTGACGTTTTGGTCACAGCCGCAGTCGTTAATTTTTCATCTAATCGATAGCTTCCTTGTTGGGTGTATGGATTTCATTAATACCTCCTGTAACCTTCGTTAATGTGCATTCTTCAATTATGTGCCTGATGATTTGCTTTTGCCCGCAGCTGCAGCATAAAGGACATTCCGCCATTATCCATTTGTGCAATAAGTAGTTGCATTTTCCCTGTTCGGTTTGTATACGATTTAAGGTGGTCCATAGGGCACGTGAAAAGTTAAAACCTGGCACTCTTATCGTTGGATCTCCGACCAGTGATGAGTTTCGTAGCTCAGTCTTTAACCATATCCTTTTCCATTCAGCCTGTAAATCGTTAACAATTGTGTCAACTTCCCATATAAGCATCTGGAAATTAGCCTTTTATTTGGTTTGTGTTTTATGTCATTATGAATGGGCATATTATTGTTCCTTTTAATTTTACTAATCGTATTTGCTGAGCTGTTTGTCTGCGAATTACCGAGGGGAGGGGCAATGTTTGACAGAACAGGAAGCCATAGGAGAGGTGTTGCTGTACTTTCTCGTGATCTCCTTTATTTAGTAGTGTCAATGTTATTAAGTACGTTTTCTAAAGCTTTGCCCATGAAAGCATGAACCGTACAAAAATGACACGAAACGAAACACCACCAAATGGACGGCCAAATGTATCTTAAGACCTCTTGGCGATCCTAGCAAAAAGCATTTTTTTTAAGACTACCAGAATGCATGATTTAGCAGCACAAGTTTCAAAAGAAAATTCAATTACAATACCTAATTTTCAGAAAACATTATTCGTCGTATTGCTATATTATCATTTATTAATATTAAAAAGAAAAAATTCTATACAATTTTAACATAACTATATTATAATATACTCGTATTATACAAATAATTAATAGCAAACGCAATATAATAGGTAGGTATATTAGGTATTACCTATTATTATTTGTTAACGTTATTACATAATTATAGGCAATAAGTTATAACTTAAAACTATAAGTATATAAGATATAACTGTATTATACAATACAGCTACATACATAATTATTACATACCTAATATATAAAAATAAAAATATTATTAAAATGTTTATAATTAATTCCATTAAGACAAATCAATTCAAATACACAATATTGATAATAATGATAATTATAACTAATGTAGACGATGGAAACACTCATAAGTCCTAATTATTTCAAATCACTTGATAATGGAGCATAATAACTATAGCGAATTATTAAAAACATGTTATTATTAAATTATATATAATATATATTTAAATACTTGTTTACTTATAATATAAGACGAAACAATATCGATAATTATGATTGTTGTTTTAGTAACCTGTAATTGATGTTGATAATTATATTATAATATAATAAAACTTCTTGGAACACATTTAAATAAAAAAAAAATAAAAAAAATGATTATTGTCAACTTTAACAATAAATCAAAAACAAATTAGCCTATATGGCCATAAATGATTACAATAATAATATAATGTTCAGTGTTCACAATAATATATGTGACGTCAATCCTGCAGTATTTAATATTTTCTGCTATACATATATATTATAATAATATAATAACAATGAAATAAGAATAACGTTTTTTTTCCAAATTAGGTATTGTTTTAAATATAACGAGTATTAATATTTCTAAATTATATTATCTGTAACAATTTTGAAGTGTATACGAGTACAAGTCAACGTTTTAATATTTTATTAATTAAAAAAAAATCTTTGCAATATACGAGTATATTTATAAGTAAAAAGATAAAAGTATGATATATTAATATGTAATATATTAATAATTATTATATTATAATAATTAAATAATAATTATTATAATATAATAATTAAATTGTTTGCAAATGTATTAAGTGAATACTGATGAATATTTGAATTTTATGGAGTTTCATAAAACAAAATTAATCATTAAGTAAATATAAGTAATAATTTATGTTGATTACCTATAATAATATTAGTAGAATGGTAGGTATTTAAATGTCATGGAATAAAGGTTCATGTTAGACAGTTTTTAACTCTTAACGAATGTTATTTTTTGTATTACACTCATACACCTCGTATATATAAAGAAATACGCCGATAACAAAACATGAAATAATACTTAATATATACGAGTATTATATATTATAAAAATATCAAAACCAAAATATATTATTAGTTATTACCTACATAAAAACTGGTTCTCTTTCTATATAATTACTATAGTTAAAGTTGATTTTTTATTACTTTTTCATTATTAGTAAGAAAATTATTTTACCCGGATTTTTCTATTGTTTTATTATTTATAAAATTCCCAATACTGAATACAAAATATGAATATATTACTATAAATTTTATGAAAACTAATATACCTTCTCGTAAATAACATTGAAATATACGTATGTATACTGTTGACTATTAAACTAGTATATTCGCTAACTACGCGACTTACGAGCATTCATAAGACTATGCTGATGTGAAACCAATAGAAATCCAAAATTATGGTAATTATTGTCTCTAGTCACATTTATTATAGAAACATTCTTTACTCTTTTAATAATATTATGCAACCAATATTATATTGAATTTTCTTTTTTCTCTTCGCCTTCCTCCTAACTATATAGGGTTGACCACCCTTGTCCACCATTACAAGGCATCTCGACCACACACACACCAACTATATCTTCATATCACCCTCTATTCCATCAAATCACCTATTAGTCTATTACCAATATATGTTCGATAAAAATTATATTTGTCTAATTAAATATAATAGAAAAAAGTTAATAATTTAAATTAATATGCAGATACGAGTATACCTTTATTATTCTGATAAAAAAACTCATCGTCATAACGGTTATATTTTATCATATTGATTATCCAGTCTTCTATTTTACATTTGCAAAATAATTTTGTTATTAATACAACTAGTTAATTTGCAAGTTAATAACAACGGAACAATATTAGTATATAACTACATATTTAAACTCACTGTATTACATACGAGTACTAACAAAAAGGTAAATTTATATTATTAATACTTAAAGCTTAAAATGTGCATACGCCACAATATTATGTTTTGCGAACTACAAAGTATATTCAAATAGAAAATGCTTATATGTTTATTATCAGTAAATACAAGTGTTCATCAATAACGTATTCGTTATAAATTAACAGATATTGTACCTAATGTATATTATATTAACAGAAAAATAAATATTTGTTTATGAAATTTGGAAGGAAAATAAACATTAAATGAATACGTATTGAATTATATATTTCATAGACAAAACAACGGTTAAGTATATTATGTAAAAGTAAAAAACAAGATAAAGCAATATTATTGTTAAATGTTAATTAAAAAATCAAAGGAAGAGATACAGGTATGGAAGAAATACAGATGTAAAGAGGATAAGTTTTGAATTTTGATTAAAATTTTAATGCAATGATAAATCATTACATTTGGAAATAAAATTTTGAGCGAAGTTCATCAGATAAAGATAATATATATATAGTCTTTACGTTCAAAATATAATATATTATACACATAAACTTATAAATTAATCATCTAAACTAAATACCAAAATCTGACAGCACTTCGCTCAGAATCGTTTTTAGATGTAATGATTTATCATTACATTCAAATTTTAATCAAAATTCAACACTATATCCTCTTTGTACCCGTATCTTTTCCCTTACTTTTTATACTCTAAATAGCTACAAAAAAAAAATCGTAAAT
This sequence comes from Tetraneura akinire, assembly GCA_021307375.1. Classification (NCBI taxonomy): domain Eukaryota; kingdom Metazoa; phylum Arthropoda; class Insecta; order Hemiptera; family Aphididae; genus Tetraneura; species Tetraneura akinire. The sequence goes on along the minus strand of JAIUCT010000007.1, from coordinate 19,166,824 downwards.
GTAATATTCACAATTAATTGGAACTAGTTAGGTAAAACGTATTTGACCTTCAATAAAATTTTCAAAATTTTTTATCAATTTTATTTAATATTATTGTAAAATATTGAAATATAATAAGAAAAATAAATATAAATAAGTACTTTAAATATTCATTTTACTCATATTTCTACTTAAAACACCTAGAAAATAAAATTGATACATGACATTTTTCTAATATTTTGGAACTACATTAACCAATATGTAAGTATGCTTCAATAAAATTTTCAAAATTTTTGTTTTTTTTATTAATCATTATTGTAAAAGTACTGAGAAATATTAAGAAGAATACTTCTACAGATTCTAAGGTTTTTGATTACACTAAAAATATCAATTTCAAACAGCTATAAAAAAATTGAGACATGGGATTTTTTAATATTTTGATAGGTATCATGTTACGTAATATTTGAGTGTACTTTAGTAAAATTTTCAAACCTTAAAACCCAAAATTTCCAATTTAATTAAACATTATATACAGAAAAACGAGAATTTTAGGAAATATTTAAAGTTCTATATTATGTAGAAAAATTAACTTAACGTTTCCAAAAAATTATCATATATATAAATTACCTATGTAAACACCCTATACAATTTTTAAGTTTCTAAGTTTAAAATTTCCTGATTTGAAATGAATATTGAAATGTAATTCGTTAAAATTTCAGTTTTCGTAAAAAATAATGATAAAAGTGTTGTACTATTATGTACACTATACTATTATGTTGTTATATTTACATAATGCTTATTAGTTATTAGTTATTACTTCTTACTATATTATAACTATAGTAGTAACTATTATTTTAACTTTTACTTAAAGGTATTGTAAGTACAATACCTATACTACTGACCAAATTATAAAATAATTTGTTTTGGAGAAAAAATGAAGATAGCTTAAAGAAATTGTATGTGATTACCAATAAATAATATAAAGTTAATAATATAATATTATAAGCACAATTATATTAATTTTATTAGAAAATCAAAGAACCCTATAATATAATATACCGAACCCTATAATCACAAGTCCATAACGATATTATCAAAAACAACCACCTTCAACCTAGTAGGTATAATATTTTTTATATATTGCATATTGCATAATATGTATAACTATACTCTGTTCAGAATAAGATCGGTACATGGCGGCGACCAGTTTTCGTCGGCGGCGCGCAGGCAACTTGTGTTCTCTCGGGACGCTTCGGTCGCTCGTAATTTTTTGAGTGCTAGGTAGATGTGCGTCGTGCGTCCTTATGAATCCTTATGCGTGTCCTTATTAATCGAAAATTTCGTTTTAATAATACACGTCAATGTAGCTTATTGTATTTTTAAATTATTTTAAATTATTTTAACTCATCGGCAGTTGATATTGAAATAATGTGACGCACTCGTCGGCGGTGGCGCGTCGGACCGCCGCCGCGAAACAAAGCCACGCCTATGCGCAGTATTTGGCCGCCTGTACCGATCTTATTCTGAACAGAGTATATAAGAAATGTCATATTATGTAGAGACCGGAATTATATGCGCTTAAAAGGATTGAAATATGATGTAAATATGCATGATAAAAATGGCAAAATATACATCTATATGCACCATAACTTTTAAAATATACACTATATGCATTACAAATTTCTAGGAAATTAAAAAAAAATTTAATTTTTTTCAAATCTAAACTACATTTTTTATAGTTAAGTTTTAAGTAGGTATATATCTACATAATAAAATAAATACCGATTAAGAAAATCACAATTTTATTTACTAGAGAGTGTTTAAAATATGAACAAAAAAATATAATATAACACATTTTAGTAGATTTTAAAATATTAAAATAGTTATTTTGATATTGAAGGAACATAAGATTTTTTTCAATATTTTAAAAATAAAACTAAATACAAGAATAAAAAAAACTAAAAGTAAATTACATTATTTCCACTGGGTATTAAAATTTAGTTCTTTAAAATTTTAAATAAATTTATAAATTTGATACATACTCATATTATATAATAAGTTATTAATAAATAAATAGAACAAAATTAAATAAAAACAACACAACCATAAATATGTAAGAAAAAAATATTTTTCAATTATCAAATTTTTTCCGTGATAATTTCAAAATTAATTTTTTATGAACATAATATGCATTTTTAAATGTATAGAAAACAGAAAAGAGTAAAAAAGTATAAAAGTCTATAAAATATGCTAATTATATGCTTTAATAACAAAATATATCTTAAGCCTTCAAATATGCATTAATATGCAAAATAAAATTTGGTTTATAAAATTTGGTATATAAAATCAGTTAGATTTGAAACGTCCACATTTCAAACCCTCTTATATTGTGCATATACTCAGTATGAATATGAAATTGCATACAATTCCGGTCTCTAGTCATATGATTATATGAATATGCTTAATACTCGTATAATTATACTGAAGGTACACTAAACACATAATTAAGTAGGTATTGACAATTAGTTCATATTACAATAAAAATTATTATATACCTAATTTTTTTATTCATATTATATCGTAGATTTGTACGAGTAGATACAAGAGTTTAAAATTCTTAACGTTTATACAGTTATACTTTATACCAATCATATTTTAATCTTTACATTACCTACATGTTTTCGTAATGACAAATATAGTCAATAAATCAGTTGAATTCAAATATATTTGATTTGTCACTAAATGTTTATTTATATTAACACATATATCATATTATAACAACGACTGGTGTATAACTAAGAAGTAAGAATATAACGAATTTCTAATGATAATAACGTACGTATACGGTATACTGTATGCTTACTGTCACTGTATACGTGACTTAATCTCAATCAAATATTAATTACACAACGATGACAAAAATATATATACCTTTTTTTAATTGTCTATATTGTAGTAGTTGTAGAACTAATTATAATTGATAATATATACATATACATAATATTATATTTATATATATATATATATATATATATATATTGATGAACTATAAAATAATCAAAATACCAAAATTATGCGACTATATAATAGACACATCACTCATAATATTAAAAATTCCGTATTTAAAAATAAATTTAATGAATATTAATAAACAATCATTAAAATAGATACCTATAACCTATCATTATAAATATATTCGTATTAATTCACAAGATACAATATTATTTTTTAAATAATCTAATATTAAACCTATAGGTAATATATATAGTTCCGAGTATATATATCTAATCATATAGATTGATTCAATATGATGTGTTATTTTCGATTTTTGCAGCGAAACATTTAAATTATAAAAATAACTTTAAAATATTATACATAAAATAATATAATATAGTCCTTCACGCTAAAAGAAAATACGAAACTAGATTATTTAAATATTGATAGTCATGTAACAAATTGACATCAAGGTAACAATTAGTTATAGTCTCTTATTATAATATAGTTTTGAAACGGTAATTTTCATGTGTAAATTTAAATAATTTTATTTCATTACATGATTTAACAAATTAAAAATTTATAAATAGTAAATAATGGATATTTTAGTTCAACTTAATATTAAAAAAAGTGATGATCAAAGATCAAATTCATATTTAATATGGTAATTTGATAATTGTGACATTATGAAAATAAATATTTAAGGGATATTATATATAGCTGTATGTCCATGATATAATAAGATTATAAAGATTATAATTTATGAAGATAACTAGCAACAACAGAAAGACAATAAACGATAAAAAAAAAAAAATCGAAAATATAAAAACTGCATACTTAGTAGTGGAACATTTTAAATATATTAATAAATGTATCAATTATTTATTTTATTACCTATTATTATCGAATTGTCAGAAACACATTTAATAATAAGTAATAGACATCTTATTATGTCTACGTCGAATCTTCTAGAACAATAAATATAATTTTATTTTATACACATTACACTGTAGGTAAGTCCTACAAATATATCTTTTAAAGTCTGAAGGATATATATTTAAAAAAAAAAAAAATGAGATTAAGATAATGTTGTATTTTAAATATTTATATTATAAAAAACATTAATAATTACAATAATTATACATACCTGTAACAGATAAATATACAAAATGTAACATATTATATAATCCGTAAGTACAGGTATATTATAAAATTAATTAACATCGTATATTATAATTTTTGAACTTTTAAATAATACATTTACAATTTAGCATTTATAATATAACCTACGTATATTTTTAAACAAAGTTTTTTTTTTTAAACAGAGTTCAGACAATTGTACAAACTTCATACAATATAAATAAAAATAAAAAAAAAAAATACAAAAAAAGAATATTTTTTTCAATATCTTCGTAATCATTTTAATTATTTTTATACTTTTAGAAATATAATATGTAATATTATATTTACCATATTCAGAAAAATCTCCGAGAGAAACGGAAGATCCTATTTCTTTGAATATATTACGCGATAGTTGGTTCGAGTACATGTTAAAACAACTAGACATGATTATATTTTTTATCTTATTGATACAACAAAAACTATTGAAATAACAACAGAGTAAGTTATTGCACTGGTTGCTGATAAAGAATGGCAAAAACATTTAACTAGTTTACGTGTTCATTGCGTTCGATGCAAAGTCTTCTAAGCAAATGGATACAGAGAGAATAGAAAGACACAGTTTTTTCCAGTTTATGTACTAAATAATTGATGACAAGCAGCGAACCATGAAAACAAAACTCCCGTCCCCCACTAACCCCAAATGGTTTATCAATTTATCATTATAACAGTGAAAATAATTATACAGTTTGCTCCACATCGAATCGATCAAGTTAAAGACCATGAAAATAATTAAATAATTAAAATATTCGATAACCCGTATTTTAAATAAATCTATTCGTCATTTGGTATACAATATACATACACGTTTATCACAAAAAAAAAAAAAAAATTAAAAATATAGTTAAATAATATATAAAGTTAAAAAAAAATTATATATAATATATGTGTGTGTGTGTGTGTGTGTGTGTACAATTTTTATTTTCATTTACTAATTTTTACTTTTTTAAAAACTTCAATAATTAGGTAATTTTTAAATAAACGTACCAGTTACTACATAATATCCTATACCATATACCATATTATTATAGTCGCATGATAAGAATCTGGAGAAAATTATTATTATATTGTAATAATAATAATAATAATAATAATAATAATAATAATAATAATAATAATA